>JAVJGI010000037.1:1675567-1697468 GCA_035590275.1 Ibycter americanus | reverse complement strand
CCCCCCCCCCCCCCCCCCCCCCCCCCCCGCTGGGCACAGCAGGAAATACCTTCTTTCTTCTCTTATCGTTACAAAGGCAACAGGAACACGTGTGCCACTGATGTGCTGTGTTGTGCTACACTCGTGGCTAGACATTGCGAGGCATTGCAATGATTTGTGTACGTGCCTGTTTTTATAGACTCCAGTCTAGTTCTTCTGAGATTTACGTTGCTACTGGGATACAAGTCTTATGGCTGAAGGAACACTGAAGGGAACCGTCCCTTCCGTAAGCCTTTAGTCCTCTGACGTTTGTCCTGTGGCACTGCCTTATGCGTTATGGGTCCCCCATTTTCAGTTGTCTGAACAGTTCTGTGTTAGCAGTTTACTGCGAGTAAATACTTATTTCTCTCTCGTACCCCTGTGGTTCCTTCCTTTATTATCTTTAGGATCCCTCTTAATTGTAAGTTCTGAAATGGGCTTCTGATTAACCATCACCAATGAATGCCATTTTAAAAATGCCAGAATTATCCTTGAACTCTTGTCTGTCTTTTTTTTTTGCTCCAATGGGACTGAATACCTAATTGTAAAGAAGTAAGAAAAATTAAAGGAACTGTTCTGTCCTTTCTAGAATCCTGTTTGACAGTCCGATTATCCTCAAGAAGAAAGGCTGTCCTGGTGCAGCCCCAGAGGATAAGGATTAACAACCCTGGAAGCACTGAAAGAAGATTCACGCTGATGTGAAGAAGACAGATGCGTGTGTAGTTCAAGTTCATCTTGGCAGAGTCATGCTGGAAATGCCAATCCAACAATTTTAATGCTGGCAGGAAAAGAAATGTATGAGGGGGCTGGGGAAGTGATGGCTCATCGCAGCTCAGCAGGAGCTGCAGCAGGGAGGCTGCACTCCCCAACAGCCCCCACGCGCCCAGGGTGGCTCTTTTCTGTGAGTACCATCAAGGTGACAAAGGACACCAACCCAGAGATGATCGTTCATCGTGGGCTGTTGCTGCTCGGTGGTGAGAGAGATGTGAGCTGAGACGTTTTTTTCCTCAAGCAACAAGGTGTATCTATGGGGAAGGTGAAGATGTAGCTGTACCTGAATTCCCCTTGAACTGGCCGGCACCAGTGCTGACGGTGGGGCAGCTGCAGCAGCACAGAGCTGAGTGCAGGCTGCACGGTTCACTTAAGAAGGGAGGTGGATACAGCAGGAGAAAGCTAGTGCTGGAAAATGCTTCAGTCTCAGTTGTTCATTGGAATTGGTCTCCTATGAACATTCATCTCTCAGGAATTTGGTCATAGATTTGATCTTTGTGGTCACAAAAGTGGTGTAAGTGTTTGTCCTTCTTCACTCTTCAATCGCACGCATCAGAGTGCTGTCTCGGACTTACCACCATGCAGGGCTCTTGTATGCGATTGCCTGGTACCGGTTTGTCACATTATTATAGTATTAACAGGCTTTTTTAGTGTTGTAACATTTGGATGTAACCTCAGTGGAAATTCCTCAAAGGCTCAATGTCTGTCAGTCCAGAATCCTTTGCAGGATTTCAGGAGGGATTATGTCCTATGGGAAAGTGTCGGTATTTCATCTTACAAACAGCTTAGGAAAGGAAAGCATCACACTTCTTTCTGTCCAGTTCAAATTTTTTCAGCTTTCTGCATTGGGAATATGGACTCCAGTAGTCTTTGCTTGTAAAGTAAAGGAGGATTTGGCCATGTTAGAAATTCTCCATGGTTTTGATACGCTGCCAGCAGTTTCTGTGAGGTGCCCAGGTGAAACAGTGGAAACGGTGCTTTTGAACACAGGATCTTGGAATGCACTGAGTGAAGCAAGTAAAAGCTGCTTCTGGAATGGATTCTTCCTGTTGAAAATCAAAGAAAGGCACGCTGAAAAGAGTTAAAAGAGGAGAGTCTTGCAAAGTAGAAAAAGCTGTAGGAGCCCTTTCTTGGAGCAAATGTGTCAGTGAAGTACCCCCACCACCTCCACCCACCACTCCCTCTGCCTCCTGGAGAGACAGGCTGGGGTACCGGCCCCACAGCACGGCCACCTCATCCGTCAGCCGAAGGACTGGCTGTGAAGCCAGGACACACCTGAGTCTACAGAGCAGCAAAGGAGCGGAGAAGAGAAAATGAACCTTACCACACTGAGTCCCTGGGTGGTGAACAGGGCAGTGAACAGCGCTGTCTGTTTTTTACCACGTAACTTAGACCTTGCCCAGCTGCTCGGTAGGTGCCATTGCAAGGCTAATGGCAAAGAGTAAGATGGAAGTGTATAATTAATTCCCTTCTGGAGAAGAAACACTGCTGGTTATTAGGATTTTGGTTTTTTTAATAACTGGCACACCCTAACCATCTTACAGAGTGAAAGGGGATTAAAATGTAAGCAAAAGGTGGGACAGCTTTGTTCTGGTTTGGTTTTAATTCAGACTAGGTGATTCGCCACTGGGGTGTTGGATACCTGCTGGATGCAGCAGAGCAGGAAACCCAGGCGCTTTTATAAAGAAAGTTTCTATACCGATGGTAAAAGAGAGGAAGGTTCGGGTGAGGCTTTCAGTAGCTTTGCGTTGGTGACTTCAGTCTGGGCTATTTTTTATGCAGAAAGGATCCATCAAGGCACTCAGAAGCAAAAACATTTTGACTGAATATAATTAGGCAAATGCCTGCTGGTTGGAAAAGAATGAAAACACATTATCTATATATGTGTTCAGGGGAAGCTTTGTCACTCAGTATGTTTGAAATCACAGTTAGTCTCCCGAGTCTAATGGAAATGCGGTTTGCATCTGGGAGAAAGAGAGAAGACTATCCCAAAGAAGGAGCCTTATAAGAGGCAATAGGCCAGGCTCTGTATCTGTTGCAGTGTCTAATTTTCATCAGTGACAATTGCAGTTGGTTTGTGAAACAGCTAGCACACTTCACTCCAGAGGTGCAGGGTTCTTGCAAGTGGACATGCAGGATAATGGGATTCTGTCTCCACAAGGAACATCATGCCTTGATTTTGAAATTTAAGACAGGATTTTAGCAGCTGAGTAAAACCAGAGGTTTTTGTTGTTGCTGTTTTGGTTAACAGTAGTCCCTTTCCAATGTAACTTTCTGAAGCCAGAAAATGTTTCCTTCTTCTCCCCTTTTGTTTTGCCATGAACACATAAACATCCATAAAGTCACTCTCTCTCTGCTTTGCACAAACATTCCATGAGCCTGAAGGGTTGCCCAGGCAGCAAAAATTCCTTGCATATGTTATCATAATCTCCAGTTTGGTTGTTGTTAACACATCCTGCTTTTACAGGTTTTGCATCTTACTCCGAGCTGATTTTCTTGCCCTATCATGGACTGTTAATGTTTTTTTTTCTTCTGCTTTACCGAAATTACATGCATTTACTTTTGCAAAACTAACTTTTCAATCTAACTCCGTCAAAGAGTTTATCATTGCAGCTACTTGATGTTTCACAGATCACAGGCATGGTGGGGAAATCTATGGAAGTAGAACACCTCTGCTAGGCAAGCTCTGCCTCAAAAGACTGTATGAAGCACAATAAATACAGTTCATTCTCCTGTTTCTCCAAAGATTCTCTTCATTAAGGTACTGATCTTTGCTAATCTCTCATGTGGCTATTTAACACAGGTTTGTCTGTATTGATTTTCTTCTGCAGATCACTTCAGCTCTTGCACACTTTGAACTCATCTTGTGTGCTTGACATGGTTTGTTGCCTCTGGATATATTGCAGGACACAGCAAGCTGGTGAGGCTCTGAAGCCAATTTTTTTACATTTGAACTTGCTAGGTCTCCTCTTATTATGAGACTGACAGGCAAGGGCAGCTTCTAGCTGAGATAATTTGTAAACTTCTTGCTGATTTCTTCCCAAGTGTCATAATGAAACATCTGTGAACAGATCATTTCTGGGATCTGCAGCTGGACTGGCTCGTAGATGACAGCCAAAAAAATCTGTCCCTACAGAAACAGAATTTGAATTGTCTGCCGTAGGTCAGCTGTGTTCCCAAGTAGAAATTAAAATGAAGCTGGGATGGAACAGGGCAGAATGCATTCCTGTTTCTGTGGCAAGCTTTGCTGATGTATTGTGATGAATTAATTTTTAATACCATCAACAGAGCTGCTGGAAATCATGCTAATCTGCATGACTGTCTTATACTTGATATGGGAGATTTTGGCTTTGATTCAGGATGACTTGTTACTGCAATAGAGGTCTCAGTGTACAGGAGCACAAAACTAGGCAGAAACAAGTCATTGGTGATCTTGATAGTACGGGAGCTGTGTGTGGAGAGATGGGACACACTGCCTGCCCCGGAGGGAGCCTGCGGGGTGGGGGCGTCAGCCTGGTCCTGCCCTGGGGGCTGTCTGCATCAGAGACTGGGGAAGCGATAGGATGCATCACTCTAAATTGCAGAAAACTTCGAGTCCGTATTTACATTCAATTGGGTTGCCTCAGTGCCAAATTGATGTCAGAGAGAGAACAAAAATGGGTAAGGAATTTGAAGGATTGGCTTGGAGAGGTGGTTAAAATTGCTCAACATGCATCATTTGCCTTAAGGGCAAACTGGGAGGATATGGCTAGGAAGTAAAGAATTAGGAGGATAAGAAGACAAAGGAGAGACAGGCTGTTAGTGGGAGTTGTGGAGGAGCCACTGGGGTCAGTGAATAAATTAAACAGCAGGAAAATAGACGAAGTATGGTCTGTTCCCAGCACTGAAACTGATTCCTGGAATGATCTTGAACAAGTTACTGAAGTTATTTGGCTGTCACTTTTCTTGCACAGTGCTGGAAACTTGATTTCTTGTTGCCTTCTAAACAATTTTTGGGTGGAGCCCTGAAGCCACATTGTTCTTAGAGGATGTATGGTTGGATTGTTGTTGCTGAGTCGTCTCCTTCAATTCTAACAAAAGAATTTAATTGATAGTATTTTCTCTGTACTTTGAATATTTACCTTCTCTGCTGAAAAAAACAGTTATGGTGATAATACATGAGATGCTGGTGATAATACATGAGATGCTTTGAATTCTGTGGATGAAGAAGTATTGATATATGCTAGTATCATGTTTTAAAGTGACGGGAATGTTTAAAATTATGGTCCAAGATTGTCATACACAGCAAACACAAGGTATTGTACTAAACTGTGTCTAGACATACTGCTGCTAAATGTAAGAATACAGCTCTTGTTGCAATTACATAGCCAGGGGTTTTAGCAAGGAGTATGTCAATAAAATACTGAAAGTTAAATACCAGGTGAAAATGCAGACTCATGAGATCCATTAGGTGGAGATCGCATCCCTGACAAGGTGCTGATGCTGGGAATCAATGATTGGTGCACTTGAGATTACAATGGTAGAGAGTAATCTTGTGAGATTCAACAACAATCCTTTCCTGTTTGCTTGCTGAGACTCTTGGTAAGGTCAAGAAGGTGGAAGCAGGACAGAAGATGCAGGACATTTGTTTCCCCTTCCTCTCAGACTTGTGTTCCAGTGCACAAGGTGCGCGGTTCTTGAACTCTGTCTAGCTGGCATCCCCCTGCTTTTGAGAAATAAGCATTTAGAAAACAAGACAGAGAAGGAATGCAAGCATATGTGCATTGTACAAGCCATCATAGTTACCAACGAGCATTCAGAAAAAAGCCTGAAGAATATCCCAGAGCACTGCTGAGGTTAACAGACTGCTTGAAGCTGTTGCTACAGACTTTCCAGGAGAGAATGATTTTTATGGGCTAAAATCAGCAGTTGCATGTCACTCGTCCTTGTGACTGTCAAGTGAGCACTGCTGTCTCTTGAAGCTGAATTTTCTGAGGTGACCAAGCTGGTACAGAACTGGTGAAGGTCCATGTTTACAGCAAGCCTGTGTGGGACTGACATGTTGTTCAAGGTGTCTTAAATGGGGACAGCAAGGTGCTAGGAGAGACTCTGTGCCAGGCCAAGCAGCAGTGACTGGTATTTTTTGCAGCAGGCAGATTCAAAATCCTTCCAGTCACTGTAGGCAGAGTAGTCACAGACATGTCAAAAATCTAATTATTTCATATTTAGGTAGGGTTCAAAAATGTAGTTCATAAACCCAATGCAAAATAATATTATCCTCTAACTCGAATGCCAGCACTGCAGAGCCAGCTGACTTTACCCCAGGGTCTGATGCATCAGCGTGTTTTGCGCCATGTGTACCACTGTATCAGACATCTGGGGGTACATTTGTGATAATCATCACCTCTGAGTCTCATAGCAGGAGGATGAGGTCCCTTAGGTATAACTGGAAGCAATGAAGGGATCTGAAAATACCAGACCGAATCTTGTCAGTGATTCACTAGCTTCTGAGATGGTTTGCACATTCCGAGAATGATCTCCAAGGCCCCTGCTCTAAAAGTCAATATCTTGGGCTTAACATTCTGTATGAACAGCTAGACTCCTATCTGAACAGTATGCACACCTGAGGGTTTCATTAAAAAGTTAGCATTTGCAGCCTCACCATGTCAAGCAGTTAAGTGTTCCCCGACAGGCTGATGTGTGCATGTGTGCATGTGTCTGTGTATAAACAGAGACTGTAGGTGAGGCTATCCACATTTCCATCTCAAAACCTAAGACTGTTTTTGAGCTGCAGGATTTTCTTTGTTCCTAGTTCTTCACATGACCACATTAATCCTGTTCACAGCAATCTCAATACAAACTGGTTTTTGGGAGAGAAGGAGACTTGCCAATTTCAGGACAAATGTACTTTAAAGTGTATTCACACCATTGAAAAGTAGGCGAGTATGTAGAGTTTTCAGTAGGGCTTACTTTTTCTACAGCTGTAAGGTTGTTCTGTATGCTCCAGACACCTTAGTGCTGTCTATGCAAATGGTGACTCAAGTCTTGAGATACTCAAGAGGTATTTGCATTCAGAAGCTCTGGGATCTTTCCCGTATTTGAAACTTACCCTGTAGTCTCTGCTGGATCATCAGCAGGGCTGAGCCCGGAGGCTTTCAGCACCGTACCACGGTGCTAACGTAAATCCCAGGGCTGGTGGTGTTACTGTACTGGGGACAAATGTATTCTGAAGAATATCTAAATCTGACAGTGCGATGCCTCAACGCCTTTTTGTTAGCAATAACCCGCAGTAGAAGAAAGCTTGTCAAAATTATTTGCATGCCTCTCAATGTCTTGTTCCACTAAAAATGTTACAAAATATAACCCAGTGAAGCTAGACTTCTCATCACTAGTTGTCTACTTTTAAAGATGTTTAAGACATGAATTATGTGATCAATGTAGTTTGCTACAAAGGGAATAAATGCACACACTGAGGTTGATGTGCTGCTCAGCAGTCCTGTAGCTAGAGCTCAGGAGGCAGGATGGGGCTCACTCAAGGAAGCAGAAAGGAAAGGAGAGCAAAGGGAGAGAAGAGGAAAATGGATGCAATACCAGCCATTCCTAAGGATTGGAACAGGGAGGAGTATGTTTAAGACTGTCCATTACCATTTAGTCTAGACATAATTTCTTTTTCATTTATTGCTGCCAGGATCAGGATGAATAGTTTAAGTAATTAGTTTAAAAGAGTCTGGATCAATAACTAGTTAAACAAACAATTGTATTCTTGTTTCAAAGCACAGATTTAGTTTTGACTACTTCTGGAAGGTCTTTAGCAATTTGGCTGGGCTTAGCGGTGCTGATAGTGTGCTTTTATATGTTTTTGGTGGCTTTCTTTTTTTATCCCTGTCCATTTGGCATGCTTTTTCTTTTTTAATATGTCAGAGGAGGGAAATGGCAACCACAGAAGAAAGTCTGCTCTTGAGCATGCTGCTTAAGGATACCGATCAGGAAGACAATGGACTGCAGGGGATGCAGAGTGGGTATTGAGGTTTCTGTAGTACTTTAAACTCAACCAATCCATCAGTGCTTGTTAACTATTTGATCCACATGAAATGGCGACTTATAATGCGCATTGAAAAGCCTCTGTCCTGCTGCTCATTGCTCCTTCCTCCTCCTTAACTGTCAGACTCAGTAAAGTGCTGAAGAGGCTTGCCTAAGGCTATGGATACAATCGATTAGGGGGTTGTAATTAGGCGTCTTAGCCTGCTGGTCATTCTTTTGGTTTGTCTTATCTTGATTTTTCAGAGGAAGAGCCCATCTGAGGTGCTCTGCAGAAAATCCAGGTCAAGATTTTCAGCTCTTAGAAATCTAGGAAACTTGATGTCTAGTCTTAGATTTGGTATTTAAATCCATGTCTTATCAAACCAACATGAAGATGCACCACACTGTGACCATACTGAAACATAGTAGAGGATCTGATAAAGGAGCAATCCTATAATCTTAAAGAGATAGCCTTTTAGATTCTACATTGCATGTTTTACATTGGTATTTGGTATGTCATGAAGCCCAAAGCATACTCTGCCAGTGAGATACATAACCACTCCTTTAGTTTAGCATTCTCAGGCCTTTCACTTCTTAGATACTTATGGAAAGTAGATTTTTCTACTACATTTCAAGAAAAGACCATGTTTCTTATTAAGGGTGGAATGATAACATGTCATTTATAAGAATCTTCCATAAGCTTCTAGCCAGGCAAGAAAACACTGTAGGTATCTTAATTTTTTGTTTTTTTTTTTTTCTTTTCTTTTTTTTTTTTTTTTTTCCTTCCTTTTTGGAAGATTGGAAACTTGTTACTTTACTTTCCACCCTCAAGCAATATTCCCTGCATACACATTTTGTGAATCATTATATTCTGTGGACTGTTTTAAGGGGACGCAGTGTGTTTCCAGACTTGACTTCCCTACACTCTGTCTTCTTTCCTTTTTAAGGTACCTGCAACTGAAAACATTTCTGCTTAGTGCATGCTGATACATACAACATGGCATGTCTGCCTGTTTATGCGGAGGAGGCGAGCAGAGAGTGGGGCAGGAAGAACAGGTAACAGATGTACAATATTTCTTACACACTTCACTGCTACTAATACGGGCTACAAGAAAAGATACTGTGAAAAGGAAGATCCAGGTCTAGGGGTTGGAAAGGGAAAACACATTTAAAAACAACTTCAGCTGCTTTGATCTACTGCATATTTACTTACTGTTCAACACAGGGAGAGTGAAAATAGAAGCCTGAATTGCCACAAAGGATTTTCCCTCTACAGGAAGGCTGTTTTCTGTCTGTTCAGTGTGCCAAGATACAGGACTGTCACACCAAGCAGAGGTGCTTACAAGGTCAGGCAGACCAGCGCTGGCATAGACTTTCAGACCCAGACGTGCACGCCACTAGTTTGCGTCTGGTAGGCACAGAAATCTTGCTCTCTGCGCAGGCTTTATGACAGAGCTTTGCGTTGTGTAAGGCTGGAGAGAGACATCTGAAAACAAAGTGCACCCCAGGGGAGCTCGTGCTGCCGAACCATCGGAGATGAGTTGGCAGCACAGCAGCCCCCAGAATAAGGAGACTGAAAATGAGCTGTGACAGGTTAGATGTAATACTGCAGGGCCAACTGTGCTAGATACCAGCTTCAGTACTGGCGTGCAGAGGGATTTCAGCTGCAATAACTTGCACAGGGAGAAATACTCATTCCACTGTAGGATGGAAGCAGCAACCTCTTTGAGTGCTGGGACTTCTCTGAAGGCTGGATACCGGAGGGCATGTTCTCCAAAGCAGGCAATGCCTCTGCCGAGTGTGGTAGCAGGAACAGATACAGGGCAGCTCATGGGCAGCATGCTAGAGCCTTGGCTTTTCCATCTTGGGACTGCGAGCTTAAGGTCTAGGTTGTTTGGGAAATCCCATTCCAGCTCCAATCCACATCAATTCCTGAATCCTGCCAAATGGATACACCTGGCTTTCTGTGTGCAAGACCTTTAGTCCTGGAATAAACTGACTAGTGCAAACAGGGACTAAAATGAAACTGCTGAGGTCTAGGACAGCTCAAGAGGCGACTACACAAACACAGGAGAGGGTGTGGGTGGAAGTGCACTGCCCAGTGGGTGTTTGGACGGAGGATTACAGCACAGCTAATCTTGTAAATTTGGATAAAGTGTGTTGGCAGAGCTGTGTTTTGACAGGAGCTCACCGTACCCAAGATCATAAAGCAGAGTTGGAAGGAAATGGTTCTGAAATGGTGAACTACTGCCAGACCTGTGTAATGAGAAATATCTGTCAGCTTTTCCATGCACACTATATTTATGCACTTAAACAATAACTTTGCTAGTAAATTTATAAAAAGCCTACTCCAGTGGAAAACTGAGCCCTAATTACTTTGCCAGTGTGTTCTTCACTCAGGACTTAAGAAAAGAATTCCAACCCCTCCAAGTCTCTTCCAAAATTGAGAAGAATTTCAATACGTGACCAAAATACAGCTTGGTTCCAAGCAAAGCAGCAGTTTAGCTTGCCAAGTGCGGCGGCTGTATTAGATACTCTCCAGAACAGGGTCCCAGCTGCAAGAAGAAATGCTGGGATGTGGGTCCGGTATGACTGTGTTCTCAAAGACTGGCTTTTAGCAGAGAGGAGGCAGAGGGAAAGCAGGGCTTGAGAAATCCCGTCGTTCCCTTTGCTGAAGAGTTCTGCCTACATGCAAGCTAGAGAAATGAATTAAAGGTTGGAGCTGGTGCCGTGAAGGAGTGCGTGTTGACTGCAGTATGCGTGGACATGCATCAAGGGGGAGTAAGGGACAACGGGTGACTGTTGTGCTCTCTTGGTGGGAAAATAAAGGATGTGAGAAAGGTACTGCTACACTTCCACAGCACCAATGCAGCTTGTAGCCCAAGTCTGGATATATCAAGACTTAGATAAAGGATTAGGAACCTTATTTTTAATGACTTCTACCCCACTCAGCCTTCTGACAATCATCTCGAGCTTGAGCTTCATGAAGTTGTTGTGACTCTTCCTGGGAGAAATTTAATTTACAGTGAGCTCTTAGTGTTTTGTGATGGTGGCTGTAAGTACATCTTGTACTTCTCTCTTTTTTAAAGTACTGTGAAGACAGATTTGGTTCATCTTCACCATTCCTAGAATTGCCTGATTATTCACACCAGCTTCTAGCCTCAAAATAATTTATAAGTTCTTACGTATCCTTCTCTCAAGAGCCTCTACATTGATTAATCAACTTTTCTAAGGTGATTAATAGTTTGACAGAAACCAGGTAAAATAACTGCATGAAAACCATCTCTTATTCCTGTATCAAAATTCCTAATGGAGGAAAGTGACCTTGAATTCCTCCCCTTTCTATAAAATATGTGAAATCTGTACTGCTGTCCCTATGAAAATAACAGGTTCAAAGGAACTCGTTTCCCTTGCCACTGGATTCAAACCACTCACGAGATATGGATACACTGAAGTATTTTTCCTCTCTAAGTTTTGAATAAGTTTTTAATAAAAACAGCCCTGCAGATAATCTTGACATTAGTCTTTGAGCCTTTCTTTGTGTTATTCGTGATGCAAGTAAAGTAAGGGCCCTGTAATTAGCTAATCCCTGTCGGATTTGCTAGCAGAACATCTGAGGTCCCAACCATCTTTCAAGACCAGATAACGGCAGCAACAAAACATTCAGATGGACTTTGTCTTTAAAAGCAAAATCTTTGAAAATTAGTACTAGAATCTGAAACGCTCGTTTGTTCAGGACTTTATTTGCAGATCTAAGCACATGTTGCAGCCTGTTCTAAAGTCTAGTTAGGTTTTCAGCTAAAGAAAACTTTGTTTTTCATGTGGTCTTAGAGAGAGATTTTTCTGGCTTTTAAAACTGTTTTCCTCTAAGAAAATATATTCAATTGCCTAGCTGCCTTCCCTCAGAAGGTGTCATTGCATTTTATGTTAAAAAAAAAAGCCTTGCAGTGCCCTGTGAAAAAGAGCTGATGCTTATCTTACACATTAAGAATGGGATGTACAAGGAGTAAAAGTGATTTACCAAAACTAATGAAGAAAATCTGATAGAATTGAGATTAGAATCTTAATCTGTTTCCTTCTCTACACCTTACTCTAGATTTAGGTCAGCTCTTGCTGGGCTGAAACTAGGATCACTGAAAGCAGTGACAAGCCTTCCACAAACTTCAAATGCAACAAAAATTTTCGCTAAATATGTCTGAAATAATAGTAATATAGAAGTTTATAATGGTCCTTTTGCTATATGTCTGGAGCAGGCCACCACTAGTTGACAGGCTGGTTTAGGATTTCTCCATGGCATTTTTCTTAATATAATTTTCATTGCGTGGCTTGTATTATATTGAATTAAGAAGACACATCACACAGAGTAACAACACATCTCAGAAGCAGGAGGGGAAAAAAGCAGATATCTTCTACTGGCTGTAGGCCAAAGCTTTTCATCTTTGTGATGATATAAATGTTGAGTGTTAAACTTTACTGGCCATGCAAAGATTGCTGTAGTAGAGGTAAAGGGCAAGAATACCCTTTATTCCCTGGTTTGATCACCGAGTTTGGTACTGGTGTAGCATCAGGGGGGTGGGGGGATGGGTGGGGGGTGTTCAAAATACAGCTGCAGCAAATTATTTAGCTGTATCAGAGAAACAGAGTTTCTGCTTGCAGGATGGGAGAGTTTCCTTTGGGCAGCAGTGGTTCAGAGATGGGTTTAAATACCGTCACAAAGAGCAACTTTAATATCTGTTCTTGGTGCACAGTTACAAGAAAAGTTTTTAGGATAATATGTATGATAATGGCATAAAAAGGAATGTGAGCACAGAGAGGAAGGTGAAGCTGCAGTCTCAATTCCAGGAGGTTAGCCTGAGTTAATTCCTTCCCAATACTATCAGTAATCAAACCAAGTATTTTCCAAAGTATATGGATGTAAACTGTTTCCCCTGCAGTGGCTGTTCAGAGAGATGGAGTGTGTGGAACCGTCTTCTGGATCTGCAGAGTTAATGGCACATTCTCTGTCCCTTTGGAGAAAGCTGAATTTTATGTTGGTGTACCCCTGTCCCTGGCCATGTCCCTTGTCCCAGCACCATGGACAAGTAAGAAAGCAAAATGGTAAAAATCGGAGAGGAACTCCCTCTAACTGTGACACCGCATAGAAAAGTCTGCACTCTGTGTATTTCACAACAGATTTTCTTTAAAACTTACCTTAGTATTTCATCCATCTTATCCATATAGTTCCTGCAGGTAACAGTCAGGAGTTACGGATTCGTATGTCATGAAAATCACTTAACAGTTTTGTGTCATACATTTTTTTTATTGTTAGCTATGATACCAGGGACTATTCGTGGGTCTGAGGTTTGGCACTGCCAACAGAGAAACTAAGGCACAATCCATTATGGGTGTACAAGACAGAAACAGAGTGTGTAAGGCTTCCCTAGGCAGATTTGGGCAAAACGTGATGCTGCATGAAGGGAGAACAGAAGGAAGGTGGCAGAGCATGAAGGGGGAAAAACTGCAGAACAGCAGAAACAGAGACTGAGAGGGACTAGTAGATTTGTAGAGGCAATAGAAGAGAGGCAGAGAAAGAGCAGAAGCCAAGTGCCTATGGAAGCAAATGGAATATTGCGTATGATAAAAGCCAGAAAAGCCTGGCAGGGCTAGATCAGCAACAGGAGGAAGGAGTTAACAGGACCTGCTGCAGCACTTATTCTGCTATTGGCCTCTCGTACACCACTGGTACCACTGCTTTGTCCATGTCAGTCTTCAAAATACACAGAGAAAATTCCAATTCAGCCTCCAGTGATTTACTCTGTTTCTCTGTGTCTTTGCTTCTGGCTCTGAATTCTCCATGGGACCAGAGGGCAGCAAAGGGCGTAAACAACAACTTTTTTTTTTTTTTAAACTTTCTCCATCAAAATACATGGCCTTTTCCAGCATTAGTCTGAAGCCTCATTTAGTAGAGGAAACTTTGCATTTAATCCACAGGCCTATTAGGGAAACAGCACAGCAGGAAACTAGTTAGACTGGTGAGTAGAAAATAGACTTGCTAATAAACCTCTTGTTCTCATTACAGTGCCAAGATGCTGAACATTTTTTGTTTTAATAAACAGAAGTTGGTGAATTTGGATGACACTTTTTTTCTTTTCCCTTAGATTAATACCTTGCAGTCTGGTTCAAAGGCAAGAAAACGGAGTATTTCAGACAGAACTGTACATTTCTTGTATACAACTCATCCCTTTGCTTGACACTATAATCACAAAGAAAACAAAAACTTGGCTTTTTTGTATCAGTGTAACTTTGTTGTCTGGTATGTCTTGGCATGGCATAAATAAAAGGAGGACAAGGCCCTGGAGATTCTGTTTCACTCATCATTTTGTCCTTTCATCTCACCAGTCCTTGTTTTAGTATATGTCTGTCTAGAGCCAAATTTCAGTTTGTTCTTTATGCCTGTTGTTTTTTGGAGACCTATTTCTATGAGCGTTGCTGTGACTATTTGTGCTTTCCTTAGGAGCTGAGAAAGACCAGCTTGGCAATATCTCTTTCAGAGCTGCCACAAAAGGGCTGAAGTGCGGAGAGTAATACACCTAAGAAAATTGCATGGAGCTTTTTCTTAGATGCAATATCAAGGCAAAGAGGTAAAAAAAAATAAATTTTAAAAATGTTTATTTCATCTGGGCACTGTTGTGAACTGGTGTCTGTGGGAGCGAGAGGAGCTTGGGGATAGCAGCTGTTAGTGTTATTAAAGCCCTGACAAGCATCTATTTGTGAAGGTTTGAAATTCCTCCAGATGTTTTTCCCCTCACCCCAAGGATGTAGTAAAGTCTGTGTCCGATTTGAGTTTGGGACTTAGATATCCTGATCCCCAGATCTCAGCTTACACCATTTCTTTTCATTCTTCTTCCCCAATGTATTTTGGAAGTAGCTACAATAAGTGAGAAAAATCTTCACACACGTTCAAAGGGCAATGCTTATAAGAGGCTACTGAATGTATAAGTAATCTGTCAGACCTGTGTCAGGGCCCTGGGGGCACTAGTAGCCCTTAGGGGCCCCGCGCAGTCTTGCCTGGGACCCCCGTGGTGCAGGAGTCCTGGTCCAGCTCAGCCTGGGGCACCGCGTCCTTGCCTGAGCCACGTTGCAGGTGTGCCTGTCCCAGCCCTGTTCCTGAATTCCTGTCTGCATTTCCTGGATTGACCTCGGACCTGGCTGGTTTTTCTACCTAATTAACAAATTGCTAAATACAGGTAGTTTATTGGACTAAGTTAAACAGTGGTTTTGCAACAGAAGGGTGTTTCTCTAACCGGTATGCACCTCGGCAGGGTCCTTTGGGCCGGACGGGTTCTAACATTTAGAAGAATGCTTGGCTGAAAAGACCTTCTGGATCGGATGAGCTGCCGTTAGGGAAATCAATAGCTTTGGAGCCTTCATGACTAAATATGTCAGCGTTGGTAAGTGTCTCAAGATTGTTTCTTATTGTTCCATGTTTTTTGTTTTAACGTGCAAACCCATCTCTGTGTTGTAGCTAGGTTTCGGGCATCACATCAAAGAACAGAAGTGGGTTAAGTTTCATTTTCACTAGAAAGAAGGAGCTCATAAGCTCACATCCGTGTATAAAAAAGAAATGGATCCGTTTTGGAAGTGGCAGGATAGTTTCAGACAAGCAGAACAATAATGTAAACATTACCAGTCCACTGGCATGTGGGACAGGAGTACCTACCATCACACCGGGGGGGGTGTGTAGAAGGCACATGTAGACATTGCCTATGTTCCCTTAAACAGGAACTTAGGAATAATTCATTGGTTTCTTTTGATTCTGATCAGTATTTGTTTATTAGTCTTAGCAATAATATTACTAATTTTAATAGTAATCACAGTCTTTCATGGTTCTCACGTAAACCGTCACAGATTTTTATTAATTTTGTGTCATAAACTGGATACTTCATAAACATCCTATCAAAGGATGTCCTGCTTCCTTAGTAAGAGATCTTATATTAGGTAACTGAAAATCAAATCCAGGGTAAGGACAAAGACCTTGCAAGCTTTTTAAGCACTTCTGAGGATAAATCTTGTTTCTTTTGGAATTGATGGGCGTAATTTTCTTTTGATTTCGCAGTTCTAAAAAGGAATTTCGTATTTTCTTATTCCATTCACAGAATTAAAATAGGGATAGCACTGGCAAAAATGTAGCCCTTCCGCTGGCTAGATGAATTTGCTGACCGGTTTTGCACATTTGTGTAAACAGTGGGTCTGGCAGGCAGCACCAGAAGCTATGTGCAGAGTGTGAAATCCTACAGTTCTGTTTACTTCAGATAGTTTTGGCTGTAGGAAGATGGGAATTGCTGCGGGGGGTTATAGCAAGAGCCACATCTCATCCTTTCTCCAGTCTCGAAGAGCAGCCACCTGCCTTTTAAAGACTCTTGAGGAGAACAGTTACAGAGGTACCTGTCTAAAGAGAAAGCTCACAGTTGTGGGTGAATGTCTGACACAGACCACATTTATGCCTGTCTTTTATCCTGTTCATATAACTATAGTGTTCTCTCTGAGGCAAACTGTCAGTCAGTTGTCATCGCTCCAGTGGCTTCAGTGGAGCTAGGACAATTAATCCCTCTGAGAGTCTGCTCTGCTCTTTCTGCGACAGGCTGTTTCTGAAACCCACTCACCTTTCTAGCTCTTATTCCGTTTTCAGTCCGTGAAAGCACAGGGCTATCATCTCCTGACCTCGTATGCCAAGATTCAGACAACTTGATTGAGGCACTTGATTTAGGCATCAAGAACCGTCTTTTAAGAAGGAATTTCCTCTCCAGTCTGTGGACAGAATTGGTTACAGCCACTGAGGGATCCAGAGCATCAATGGGAGGCACCATCCGCTCCCCACTGGCTGCAGAGGGGCCCTAAGTGGCCTCAGAAGGTAATTTTGGAGTTCTTGCTTTACTTTTGTCACCAGCTTGAGACAGGCTGCGTAGCCCATCAGCAATGTGTCTGCATGTCTCTGGTCCTTGTGTGCCTCACGCAGGGCTGCACACCAGGGGTCTGCATCTGCACAAGACCCGGAGGTGACCGACTGACTGTAAAGTCCTTTCAAATACAGGGGTGCACAGAGCATCAGTTTTCTGAACCCTCTGTGGGACCTAACTGCCACTGTGGCATCAAATACAAACCTGAGGGGTATTTAGGTAGCCTTAATCACACCCTAAAACAATTAGGAGGAGTTTTTCAACTTCTTGAAACCTTGATAAGGTAGACCTCACCCTGTCTGTAACAGACAATTTTGTCAATATGTTCAAATTAGGTGGCTAATTTTGCCTTAGGGTAAAATGTATGAAATTCCCATGTCATCTCATACCAGTGAGGAGTCTGTAACTTCTTTCTCGTTCATTTTCAGCCAGTTTATGTGTTTGAGTTGCAACTTGATTTATTTTCTCAGGGTTAGGGCTTCGTTGAGGCCGCCGCCTTCTTGCCATCTTTCCACTAAAACCACTTGGTTTTCTGGAGAACAGCAATGAGATCACCCAATTCGTAACTCTTTTCAGAAGCCTTATATATTCTGTGAGGTTGACTACTCTGCATTTATTTTCATTGCCAATTTGATTGGCTCGGTCTTTCATACTTCTCTTTCCTTACTGGAAGTTACAGCTCTGAAGTTCATATCTCCACAATATGAGCTCTGAGACAAATAAATCAGTTGGCTTCTTTGCAGTGTCTCTGCTTGGATTAGTTGCTCTCTGTCCTTTTTACAAGGACTTGTAGCATCAGGCCCAGATTAGCTTTTCTTGATTGCATCGTCTGTCTTGTAAAAGACATCCGCTTCTTTTTCTTGCTGCTCTCAGCATGCTACATATAAACTGGTGTTCATGGAGATGGCTATGAGAGTCCCAGCGACAATCCTTAGGAGAATTTTCTCTTGAACAGTGTAAGCAGCCCAGAATTTCTTTTGAAGCTCAAGGATGTGACTGTTTAGGGTAGAGAATGTGAAACTCTTGAGAGAAAATTAGCACTCTTTTATACTCTTCAAAGTAACTTAATCACTGGTGATTAATAATAAGCCACGCTATTTGTTGGACAGGTTCTGTCTTTGAGGGCATGGGAATAAAGACTTTGGCAACAGAAGGACAGAGACAACTACATTTATATAATACAGGGAAGAGATTTCTCTGAGGAGACATAACCGGAGGCTCTAACTGTCTTCAAGGTAACGTAGTATATATCCCTTACTTTGTTAATTCCTTTCCTGTGGGATAGTATAATCTATTTCATATGGTGATAGGACAGAGAATGATGACCTAAAGCTAAAGCAGCAAAAACTTAAGCTAAATATCAGTACAATTATTCAGGAGCGCTGAAAGTTAGCACCAAGAAAAGGCACAAATGGTAAAGGGATTAACTACCAATTCTTAAGGGAATCAAAACTAGCAAAAGTTAAGGATGACATACTAACCCACCAATATTACCTACAACAGATTTAGCGTATGAGAGAATGTGTCAGTGTTTTAGAGAGGCAAAGCACTCCGTATAGATGTTGGAGTGAAAAAGCATTCCCTTCCTTAGCAGTGTTGGTAGGGTGGAACATTTTTATCACTGCAGCAACCATTGCCAGGATTAGCATTAATTTTTTGTCATTAGTTGGCCAGGGAACATGTTGGATGGGAGCAGAACTCCCAAAAGCATAAGGGAGCACGGGTTTGGTTTTGTTTCTGGAAAGAAATAAAACCAGATACAGACCAGATTTTATTTTCTGAAGTAAGTAAACCTAAGAATTAGCTTAGCTAATTGCCATCCAGCAAAGTAACATACCAGATTAAAGTTATTTAGAGGTCCATAGCAAGGTCTGTGCAAGGAGTTTAAAAGAAATGCTAATTTCAAGGCCAAGAACTCAGAAGTTAGGAGGCAGTAGAATTACTATTTCTCAGAAATGTGAATTTGTTGAATATGTACGCTGGAGTACAAGACTGCCAGCTAAATCTGGCAGTAGATTTTGGTCTGTTTCAGTCTTGGTCAATCACATTTAGGATCAGGGGTAACTGACATCGATAAAACCCCTAGCCTAAAAGTAAAGATGGCCAAAACTGTTCCTCTGTGCAGGTTTTCTTCTGTGGCATACTTGCTGAGCTGAGCAGAAGCATCTACCCAACATTTCAAAGGGTCATATTTGTGCATATCCTATGTATCTCCACCTCTTGAATGGTGAAAGGTGAAATGCTGGTTGGTTATTTCCCTTGCTGCTTTTAGATGCTTCAGTTTCTGGGTTTGGTTTTGTTAATTCAACCTTCTGGGGTTCCCTTAATTCTGGTGAGTGCTCATGTTTTCAAAAAGTTTCAGAAACCACTGTCTGTGGCATATTCTGCAGCACTTCTTTAGTGTTAAATTTATTTTCCAAAGACCTAAATATTCCAGTATCACTATTATAAACCGCACGTAATTACATGTATCACTGACAGCAAGAATTAAACCAGAAGAATTCAGGCTGGTCTGTCTTCATAGTGAAAGAGTGACTAAAGGGTACTGGAGGAATTGAGAGGATTGTTTCTCTGGGTATAGTCCTTTGAAAGTGTAACCCATTTGCAGCTCTCTTGGTGCTGTGGCTCAGCAGAACTGCAAACATATTGGTCTCTAACACCTTATTTACGGGTCTGTTTACCGCTGAGAATTCTGCTGGTGTCAAGATGCAAAACCGCAAAGGGGCTTGGTCTGTTGTGGTCTGTCCTGAAGCTGCTTTGCGCTCAGAAAATCCTGTATCTTACAATGCATCAAACTGAAAACAACCCAATAAATCAAACCTGAGGGAAGGACTTCAGTTCCTTCTTCACTTAGGTGGAAGGTTGAAGTTGTCCAGGTAAATCTAGCTCTTCTGAAGCCACGAAAATGTGCCATGAAATAACCTTAAATCGTAAGTTTTATGCTGAAGGTTGTACTTAACATACCTGTCACGTATATGCAGGACACATTTCAGCTCCCTGATTAAAGATCATGCTGGGAGTGGGCCAG
The DNA here is from genome assembly GCA_035590275.1 of Ibycter americanus. Classification (NCBI taxonomy): domain Eukaryota; kingdom Metazoa; phylum Chordata; class Aves; order Falconiformes; family Falconidae; genus Ibycter; species Ibycter americanus. The sequence continues at coordinate 1,677,716 of JAVJGI010000037.1, read as the reverse complement.
GCTTAGGTCTATTTGGGTAGGCAAAAACGCGTTGGAAGGGAATGGAAAGGTTAAAATATCGCCTTATTTATGTGGTAAACATGAACCGAACGATGTCGTACTGGACCTGAAAAGCCAGTCAGTGGGGCAGACTATAAACACAAAGGGAAACGAAACCAATAAATTAGTATGAGATCAAAAGAAATGAAGTGGCTTAGCAAATTGTTTCCTGTCAACTGAGCTGCAGTAACAGTTCATATGCCCATTTTCGATCTGCACCGGTGGTGAGATAACATCCATTTCACACATGCAGTGGGCTAAGGGTGAATACGCACTTCATTATACAAGTTAGCAGCCAGGTGGAAATCTGCAGTAACGTATTCATTCTCAGCTGTGTGCCTGTACTTTAAGATGATGAATGACTATAAAATGCAGATTAACCACTATTAGTGATAGGGAGAAAAATCAGGTTAGTGATTTATTTCTTTTCCCCGCTTAGGTTTTATGCAGGTCAGCTTAATTTGATAGGAACTCATGTTTTACTGTTTCGCAACAAAGGCAGTGAAGAAGCAGAAATATTCCTCAGTGCATGGCGGGTACGTACCGTTATTAAAGCCATCAGTGATACCGGGCGATCTGTCCTTGTCAAGGACCCCCAGAGACTGGCTGTTCCTTTGGAGACCTTGACCAGCCCCGGCGTGCAGAGCAGCAGAAGGGGGAAGCAGCACCGCCTGGTTTGGCACCAGGCTCTTTGCTGCCCTTTGCTGATTGTGCAGATCCATTTAACATCCGACTCAACTGTGCTATTTACCACTGGAACACTGGTAGCAAGGAAAGTCCCAGTGTGTGCTTAGGGGCTCTTTTGCACCCCCATCCTGCACAGTTATTAATTTATTGGCTATGTTAGAGAAGGTGGCAGCTGCTGTTTTTAATTTGAATATGGTGCTGATTTCTCTCAAGGAGTCTTTGCCCCCATATTAGGGGGGAACAAAAAGAATTCTGTACTGGAAGCATCTCATGATGCTTTTACGACATCCTACTCATCTTTTGGGTTTTTTTTCTGGCAGAGGGTTATATACGTTAACTATCTTTTGGCAAATCATTATTTTTTCCAGTTTATTGTTTCATATGTTTGAAACTCAAGCTATTGACAGCCTTCCCTTTTACTTGTTTTGCCTAAATATGTTTTAGGGTTGCTGGCAAGTGTTAAGAACACACACAGACATCCCCTGTTAGGAAACATGGGGGAATACATCACGGTCTCCTCGGGTTTTTTTCTTTCCTCTCGGACAGAGTCACACACACTTTACCATTATTATCTGGTCATTGTGGAGAAACAGAATGAAAATAAGTGAAAAGAGATAAAATAAATATGCTCCAAACCCACTTTTTTGTAAGTTACTTAGTATGGCCGTATGGAGACGGCAGTTGTCTGAGGGTGAGGTGTGAGATATACAGAGTTTAACAGAAGCAAGTGTGTATTCCAGCATGCTCAGAACGCTGACCTGGGAACCCGCTGCCCATTATGCTTCAAGCAGTTCCCTGGACAATTAAATCTGCAGTTACGTTACATTCCTCAATTCCTCATTTGTGTCTCATTTTCAGCGATGATTTTCATCGCTCTATGAAACAATTTGAGGTTTTGCTTTCCTGGCAAAGAAAGCTAACAGACTATATACATTTTTCACAGTTTATACATGTTCAACAAGTGAATCTCCGTTTCAGGACTACACAAGAACTGCTAGATTTGAGATCCTGGCGCAAGGTGGCTGTGGGGCAAGTTCCAGCGTGGTCACTCTTAGGTGAGTAAACCACCGAGATATGAGAAGTCTGTTCTCACCCGGTTAAATCTTAACTCTGTGTTCCCCTTCTTGCAGTGCCATGGAAACAACAAAATCACAGTAATTCCTTTTGGCTGGGCCTTTTGAGTCCTGCTAGTGATTGTAAACCTTCAGTGTTCACGCCTGTTGATAAAAGAGTTTCAGAAGAATGCGGAAGACTGGCAAATCCATTAGTGCGGGATGTTAGGGAGCAGGAGAGACCTTCACGTTACAGCACAAGTTAAAGGTCACGTACGAGGAGGGGCAGCAGCCCCGTGGTGGCTGGGGGCACTGCTTTCTGTGCCCCTTCCTCTCCGACCACCTTTATTTCAAACCCAGCACCTTCCCAG
>JAVJGI010000037.1:1661920-1673167 GCA_035590275.1 Ibycter americanus | reverse complement strand
GTGCAAAAGTATCTCACTCATGGGGTGAGATAAAGGCAGTTTAATAGGTAAAGCAAAAGCTGCGCACGCAGCAAAGCAAAACAAGGAATTCATTCACTGCTTCCCATGGGCAGGTGCTCAGCCATCCCCAGGAGAGCAGGGCTGCATCACACGCAGCCAGGGCTTGGGAAGACAAACGCCATCGCTCCGAACGTCCCCCCCTCCTTCTTCTTCCCCCAGTTTATATACTGAGTATGACGTTCTGTGGTATGGCCAGCTCGGGCCAGCTGTCCTGGCTGTGTCCCCTCCCAATTCCCCGTGCCCCCCCAGCCCTCTCGCTGGCAGGGCCTGAGAAACTGAAAAGCCCTTGGCCTTGTAGAAACAGTACCCAGCAACAACTAAAACCATCAGTTATCACCATTTTTCTCACAGTAAATCCAGACCACAGCACTGCATCAGCTACTAAGAAGAAAATCAACTATCCCAGCCGAAACCCGGACAGAGGGGAAAGAGCAGGGAGGACCGAAAGACGAGATTGCTGCATGATTACGTGTATTTGGTGCTGCACGGGATAGGTAGGGTAATACAGACCCTTTGGCTAATTAGCAGCCAGCAGCTGTGCATACGGTGATTGCGGGTGCATCTTTTGTGCACAGTTTTCTATCTAAAAATTAAAAAGCGTATGTCTTAAGTCTCCTGTTGGAAGCAGCAGGACTCACGGCTTTGCTGAAGAGTCTGTGAGTCCTGCCCCAAACAGCGACACGTCTGACTTGAATCCTGCCTGCTTTGTGAATCTGTACCCGACCTGTGGTGGTTCTCATGTAACTTTTTTATCTTTTTTTTTTTTTTTTTTTTAAATCTGTTTTTCCTCTGTCTGCTCCACCGCCTGTGAATAGGCTGGGTCTGTTGCAATGTGGGGAGGCCTGATCACCCTGTGCAGGTCACTTCTGCGATACCCCGCTGCTCGTCCTGGCAGAACGCTGCTGCTGTGCGGGGTGAAACCTGTAGGTTTCGGCTGTCCTGGTTTCGGCTGGGATGGTTGATTTTCTTCTTAGTAGCTGATGCAGTGCTGTGTTCTGGATTTACTGTGAGAATAATGCTGATAACTGATGTTTTTAGCGTCTGTAGGTCAGAAATTATTCAGAAGTAGAGTGGTGAGATATGTATTAGTGTGATCCTTTTCAAACCCAAAGGCTTGAATCCAGTTTTGATTAGAAGGTGGTGAGCTAATTTCTTGGAAAGATAAATTTGGTTCCAGTTGTCCCTCCTACCACCCTTCTGTAGCTGCTGACCCAGAGCGGTTCCCTAAGTCATACATCTGGCTGAATATGACCCAGCGCCTTTCCGTCTCCCTCAGAAGCTGAAAACACGTTTCAATGTAGATGAAAATAGAGTCTCTGTTTCATCTGCGGGCTCCAGTCTGGCATGCCTGTGACTGGAATCGAGAAGAAGGTTTCTCAGCCACGAGTGCTTGCCTGGCTGTTTGAGAGGACAAACAGCTATCAGCTCATTACCTGGCCATAAAAACACGTTTCCTGTAGAGAACGTGTCAAATCCTTTTCCTAGGGTGACAGTAACTGCTAAGAGGATTGTCAGTCAGGGGTAGACAAACTTGAAATGGTATTGGAGTAGTGTTCAGCTTGGGTTTTTCCTTTTTTACTCCTGGTTGTTTTTGTGGTTTGTTTGTTTTTGGTTTTTTTTTTTAAAAAGGGGAAAATTTAAGGCCGTAAAACTGAACCAGCTTTCAGTTTGGGATATTGCAACTCCATTAATCAATGGGGAGGTTCACCAATAGCTTCAGGAAATCCAACTTTCTCCTGTGATCTCTTCTTAGTGTGCCTCAGCCCTGAGCTGAAGAGAAGTCTGATGGTGCAAAAGAACAGAAAGTGACTTTTAAGCTGTTCAGCTCCCTCAGTCCCCAAATATAATACCAAGAGCTTTACAGGGCTCTCTCATGCTGGCATGTGAGTGCTGCTGTAAGAAATATCTGCTCATTTCCTATTGCCCAAGGAAACGTTTGGGTCTCCTGAAGCACTGTAGGAGCCAACAGGAAAGGCTTTGCTTTTATTTCTCATTTTTAAACATAACTACCAGTATCCTCAGCCTTATCTGTCTTCGTCTCCCTTCAGTCCTAGAATACATAGATCATGTTTATTGTTTTCAGCTCTCGGCAGCACCAGCACTTGTCTCAAGTAGCTCCCTCTCCTTAACTAACCTGGAGTCAAACACGAAAGAAAATTTGTGCAGTGGTCCAAATGTTGGGAGCTTCCCAACATCTCCCGCTCATCTGAGACCAGGGACAGGATGGGAGATAAGCAGCAGGCTTCTGCCAGTGAGGAGGCACTTGGGCAGCATGAGCAGTGCCCAGCTGAGGGCTGGGGGTGAGGAGATCTTCTCCATGCTGTGTTCTGCAAGCAGCAGGGATGCTGCGAGGTGGGGAGGCTAACACTGCAGCCGTAGGATGGACTGGTCTTTCGGAGCAGCTGCATTTAACTGGACGATGCAGAAGGCTCCCTGTAGACTTTCGTTGTTCTTGCACTTCCAACAGGAGTAACTGTGGTCTGAGTGTGGAAGGGAGGGCTGGGGGAGCAGGGGGGCGATGCCGGATTGCCGCTGTGCCCACTGACAGCTCAGTGCTCTATGTCTGCCCCATTTCAGTAACAAAGGGATGTTACTTTAACTAAACATTTTGTTTAAGGCTTTACTGTTTTTGATGCATCGGTGGATAACGATAGTGGAGAGAAGGCGGCACCATTTTTCAGTCACGGCGTAGTTAGGAGATCTTCCTCTCCATCTGCTCAGGAGCAAGTTCATGGCTTAGGCAGGTGGTCGGACTGAGGAAGGTCAAACCTGTGATTGTCTCCTTGGCTCATGGTCAAGTGAGATGGTTTACACACAGCCCTGTTAAACTGCCTGCGACAGTCCTTAGGGTTATGGTGCGTCTCTGCTGGGACCTCTCTTCAACAGGTTCCAAGATGGTTTGAAAAACAATTAATAAATGAAAGTAGCTGTCTCTTCCCATCCTGGACATTCTTTCTTCCCTCAGATTCTCCTGGGTCATATATGGGATGTGCTGTTCTAAGCCCAGATTCACATTTCAGTGTAATTAGATTGTCATCCCTATCTCTGTTGTAATTAAATAACAAGGCAAATATGGGCAGATAGGAGGCTTAACACTGCTCAGCTGCCAGCTTTGGAGAGGAGATCAAGGTAATTTGTTTTAGCGGGACAGTTTATTCTCAGCTTTTCTTCTCCTTAGACAGATGACCACTTATTTTCTCCTGCCTGTTAATGACAACAACAAAAAAAATACTGTGAATTAAAAACCGTTTCCTGCAATTTGTTTAAAAAATATACTTTTGACCACAGCTAGTGTAGGCAGCAGTTGTCTTACTGGACTAGCCCCGGGGTGGTGTCCCGCTGCGGCGGGCGCCTTGCTGCCCGAGGAGCCTGGGCGTTGGGTGCTGTAATGAATCCCCCTTTTATTTAACAGCTGAGTCTGAGAGAATGGGAAAGCTGCTCCCTTTCACTGCGTTCAGGTTCTGCTGTCTCTTTTCCCTCTTCTTCCCTCCATTCCATCCCCTCAAATCTCTAGATGCCTCCTGCTTCCCCCGCTGCCAGCTGTGAGGCTGTGACAGCCACTGGATCTGGGTGTGCTCCGGAGCTCCCCAATGTTTCCCGCTCCTCCGAGACCATGCGGATAGCTGCGCCGGCCCTGCGTCCAAGCCGCTGAGGCTCTGCATCTCACCTGGCCTGGGCTACAGGTACGTGTGTAACGCTGCGTGGCGAGAGCTCGGACCAGGCGGGGCTCAGAGGGAGCCGCAGCCCCGGGGCTCGGGGGTTTGACCGGCACCGCGCAGCTTGTGGTGGGTGCCCGGGACGCAGCAGTGGTGGGGGTGGGTGAGCCCAGGGCGCAGGAGCGGTGTGGGTCGGCACCTGGGTGGTGTGCACGGCAGGCAGAGCCGGGGGTCTGCAGGCAGGGGCATTGGCAGAGGATGTTGCAGTGCTGTTTCAGCATAAAGACAAAAGAAGGGGCTTTGACAGCAGAGAATTGTCTTGCCTTTAGAGATGGGGGATGGTTAGACAGGGAGAAACGGGGGGAGGAGGAGGAGAAAGTACAAAAAAGCCAAAAAGGTCTAGAACAGGGAGAGGAGGCGGAGTCTTTAAATAGACATTTGGAGCTAAGGAACATCATTCCATACCTGTTCACTCTGCACCCAGGCAGATTCCCAATGTGCCAGCCACTACAGGGACTGTTCAGCGCTAGACGTTTTGAGGCTGGGAAGTGCTCTAGACCATGTTTACACCCTGAACAGTTTGGATGTGAGACAGTTTAAGACTCAGAGGTAGGGTTCTGGCCCAACTTTAACAACAGTGCAAACGTAGCTGTGACTTAACTGGTGGCAGTGTAAGTTCTGAAAGCGCTGAAAGACTTGTGCCATACATTAAAAAACATAACAGAGCTGTTGATGTTGAAATACTTTCTTTTTTTCCTTAGACCATACTTTCCTACAACCGATGAAATATTGATGAGTATTTCAGCACATGAAGAGACTATTAACTTTTGGCTTTAGCCGACTTTGCTAAGAATTTGAAGGCTGCAGCAGCTCCATAGAGAATTCTCTGCCATCAGTTCACTCCTCCTCACATGAACAATACCCCAAACTCATTTCTCTCTCTGGTCTCAGCTGCTGCATTTTGGCACTGGGAAATGGCACCCACTGCTGCTGAAGAACTCAGTGCTTTACAGATGAAAACCAAACATCTTGAATTCCACCTGGAGCCCGCTGGCAGCGAATGCAGGGCTCAGAGCAGCTATGTGGTGCTTTCTCATGGTGACATGTGGCTGGGTAAGCAGGATCCACATTACCTTTTGCTCCCCAGTAGTTCTGAGGTTCAATCCCACAAAGAATGCATGGTGGAAATCTAATCCGGAGGTGACAAAAATAGATAGTTGCAGCAAGATTCCTGCACAGGCAGGACATCCCGATGCATGTGTGCAGGTTACCTGCAGCTTGTGAAGCCTTCTGTAGCTGTTCCAGAAGGAGGTTTCAGGCATGTGTTATATTGCATTGTGGGTGGATTTTGCTGTGTGGCTTCTGTCCTGCTGTCCACCCACGCCGCCTTTCTTCAACAGAAGTCTGGGCTAGTGCCCTGCACTTAGGACGGTGTGTATATTTAGTAATTACAATTAATAATTTAGTAAAAACGTGCCTGCTTTTCCCAGCTTTCAAATGGCTCAGCGTGCTTGTACCTCTTATCTCATAATGAGCTGTCTACAAATGCTGTTACCTTAAATTTTGTTCCAGACCTTTAACAACCTGAGCCTAGTAAGAGAAACAAACTGCCAGAGGAAGCAATTAGCTTAAATTTACCTGAAACCAAAGTCTTACCCAGTGACATGAATGAATCCCAAGTGGTTCATGCCTGTGAAGGAGTTTCAGCAAGTAGAGATCAAGTTGCTTTTCAGCTTGGATGTTCTCGGGCTTTATCTCCCTTGTCAGATGCCAGCTGTCACCCTGTTTTCCTCAAGAAAGGCTCCATCAGCCTGAACTTGGTCCAGGGTCATCCCTGCAGGGTATGTGGATATAGAACTGGGTTTGTCCAACAGAACAGCCATTTTGGGTGACCCTTTGGATTATCCATTGGTAACTTCATGATGCTGAAAGCTTGACTTGTTTACTGGCCTGGGCCTGATGATCAGCCGTGGGTCAGAGGGGTCCCAGGGATCCTGCCCAGCAAATTATTAAGATTAGCTTTGCACCAGACAAGAGGGAGCCGGTCTGTGTGACCTGCCAAGTGTTCTGTGCATCAGGATTTGGTTTAGCTGACGGGCCAGGTAGCAAGACGCAAGTCCTGAGCGACTGGGGCTTTCCTGCGGAGTCTATTTAACCACGTGTTTGTGTGGAGGCAGAGATTACATAAATGAGTGGGAGATGGGGTAGTGTTATTTATGTTACAGGCTCATCCTGTATGTGTGAAGTGCTGGATGCAAATAGTGCGATTTAGAAACCAGGTGCTGTTGGTGTATGTGCTGCAGCACGCTGAAAGCTGAGCGAGCCGGCTGGCTGGCAGCGCTCGTCGCTGGTCCTGAATGCTGCACAACCCTCCAGCCCCAGACAGCAGGCTATGGCCAGCCAGGATTCATCAAAGGGTAAAATAAGAAAGACAATAGTGCTGAGAAAGTCAATATTTAAAATCCAAGTCTGATTCTGGAAAATATTTCCCACCTTTATGATGAGCCCGGGATTTGAAGCGTGAACCTTAAAGCGTGCAGATTGCAAACCTGAACCGATGGTGCGTGCTGCCACTGCGTGCGAAGGAATGCCGATGCTGTGTGTCCCTCCTGCCTGTTTTAATGCTGCCACCCTATAAACCTGTTTACAACCAAATAATCCATGCAGAAATTGCCCGATTTTGGTTAATAATGCTTGGCAAACAGCATGGCCTGGGTATCAACGTCATGGTCTGATCTCTAGGCAACAGCTTCTCCTCCGCCTCGTACCATTGCTCTTTCTGAAATGGGAGGGATGGGGAGTATTAATAAGAACCCCAGCAGGCTGTAAAGACAGCACACCGCTTGGGAAGAGGGTGCAGCCATATCTTCACTAATAAATCAGGATCTTTATCACACCAGGGGAGAGAAAGAGAACCCAGAGCAAGGGCATCTGGTGTGAGTTATGTCTCCGAGCCTGCTGGAGCTCTCTGTCTTCCTGAGGCACTTGCCTCAGCTAAGCCGTACAGCCTGCCAGCAGCCATTAATCCCATCCACTCCTGCCGGAAAGCTGATACTGGGCCGAGGCAAATATTTCTTGTGTCTGACAGTTTGGGGTTGGTTTTTTTTCTTTTTAATACTTGCTGTAATGAGCAAGAGCCCAGAAACACTCGGAGTGCTTTCTGCAGAGTGCACGGATGTGTGTGTCAGCGCAAGAAAATACAAAAGCCAGAGAAGCTTTCTCTTTGTGCAAGTTCAGTCGCCCCTTTTGGCTCCAAATACATGTGCATATATAAAGAGAGAAGCGACAGCTGCTGAGCACAGGGATTTAACTACAGCACTGTGTCTCTACAGAATCCATTTGCTATACAGTACTTTTCCTTCAACGGAATTTGGGGGGGGACTTGAGGGAAATGCCAGTAGCAAAATTCCTGAATTCATTCGTTTCTGATTTCACCCAGGCTTGTTAAGACACAAATGCCCTGAATGTGATTTTCGAAGAGTAATCCTGACTTATGCAACTAATCCTATTTGGTGTTGGTTTTGGTGGGGGTTTTTTGGTTGGGTTTGTTGGTTTGTTTTTTTTTTTTTTTGTTTTTTGGTTTTTTTTATGGGAGGGGAAACACCAAAGGGAATTTTTAGCTTGAAAGCTTGCTTGGACAAAGCTGTCTTCATACACTGGTGATGTGACGCTAGAACCACAGCCTGAAGACCTGTTTCAGGTGATGCATGCTAACATAACACAGCATGTCAGAATATTTTACAGACATTTGCTCAGTATTTATGTCAGATTTTCCCAGAGTTTACCATGGTACAGCACTAGCACTTACATGAATAAGAGCTTGCATTTTTCAGTCAGTAAAACCTTACGGATTTATCTGACAGTCTTTTGTTCCTCAGCAAAAAAGGTGAACCTGAACCCTCGATAACCAAGTCTGTATTTTGTAGAAATAAATGTGAGTCACAAGAATAGGTTTGACCTACTTTTTCTATAAAATGACACAGCTAATGCCAGCAAGTAAGTCCTTGCTGTGGGGTTTGTGTCAGTGACACCTAAGGATGTCACTAAGGAGCTGCACTGTATGGGCGAGCGTGGTGCCGCTGCCCTCTGACAGAACCTACTGTTTTGTCCTGCACGTTTTCAGCATCCTCACTCTTACACCACTTCCCTCTGCTGATAGTCTGGAACTAAAATATGGGATTCCTGGCAGCTATCACCAGGCTATTACTAAGGGGCTCAGTCTCCTCCAGTTGCTTGTTCGGAGGGAGCCTGACAACTTGGGATGGCAACACAGAACAGGGGTAGATCTCAGCACTGCTTTTCTCTGTCTCAGCACTGCTTTTCTCAACTGTGGAGAGCAATTTAGACTGATTGTTTCCAAATGAACATACCCAGCAGCTGGGCAGGTTCTGAAGCTCTGGCTCTCAAGCTGCTCTGCATTGCATGAAGCATGTTTTAATGACTGGGGACGGGCTGAATGAATGAAATTCTCATCCCCAAAATGTTGATCTGCAGTGCCTCATGCCAGTGCTCTGAGATGCTAGGGAAGAGCTGTGCGCTGGATGTTTACCAAGTGCCAAATAATGCATAGTAGTGAATCACACACAGATTTCCCTTTCTTCCTATTAAAATTATTGTAAGCAATAATATGATTGACCCAGAACAAAAATAACTCCAGCAGACAATGGTATAGTGAGGTATTAGGGGACTCCCTATCCAATAACCAAAGCTTAAACACTGAATTTACTGTTTCCAAAAAGTTTTAACTGCAGTGCATTGGAGCAAGTGGTGTACTAAGAACTTTCCATTAAGAAAAACAAAAAATAAAAAGAAGGTGGTAAAAACTGATGCTTAAATGTTATAGTAGCTTATTTAAATTAAATGCAAAGTTTATCTGTTTGCTACAGAGATGGAACCAATGATAACAAATGCTGACGAGTAACATGAGAGAGGATGGATGAACAGGTTTTTCTGAATAATACCTAATGAACTGGATAAAATAATGGAGCAGAAATGCAGTTGAGGGGACCCTTGATATCACCAGAAACTCCTCCAGAAGGAGGTGTGACAGTCCTCAGTTACCCGGATAACAATCGTGTCTTATTTCTCTCTCCTTAGGCTAGCACAGAGGAATAAATAAGCCATTCCAACCACGTGGATATTGTTAACTGTTCCTGGCTTAGCTTTGCTTTCGCTCTTTCTGTTATCAGATGGCATATGTGAAAAGGAAAAGAGACAGTATGTGTAAGTTCAAGACAAGACAAAAAGGTAAACTGACTGAAGTAGTAAAATCAAATGCAACCAGCTTACAGCTGCCCCTGTCTCTCCAAACAAGAGAAACCCTGTTCGTTTCTTGTGGTGAGGAGGAGTGGTGTTCATGCTGCTAGTAACAGTGATCAGGGTGACAGATCACCAGTGCTCCTTTTCCTGGAGCACCTTTCTCCTCTGCTGTTCTGGTCCCTCCAAACTGTTGCTGCCTCCAGTATTAATAATATTAGGCTGTAAGTTGTTCCAGAGGTTTCCTTGAAGTCAGCAGGTTCCAGTATGATTTGTGCTCTCAGGGCAAAGGACCGTCACAACTGATGCGTTATGTGGTTGTTACGCTCTGGGTTTTGCTCTCATGAGTTACTACCTATCCAGCTGCACAGATAGCTGTGCGATAGCAGAGACTTGGGCTTACGCATACACCAGTGACAGTGTGGTAGCACACAGTAATGCCACAGTCTGCAGTGCTCGTAGCACAATAATTGGACAAAACCAGTCCTACAACACCCAATGCATTACGGAGAGATGGTTGTTCTCATTAAAAGTCACTAAATGCCGCTTTTGATATGCTGCTGTTTTGCACCCGAGTCCTGTTCTGACCAGCTGTGCAGAACAGCAAGCTTCTTTCTGGGGAGCAGGGTTTTCAAGTTCGAAGTGTGTTCCTTTCTGTGAAGCTGCTGCCTCTGCTTTTTCCTGACTTAGAAAAACGCTTCTCGGATCAACCCACTTCCTCGCAAGGACTGATAGCTGCTGCTGTCTTTCCCAAGACAGGAACACTGTAGCTGCACATTTTTGCCATTTACTCGTGATTGCCTCAGTAACAAATACCTCTTTGTCATCAGCTTGATGTGTGAGTACGTATCATGTACGCGCAGCATTCTGCAATGCCTATAACTGAGGGACCTCTGGCTTCCACTGAGTGTAATTTTCTGCTCTTCCAAGGCAGGTGCTGTCCTCCCAGTCCCCTGGCTGAAAAGCTACACGTAAGGGGATGCAGCCTGCTCAAGCACAGCATGCTGTGGGAAGCGTTTGTAGAATTAAATTATTTGCCTGAGCGTCTCCTAGATCTCAAAAATAATATATTTTGTAGGTACATAAAGTTATTTATATATATATATGTCTAATTTTCTGTTACATAGAGAGATGCTGGTGATCTGTTAACTACCGAGACAGTAGTAAGAGGAAGGACATTTATCCTTAGTGAGAGAAACAGGATTTCTCTTGTTTGGAGGTCGAGGCAGCTTTGAGTTAGATGCATGCCTTGCTGTTTCTCCCTTTTGTTCATTTACAACTTGCTGTTTAACTCCAGCCACAGTAGTTCACCTTAAAAGGCGAATTATACACACGCTTATCCTACAGTTTTCTCAATCTTTCACTACCTAGAGGAGGGACAGCACTTCATCTTCCCTCTGTTCAAAGAGATACCTCTCAGCTGCCTTCTGTACGCAGACGCTTGCCTCAAAGAAAATGACTAAAGCAAGCCCAGCTGTACCGCCGGGGCAGGCAGCTTCTCTCCGAGTTGTCCTTCCTCGGAGGGTTACCCTGCAGAACCAGCCAGGAGCGCTGGGGCTGGTCACCCTGCCAGAAAAGCACCTTTCCAAACCTTAACTGTGATGGATGGAGCCACTTCACCTTACTCAGAGCCGTGTCGCTCCCTTACTGCAGCCCGATTTCCTTTACCTTCATTCTCAGTGCTTTTTGTTGTTCAGCTTTTTGTGGGTGTTTTTAACTTTACATATGCTCCATACTTTGCTGTGCTATAGATAGGCACCTCTAGTCCCTTCTGGTTTTACATCAGTTTTGGTAAAGGTGGCAATTAAAAGCAGCTCTTCTCCTACAGGCTGCAGTAACACCCTTCTCTGTCCCTGAGGCCGTGCCTAAAAGCCAGGGTGTTCCTCACGGCCGGGCCGGGGCTCCACGCAGCATTCCCTTTGGCTTTTCTTGATGCTTTTCTTTTTTCAGACTATTTCTCTGCCTGGAACTCGACCTTGGTGCCGCGTTTCAGCATTGCCCGGGTCCTGCCACGGTAACAGCACCTTCCCCCTGCGGCCGGGGGTGCCATCGCTGCCTGCCCTCACCCCCTTCTTCATCAGGAGATGCTGAAAAATGCCTGTGTCTGTTACAGAGGGGGGTAGCTCTCCTAACGGATTGCTTCAGCACCTTTCAGCACCGAATCTCGCACCAGCAGCAAAGCTACTGCCGGGGTCTGCGGGCGCTCAGCACCACGGGGGCGCAGCCTGTGGCGGTGACAGAGGGGGGGGCAGGGGGCCTGGGCTGGGGCGGCTGG
>JAVJGI010000037.1:1629912-1647220 GCA_035590275.1 Ibycter americanus | reverse complement strand
GCCCGCTGCCGTGCCGGGGCCTGCTGGGGAGCGCTGCTGGCCGGGGGCCCGGCGGGGGCTCCTGGCGGCTGGGGGCTTTGGCTGAAGTTTGAGTCGCCTGAGGCAGCAGCTCCAGGCGCCCGGCGCGGCGGAGGTCTGGGGGAGCCCGGCCCGGGTGGGAGCACTTCCCCTTTCCCACCGTGCTGCTGCGGGTGGGATGCGGGTGTTGGAGCGAAGCCCGTACGTGGGGAAGGCAGAGCAGGCTAAGAAGGTGGTCTTCTCTCTGCAGGTGGGTGATGCCAAGCACAGCCATGAAGAAAAAGGTAAGAACTGAAAGGAGAATCCCTTGCAGTTGGGTTTTCCTTCCCCATCTGCATTTGCTAATGTCATTATGTGTGTGCATCTGTACCTCAGCGTGTTCTGCGGCCGTCATGTGCCTCTGAAGGCTCCGTGTCAGCAGACACATCCTTCACTTAAAGTGCTAGAAACTAAAATTGGGGTTGAGTTTATTGGCTGCATGAGCGAGAGGGCAGGCTCGCAGCGGAGCCGTCTGCAGTAACCGCTGTGTCTGCGTTACTGGTACGTGTTGCAAAACCCTCGGCTTGCCGTGTGCCTCCTGCGGTGCGAGGGAAGAGGGTATGTCCTGACCCGCTTGGTCGGCCCGTGGGGAGACCCTTCCGATGCGTTACAGAAACTTGTCTGGGGAGCCCATAATTCACTGAGGGCTCCTGCGAGGCTCAGACTTCACACCTGGGGAAGGAGCAGAGCTTTTTCTGAGGATTGGCAGGGAGGAGGTGGGTGTATTCCAGCAGTAAGCATACTCACAGTTGTTAAAGCGGTTGTGTAGAGGCCACATGGCTGCCTTTCCGTGGTGTGCTAGGATTGAGTTTCCTGCCTGGCCCTACACACTGGTGTCTGACTCCTTTGAAAGGCCTCCGCAGTCTAAAACTTGGGAATTGGGATTGCCTGTAGGCTGGCTTGGGCTGTGCCGTGGAGCCGTATTGTGTTTCTGCGTGTGCTTTTTCTGCAGGTGCTATGAAATAAGAGATGTTGATGTTCGCTCTTTCTGCCCTGCGTGTAGCTCAGGGGGAGAAGACAGCGCAACTTTCTGGGGGTTTGCTCCGGAAAGGCGGGTAGGCAGCCTGCCTCTCTGAGGAAAAGCCCTTGTTACCAAATCATCGAGGCATGTGGTCAGCTTCTCTTTGGAAAGGGTGCTCACCAGCCTGTGACGTGTTGCAGTCGCTCTCGGAAGGATAACTTGTGCAAACAGGATGGTGCGATTCTGCCTCTCCTGTTTTGCCCTGAGATTCTGGCAGCTGTTGCCGTGCGGTCGCAGAGCGAGACTGGGAGGCAAGTGAGTGCCTTCCCTTCCCAGCTAGCATTTGGCACTGGTGCGGGCTGGGCAGGCAGACTCGGGCCAGTTGCGCTCTCGTTAAACCTATCCTTGATGATAGATTTTCAGAGCTGTTGCCAAAGGCTGAATATGACTTTGTAACTGGAACTTGTTTGACAGCTGTTTTTGTGAGCAAGTCTGCGTTGGCTGTCACTGTTGGGGCTTTTCATTTTTATTTTTAGATCACAGTGTAGAGTCTTGCCTTGTATGACTGTCTCCCCTCTGCCTGCCCCCCACCCCCCCCACTCACCCCCTACTTTTGTCCACCAAAAGCGCTACCTCTGCTTTGGCCTGGTGATCTGCAAACAGGACTCTGGAGTCAAGTGTCTCCCCTACACAATAGCCTGGTACACTTGAACTGGGCTGTCCCATCTGCTTTTAACTTTTTGCTGGTTTTCTGACACCTGAAACCTGAAATGTAACTTGTATTTCACTTCTGTGGGGGAGCAGAAAATGAGTCACGTTAGGAGAAGGAAAAGGCGTGATTAGGAGAGAAGTAATAGGTGGAGAATACCAGAGCTGAGTGGGCAAGGGATTGTTTTCAGCTTGGTCTTAAAGGCTTGAGGTGAAGCTTTTCTTTTGTCTTGGCAAAGTCTTTTGCTGTTGTCAAAACCATCAAGCCCTCGCCTGTGGTGCCAGCGTGTTTGGAAAGCGTGTAGGTGTGAGGGGCTGGGGCTGGGGAGGCTGCGACAGCTTCGGGAGCAGCTCCTGCTCTTTCCCGGGTGCTGATCATGAGTCCTGTGCCAGCATGCGTTGGAAAAAGGGGCTTCGGTGGACAGTGGCTGTGGGCTGGCTGTGCCTTCTGGGTGGTAGGCAGCTGGCTGAGGGAACGGCTGTGTGGTGCCTGGAAGGGCAGAGGTTCCTGAGTGGGGGTGGGGCATAGTTCGAGAATGCAAACAAGAGGGAAAGGTTTTCAGTCTGACCACAATTCGGTGACCATGCATAGCAAGGAGGGAAGCATGTCTGTCCCCTGCTTTCCCAGGCATGGTACTCTTCTTTGCCTCTGTCTCCTGATGTATTCACATCTGGATTACATTTGTCCTGTATTTTGGTGGGTTCTGCATAAGGCGTTAACCCAAAGAGAGTTGTGAAGGACTTGGTGCTCTGTGGCAACTAATCCTTTATTTTTTTTTTCTTGTCTTCCTAGGTGCTGCTGATGGGTAAAAGTGGGTCTGGGAAGACCAGCATGAGGTCCATTATCTTTGCAAACTACATCGCCAGGGACACACGGCGCCTGGGTGCCACAAGTAAGACTTCTCTTGTTCGAACCACAAGTTCTCAAGGCTCAAATCCCCTTCATTAAAGGGGCGAGGCTGTTCCCTCCAGCAATCCCTGCCTCTCCTCTGCTCTGGGGTAGGTGGGTGTCTGCTGATCCTCCCAGGTGCCACACCTCACAGGGAGCTTCACTCCTGAGTTCAGTTGAGGGCATGTAGGAAGCTGGACTGAAAGGGAAGGCAGCACTGGGTTCAGTTTTGCTGCTTTACTGTTGAACTTATACCCTTAACTTTTTTATTTTGGTCAGGAAGGGGCCTTGCTGCAGCTACACCTCTTATTGGAGGAGTTTTCAGAGTCTTTTCATGGTCCTTCTTGTTGGTGAGGCTTTCCTGTTGTTAGCCAGCTGATCGCCTCTGCGGCTGGAGGCACAGTGATCTTGCTGTGCACCTGTGGTTTTGGCAGGGTGATGCACTAGGCTTAATTGGTGTCTTGTGCCTTTTTGGGTTTTTTTCCCTCCAAAGCCATGGATCTGAAAAAGCAATAAGTGATTCCTCTGACCACTGACAGCCCTGTTTCAGGTTCTAATGTTCCTCACTGGGAAGCACCTGTGAGGACTTAATGTCATTTTTGGTGTACATTTCCTCTTTGCCATAAACTTGGCCTGTTCATAAAGTTTACATTCCTTGTGTTACTGATTTATTCTTTTAAGGTTTGCTGCAGGCCATGCAGAGTGCGCTGGAACTAATACCGTTCTTAAAATATCACAAAGATGAGAGAACATGTTAAAGGGGAACCTCCTGCTGTGCTTCTCAGGAGAATAGTGTCCTGGGTAGAGAGTAGGAAGGCTTGAGTTATTCTGGGAACTGTCTGTTTCCGTAGCGCCTTCAGCTACACATTTACGTACAACAGTGTTCTTTAGATGGGATTTTACAAATTGTGGGCTGTGTTTTGAAGAATGGCATTTTTGGCTGCCCGAGGAGGTAGCTCTGATCTGGGTGTGTGGTGCAGTCGGTAAATTCCTGTTGTCTCTTTCCAGTTGATGTGGAGCACTCCCATGTTAGATTTCTAGGAAACCTGGTATTGAACCTCTGGGACTGCGGAGGGTAGGTACTGTTTATTCTTTTGCTTTTGAAACTGTTGGGGATTGGCTCTGGGGAATAAGGCTGGGATGTACAAAACAGAGGTCCTCCTGCCCCAGAGGGACGAGGATGCTGCTTATGTATGAAAGGAATAGAGCGGGCTTCATGTGTGCACTGTAAAACTGGTGAGACAACTCTAGAAATAATGGATTCCGCATCTTAGGCTTGTGCGTGGATGTGGGTGGGAGGGGTTGGCATAATTACAGTCTTGAGTTATCCCTGCATAAAAGGTGCAGTGCATAGGTCTGCCCTTCCCTCGCTGCCTGCTTTCTTCTGCTGGCAAAAAGCCTGAGCCCTTCACCTGGACTTTCTCCTCAGGTGGTGGGAGGTGATGCTGATTTGGGAATTGCTCATCACCAGCTTGATCCAAATGGGGTGCATACTGAGAAGCGATGCTGAAGGCTGACAGTGATCCTCTGGCTCCTGGAAGCAGCTTTTCGAAGAAGGCTCTCCCACTGGCAGAGCCTCAGCAGAGCTGTCCAACTCGAAGCTTCATCAGCTCTCATGTCCTCACGCATTGCCTGAGCCACATTCAGCAAAACTTAAAGGAGATTTAAATCCTGCCATAACAGGCTGCACCAATGGTTTTGGTTATGTTTTAGCTTCTGCTGCTGTGGCTTTCCTATGTGCAAGTCTCTAAAAGCCAGCCTGGGTCCAGAAGCAGTGTAGCTCTGTTTGCATGGGACTCTGAGCGGCCGGCTGTGACGTGAGGGAAGCTTTGGCTTCTTGTGAGACTGGTGAGCAGATGCTCTTCAGAAGCATCCAGCTTTGCTTGATTGGAGATGCTTAGGGAGCCATGTGTCATGGGGAGTATAGCCACCCTGGGGCTCTTGCCTGGACTCCTGTGAGGGGGTCTCTGGCTCAGAATGTGAGCCTTGCCCGTCTAGCAGGAGGTATTATACACGTAGCACCTTCCCTGACAATGCTAAGCAAGACCTGGTTGCTCTAACAGGGATCCCCTTATTTTGTCGTTCTGCTCCTTCTCAGACAGGACACCTTTATGGAGAACTACTTCACCAGTCAGCGGGACAACATCTTCCGCAACGTAGAAGTCCTCATCTATGTGTTTGATGTAGAGAGCCGTGAACTGGAGAAGGATATGCACTACTACCAGTCATGCTTGGAGGCAATTCTTCAGAACTCTCCTGATGCAAAGATCTTTTGTCTAGTGCACAAGATGGACTTGGTGCAGGAGGATCAGCGGGATTTGGTGAGAAGCTGATAGCTACCATAGAAATGCTTTCAAACAGAACATCTTTTGACTGTGGTGGTGCATTGTGATTTCATACTTCAAATACAGCCCCATCAGCACTGCTCCTAGAAGGGTTTCTCAGGTGTTTAGAGTTGTCAGAGCCCTCTAAGCTTTTTCTGCCTTTTTTAAACTGTATGTCATTGCTATCTCTTGCATGTAAGAACAGAACTATTTTCAGTGACACCTACTCTAAGCCTTTTCTTTTATAGCACTGATTCTAGCACTTTCACCAGACGTTGGCTCCAGAAGGGAGGTAGAACTGAAAGAAACCCAGTGACCTTAATCTTGCTGCTCACCGTTTGGCTGGCTTTGCAGATGGTGGCAGTGACAGTTGAAACTTTCCCCGTTAACTAGAAGGTGGTTTCTGTCGGTTGATTCTGTTCTCTGCCAGTTGGGCCTGTCTTAAGCACTCCTCTGCCCCAGGAGGCATCCTGCAGAGCCTGGGGATCAACCTTTTAGAGATGTCTGGAGTTTTTCTGTTCTTTTTGGAGCTCTTGGAAAGTGGCAGGGAGAGTTAAGATGCTGAGTTCCTACCACCTTGGACTGAAAAGCAACGAACTCCTGATACCAAAAGAAAAATGAGCTTTGTGGGTTAGACGAGCACATCCCTGGCTGCTTGGCCACTCACTGGCTTGCAGCATGTTTGGAGACCCCTTTAGGCTGTCGGCTTTTGTCTGAAGTAAGAAGTCTTATTAATTTCTTCTGATTCCTGGTGAGTACATGCCTGGGCAGCTGCAGAGGAGGCTGAGCGAGGTCCTGTGGCTGAAACCACACCCTGACCTCCCTGCACAGGCAGACTTCTTCCACGTAGCAGGTTGGCTTCAGATCACTCGTGCTGCCTGAGACTGGTGATCCTCTTCTGCTGGTTCTAGTTCTGCCCTCCAGCTCAGTGCAGAAATAGCTCAAAGAGCTGGTTCATATGGTTGACTCAAGGAGCTTTTCCTTACTTCCACCTGCCTTCCCTCCAGGCTGAAGGATGTCTTAAAATCTTCTTGATGCTGTCCTGTCCCGATTTGTTTGGGGACTAGTGGACACAAATGCTGGTTTTACACGATGGGGCAGACTCTAGTGAGGCCCTGCATCGAGGGGCAGGCAGAAGAGAGGGGCCTTGTTTCAGATATGCTTTTGACTTGTGTCATTGCACACCCATCCAGAGCTGTTTTAAGGATTCTGCTACTCAGACGAACATGCAAATACTGGGCCAAATCTCTGTCTCTGTAAATCTTACTGAAGCCTTAGGTATCCCAGGACCCAGATGGTAAGTGTTGGCCTGCGCAGCATTTCCTAGGGATGGGTTAATGCGCTGTCATGTTCCTAAAAACAGTGAGCTGAGGTGAAGGTGGTAGTTGTGTCTCCCTCTGCAGAGGCATGATGCTGGCTGTCCTGTTGCATTTCTAGCAGTTCTGTCGAAGCCTGGCACAAGGCTGTCTGGTCTCTGCTGTTCTCCCGGCTCCCCTTTTTTTGTAACTTGTAACTTCTAAGGGCAGAGAATGGTGTGAGAAGAGAAGACTGTACAAGTACATGCCTCAGAGCTCGTCATATTGATGAACCTCGAGTGCTTTCTTCCTGTCCTATCCTCAGCGATGGAACTTCTTGCCTGTGACGAGGGACTTGTCAAAATGTAGGTCCTCAGAGACACTTGTGTGTGTCCGCTTCCATTCCCACTCCACAATGCCCATAGTTATTTCAGCTTTGAGTCCCAGTCAGATCTCTTGCAAGACAGCTGTGGTCTGCTTGTCCCTCCTGCTCCAATGAAAGGGGTTTCTGCCGGCCTGTCCTGGCTGGTGCGCTCTGCTGCTTTTCTCCAGTGCTATAGGGACTTGAGATTTGTTTGAAATGCATGCTGTAAATGCAACACAGCCACAGCACCAAAGGCAGAAATACTTACACTCAGCTGCTAATCATTTTTTTCCCCCCAGATTTTTAAAGAGCGTGAGGAAGACTTGAAGCGCCTTTCCCGTCCCTTGGAATGTGTGTGTTTTAGAACTTCCATCTGGGATGAAACGCTTTACAAGGTTTGTACAGCTTCCTCTCCATATTTGGCTTCCTCCCTCCCATCTGGAACACAAGAGCATGAGGAAGGAGAGTGGTTAGTTGCTACTTGTTTGTTAGTGAGTGGCCCTTTTGGTTCTGCAGCAGCTACTTCTGGAGGTTAGCTGTTGTAAATGGCGTCAGAGCATCTTGGTTTTAATTAGGGAAAGTAAAACCTCTCCACATGTTGGAGTCATGGTGTCAGTATGCTAATACTGCTTGAACACTTTGCCTGGCTGCTTTAGAAAGAGCTGCTGCATGGGGTTTTTTTAGTCATGTTTATCCAGCAAGGAATTGTTTCCTGTGTTTCTCTGTAGCACTGTTACAACACCAGCATTTACCCTTCTGGGAATTTGCTTTGCTTTTTGGAGGGGGTGGGGTTTCTCTGCCATCAGTCAGTCTTGGCTGCAGTGTCAGAGGTCTTCCAGGTGCGGGAGTGGTGAGTGCTACCTGGGCTATGCTGGTAGCAAATGATCGTTATAATTGCCAGCAAATGCTAATAAGCCGCGGTGGTAGCGTAGTGGCTGGGTTGCTTGTCTGAAGGTGAGGACCATTTGGCCCTTTCTCCTGACTTCAGTGGGACTTTGGATGGCAGATTTCACCATCCTGGCCAATCCATCCAAAGCAGTTGCAAATTCCCCTGCCTTCAGTGTGTGCTGTGTTTGGCTGAGGCTGACACGGTACCGTACACCAGACATTGCTCTTCACATAGCACATACCCACCTGCCTCTAGGAATCAGCCTTCCGAAGCAGTGGCATGCCCTGTCTTCCTGCAGGCATCCCTGATGTTCATCAGTTACGCTGGTTACTCTGTTCAAGTGGCTGATGCACCTGGGCTGTTCCAGACACGGCCCTGCCGGAGCTCTTCGGAGCTTGTACCCATGGCTTAGGCTTTTAACTTTGCGTTTGACCAGTGGGGTGGTAGGAGTGTTTAGCGAATATCAGTTACTTGGTAAATAGGGGAGACAAGTATCCACCCTGACTCCTGGGGGGAAGTGCGTGGTCAGGTGCTGACACAAACCTGGGGCAGTAGGTAGGCAGCGAGGTGAAGCTGAGCTTAGAGGACCTGAGTCTGAACAAGGACAGATGCCCATTACAGCATCCCCAGTCCCTGCTGGGCTTGGTCCTGATTCATTGGGTTAGTTTAGAGTTTTCTGCTCGGGTCAGTGGTGAGCTGCCAGGTATCCATCGGCATGTCGAACTTGCTCAAGATTAAAAAAAACCTCTGAAAACCTGAGCGGGTTTATCAGGGATCAGCAGATAGAAGCATTGCCAGCTTAAAACTAGGATGGTTTAGGCCCATTTAATAGTATTCTAGGTTTTCTGGGAGTGATGTGGAGAACTTGCCCTAGTGAAGAGTTTGCTCAGGTCTGGTAGTTTCTTCTGTAGTGGAGATACCTGGATGTGGAGGTGGGAGAAGCTTCTCAGTCTCACCTAGGCTAGTGACACCCAGAACTGCAAATAATCAGTTTTTGAGCACACTGCTTAACGAGGATGAGGCAGAGAAGTGCTAACGCAGCCTTTATGTTGTGTCTTTCTTTACTGACAGGCCTGGTCCAGTATAGTCTATCAGCTGATCCCCAATGTCCAGCAGCTGGAAATGAACCTGAGGAACTTTGCTCAGATCATCGAGGCAGATGAAGTGCTTCTGTTTGAGAGAGCCACTTTCCTGGTGAATACAGCAGTTCTGCCCTTCGGGTTCCTCTGCCCAGCCTAGGACGCAGTTCCCTGGATGGAAAGTGCTGTTGTGGCAGTAGCTCAAAGAGAGGTGCCAGATGGTGGAATGCATTGATCCAGGCCTTGTGATACTGAGAGGAGTTGACATGACTCCGTGGCTCACGGGGACCTTCCCAAAATTTCTGCCTCTAGCAGTTGAGCTGAGGGCTTGATCGGTATTTCCCTCTTCCAAGCTATGAGAGGGTTTCATATCCCCATTCTGTTGTCAGCTGTGGGACTTTTCTGAGAATTCCTGTCTACCCTGGGCAAGAACCTTTAGCTTGAAATAAGCCTTTTCAGTTCCTCCTGGCCTAGCATTTTAACTGGTCGTGATTTCTTTTTTCTTTTTTCTTTTTTTTTTTTTTTTGTCTGATGCTCTACAAACCCAGAGTATGGATAGAGGATCACAAGCGGTTGGATTGCGATGGCTTTCGAAGTTACCGGCTGCACGGTAGCTGTACTTCGATCTGTTGTCTCTGCAGGGTAAAATGTGTTGGTTAAACCCACCGTTGCTGCTTGTCCATCTGTACTCTTGGTTTCTGGATTGGTCTCTCAGACTTTGCGCCATAACTCTCGCTGACCTGAGGGAAGTTTGGGTTTGATTTTTTTTTTTGTGGAGTGTTTTCCTTGATGGCCAAATGTCTGACTTTGAAATGATGGAGAGAATGTGGAACAGGAGCTGTTACTTTTCTCAGTTCTTAAACTATCAGAAGTAAACACTCGCCTTTTCTAGCAAGTTCTGCTTTTTGACC
Source organism: Ibycter americanus (assembly GCA_035590275.1). Taxonomy (NCBI): domain Eukaryota; kingdom Metazoa; phylum Chordata; class Aves; order Falconiformes; family Falconidae; genus Ibycter; species Ibycter americanus. Next base: position 1,637,743 of record JAVJGI010000037.1, on the reverse strand, counting down.
TTTTGTAGATAATAAATGGTTCCACCGTGGTGGTATGTAATTTTGTTATAAGTACTTTTTTTTTTTACTGAAAAAGAGTAATCTTTGCTACAAAAATTCTGTGCTTATTTTTTAGTGTAATGATGACTTCTTTTTAAAAAGACTCTTTCTTCTCACTTTTGTTCATATATTTAAACTTCCCCCAGGACTCCTTTCTCCTGAAGTGAAATCTTGCTCTGAAATTGTATTCAAATCACAGTAACAGAAAAACCGATCTGGAAAGTTAAGGAACGAACTTGCATACAATGAAGGCTTTGGTACGAATGCAGTCCTTGAATCTGGCTAAACCTGTACTTGTATGAATAATTGGGCAGGTTTAAAAAGTAGGAAGTACACGATCGTTTTAAGGTGTTCGAGGTGAGAAGGGGAAGAAACCAACCAGAAAACTTAGTTCTTACACACCTGTTAAATGTGATTCTGTAGGTAGAAAAGTAAGAGTGTAACATCCTTGTGCCAGGGCGTCTGACACTTCCAGTAGCAGTCGGTGTCATGATTCTTAAGAGCTTGAAGCACACAGCGTAAGGTTTTAAAAATACTCCTTTTTGGTTTGCTGTGGGAACAAAGATGATGTAACTGTTTGGTTGTGTGCCATTCCCCTTATGCAGTAAAGGCAGTTCTCGGCCCGTTAGCTGATTTGGCTGAGGAGAAAGAGGTCTGTAGGCTACCGGCCTTGTGCAAATGGTCAGGGGGAGAGAGCTGTGGGTCACGCTGTCAGGATTCCGAAAAAACTTTTGATCCTCTGAATATTGGCAGCCAGGCACTGAGGTCTGTGTGCTGCTGATGGATCGCTACGTGGGAGGAAGAGGAGGGGAACCCATGTGAATGCAGGCAGCTTAGCGCAGTCTTGGTCTGACTCAGTGAACTGATGGAGAAAGAACTCCCTAGGAAACCGGCTGCCTTTGTTCTGCTTGTCTTAGGGAGGAACTGCGCTTTGGCTTTGAGAGCGGTGCTTGTGCATCCTGCCTGTTGCAGAATGGGAAACTTCGCTGTTTCGGTCCTTGAGAACCTGCAGCACGATAGACTTAGGAAGGAAAAAGCTATTCCAGCCTTTGTCAAGTGTGTGCTTCCCCTACCTGTGGTGATGGTCTTGCATCTTTTTTCCTCTCTGTGCACTTTCTTTTTTGGAATGAAGATTTAAATTGGTGCTATGTTGGGAGTATTCGGACCTCAAATGGACAATAGCATCTCTTGCATATCTTAACGTACTTGCATCTGCCCTTGTGGAAGTCTCCCTGGTGATTGTATTACTGAGTCTTGTTTTATCATGAAAGCACCATAAGTATTGTTGCAAACAGTTTGCAAGTTCAGTTGGCAAAAGGCAAAGGGAATCTCTGTCCTGGTTGCCACCCGTTCCCCATAGCTGCTGTCGAGCCTGAGAAACCTGTGCTGAAATAAATAATCAGCTTGCCCTCTCTTTCTGCCTTCCAGGTCATTTCTCACTATCAATGCAAAGAACAGCGGGATGTCCACAGATTTGAGAAAATCAGCAACATTATTAAACAATTCAAGCTGAGTTGCAGGTGAGATGATTTAATCATTAGGTGGGGAAGATACCTCAGCAGGCACTTCAGCTGCATCCAGAAGCACAAAGGCTTCCCAAATTCACGCTGGTTCTATGACTCCTCAGCAAGCTGAGATGCTGTACTTAAATTGCACCACGCCTAAACACCACTAAGTTAATGATTATCTTTTGTAACTTCCTCCTTTTCTGATGGTGGAAAGAGGTTTGTTTTGAAACAACCATTTTCTTCTAGGCCTCATTCTCCTGGGCAAGGTAGGGGAGCTTCAGGACAAAACGGATAAATTAGCGACAGTCCACAGTGCTGCGGGAAGTCAGGTGGAGAGCTTTGATTCAGACCCTGTACCGCAGCGCTGGTTTGGGAGCGAGAGGCTTGCAGGCACTGTTTATCGGTATTTCGAATGGAAAAGTGGAAGGCTTGCTTAGGAGTAGCTCAGCTTTTGAACAGCCTCCGGGTTCCACAGTCTGTTGGTAATATCTGCAAGCGTTTGGAGCCTGGATAGGATGGAGAGCTGGTGGGGTGGTTTACGGAGCTGTCTCCAGGTGTTCCATTATACTTATTTCTGTCGGTTATCCACAGTGTTCACCTGCCTTTCTAAATGGCTGAGCTGTGGCATCCATGGGGCAAGTGACGTTGACTGCTTGGGTATAGCAGACTCCCACGGGGTTGTCGCTCTTGAGCTACCTTCACCATTCAATGCACAAATAATTTTATATTTTAGCCTAAAGCTAAAGACTTTTTTTCTTTAAAAAAAAAAAAAAACCAAACCACAAAGAAACAACCAACCAAACTTGTAGTTGCACCTGGTGTTGCTTGCCAAGTGAGGACTCAAACACTTCTTTGTTACCAACAGCTTAAATAATGGGATGTTGGCTGGGTAGGCACAAAAGCTGTTTGAGCAATGTTACAGTAATCTTTCATTTACTTTTTTTTTCTTTGATTTTTTTTTTCTTTTTTTTTTCTCCCCTCTTAGTAAGCTGGCAGCTTCTTTCCAGAGCATGGAGGTCAGGAACTCTAACTTTGCTGCTTTCATTGACATCTTTACATCAAATACATATGTGATGGTGGTCATGTCAGACCCTTCAATACGTAAGTTGATGCCAAGATAAGCCTCTGGCCTGTCTTTGTTTACAGGGATGAAAAGCCAAACGAGTCTAGTTTAAACTGCTTTTCTCTTGGAAAATGACAGACACCAGGCAAAGCAATGAAACTGATTGTAATTAAAATAGAGAGAGGCATCTACTGTCCTGCTGGTTTGCCCTGTCTGAGCAGAGGGTGGGGGAAGGTGGTTAAAAAGTGCCTGGCTTTGCAGGGGCCGGAGACGTGTGCCTTTGACAGCTGAGCTGTTTGCTGCTGTCGGGTGGAGGATCGTGGCAGCGGTGGGGAACCACTATAACAGATGTGGCCTGACTTAGTGGGTCATGTCTAATAACCTATTTTGGACTGTTCTGATCTGGCAGCCCCAGTGATTTTTCGGAGAGGAAGCAGAGATGGATCACATTTGGGTTTCTGCTCTTGCTGCCTGAACTGTTTTGGTGGGCAAGGACTCTAATTATAGTAGCATCTATTTATCTTAAAGAAGAACTGCAGCCGGCAGTGCCAGCCCTTACAGGCACAGCGGGACTGTTTAACTGTTTACACAGCTCCAGTTGAAACCACTTCTGTTAGGATTTGAGGTGCTCGAGATGCTGTCCAGGACAGCCTTGGGGCTTGCAGTGCGGATGCTTCCTGTCCTCCTCGGAGGTTTTACTGAATTAGGGAAAACCCACGCAAGCCCTGAGCTGGCAGCCGTGGCGATGCTGTGCTTGAGGAGCAGCAAACGGGCAGCTGCGGTGACTGGGGCAGCCAGCCCTGTGAGCGAGCTGCTTGAGCGTATTTCGCTCCGACTCTCCCTGGGTGTTGTGCTAGGATCAGCAAACGGTCCCAACCTTCCAGCATTCGGTTCTGTGCAGCTAGGGAGCCACAGGGTTGCAATAAGAGAGCGTGCTGACAGCGCATTGCTTTTAGGCAGCACTGAACTTCTGAGGACTTGGTTACTCCCATCCCTTGTAACTTTTTTTTTTTTTTTTTTTTTTTTTTATCTCCCCTGTTCCTTTTCCGTCCCAGCTTCTGCGGCTACGCTGATCAACATCCGCAATGCCAGAAAACACTTTGAGAAGCTGGAGAGAGTGGATGGACCAAAGCACAGCCTGCTTATGCGCTGAACGTTGGCCAAGGCACATGGCCTTTGGGGGGAGAAAAAATGAATTGGAACTACTTATTTTTAGGAGAATCTAACAATGTCGATGTCTTTGTTGGGCTTTGAAATGAGTGTGCTGCTTTATTTTTTCTCCTTTTAACGTTGGACACTAGTCACTCCGAGGATGGCTGGATACACTGCGGACCTTCAAAAGAGACTTCCCTGGTGTACGTGGGGTTGGGAAGAAGTAAGGACAGGTGATGTGCACGTGGTCTCATACTCCTGGTTGTCATAGTGGCACATGGCAGAGCCATTTTTTGGATGTTTTTGCTCCCGGGTGATCATACAAGTCACAGGAATGGAATATTTACTGTTTTATTGGTTGGTTGCTAGAATACGTTTATAAATTTCTCCTTGTCTTCAGTCATGAAAATAAATTTTTTGCTACCAGGGATTTCAGACCCTAGAGCTTTGGAAAGTGGGTTTTCTTTCTTCTAAAACCTAGGGCAGCTTTGGCAAGCGGACGTGTAATAGCTGCGTTTCTCCTTTCATGTTATTTGGTGGAGTGTTGCTGGAGGCCATTCCAGAGCTTCATTTAAGAGAATTCCCCCACATGTGGAGATAAAATTCACTCAGTGGGTGAAGCAGCCAGGCTGGTGTTGGCCTTTTTACACTTGCCAAAGCGACGGAAAGGCCACGGTAAATAACAGGGGGCCAAAGATCTGAACTGACCAAGCAGTGATACAGTCCTGGCGCGCCCGGTCTTGGTGCTGGTGAGCTGGGAGGGGGCGGTGCGGGCACGGGGCAGCCCTGGAGCGCGGCGGTGGTGTGTGGTGTGTGCATGAGCTATATTAGCTATGTTTGCAACAAGCCAGTTGGGCAGTGTTTGGCGCCGATGTTACTTGACATTACTGTCTATTTTTTAATGAATTTTTTGTGTGCATTTCCATTAAACATAGGAACAACAAAAGCACTGTGAGTTAGGGGAATCTCTGGCGTGCTGGGTGGGAGCTGATGCTTGTCAGCATCTTTTTTTTTTTCTCTTTTTTTTTTTTCTCTCTTGCTGCATCGAATTACTATATAAAAAAGGGTGTGGTGACTGAGCCTGGCTCTCCACTTTGTATTCTCAAAAATCATGCTTCCCCCCTGTATCCCTGCCCACACACGTGCTGGGGGGCAATCTGACAGGGTGAGTCTGTTATGTAGAACCGGGAGCTGAAGGGTGCATCTCGGCTGGAGAGCTGAGGATGGGCTCCGCACAAAACCTTGCACCGATTCACAGTCTTTATGGTATCGAACAGCAGCGTCTTGCATCGCCCGCTCAGCAGATGCGTTGGTGCTCTGTCAGCCTGGGTGTGATTTCAGTGAGAATCATCGAGTCAGCATCCCTGTAGGAGAGGAACTCAACAGAGATTCCAATTAATTCAGGTGCCTGAGCTGCTGGAGAACTTGTGAATGGGCTGGAGGTGCAGCAGACGGTTTCCGTTTGTCTTTGGTGCTTGCAGGTGTGGAATTCTGTGCCGGTCCTGCAGTAGGAACAGCAAACCTCGCCTGCAGTCACTTTTGCCTGACGTCGGGGTGGAGCAAGCTGCGTGACTACAGCTTCCTCTCCAGGCTGCTGCTGCGCGGCTTGGACAAGGTCAGTCCCTGCTTTTCCTTCGGTCAGTGGAGCAACTTCATGGCTTTCTGTACCAAACCCAGCCTGCGGAGCAAGAGGATGAGTCGCTGCCGATCCGTATATTGTCGCAGCCTCAGGAATGTTGCCTCCAAGGGATCACCGGGAAGGGCTCTGCTTGCAGGAGAGGCAGTTGTGGCTTCAGGAGAGCAGAAGGTGGCTTACGGCCCCGGCTCCAGCGCAGGGTGAAGCACCGGCTGCGGAGAGCAGGCGTCCACGTCCACAGCAGGCAGCGGTTCCTCCGGAGCGGGGGCAAGGACAGCGGGAAGCGCTGCCTTATTTCCATGGTTACAAGGAGTTGCCACTGGGTTTCCTTAAGGGGTAAACTTTAGTGTGTGGAAGCTGGATAAGGTGAAGGGGGGAAGTGTGGGTGGGGGGAGCAGGTAACAAAGCGCTATGAAGGTGGAGTGGCCTGACAGCTGATGGGGAGCCAACGCCGGCGTGCAGCCTCCCCGGGGCCAGCGATACGATGGTGGCTGCAGTTCTGCTGTTCTCTCTCACTGCGATGTTTTCCTCCAGCACACGTGTTTTGGGGGCTCTTTTGAAATCCACATTTCCCTTCTGCTCTCCAGCAGAGATGGTGCCGGCACCCGCAGCGTGGATACAGATATGCAGGTGGCTCGATTTGAAGACAACTGTCCTGCCTCTTTCAACAGCTGGGTGTTGTATTTTGTCTGTCTGTCTCCCAAAACCAAGCCCCAGGGCTTTTTTCAGACCCTGGGGTCGGTCACTGCCAGCAGAGGCTGGTGTGCAGCTGTGGGCAGGGGCGCTCCAGCGAGCAGCCACGCTCCCTGGGCATTGCCGAGCATTGGTGCGTCGGGCTCCAGCACCCTCACCCAAACTTCTGGAAGATTCTTCCCCCTTACTCTGGCAGCTCTTGCTATAAAAAACACCAGGTTGGTGCCTGCTCCAGATGTTGTTCTTACAAACGTGCTCGTGCACAGGCCTGGCCCCAGAAAGCCAAACTGCACAGTCTTGATGAGACTGGAGAGCTCCATCCTTGAGGACTTGACTGTGAAACTAGAAGAAACTTCATGCCACCTGGCATAAAGATGCTGAATAACCTCTCCTGCTCGGCCCTGTTCCTTTGCGCAGGCTGCCCTTCCTCTGGGAGCTGCTGTGTGCCCTGGGTGCGGGTCCCTGTCCTGGGGAGGTGGGGTGGCCACCAGGAGCTCAGGTGGTGGTCGGCACAGATCGGCGGTGGCCAGGCCCCGTCTCCATCGGCCCAGCCCCGGGAGGGGGCTCGGAGACTGGCCTAGCTGGGACTTGAGCATCCCCAGGGGTAGGGGTTCCTATCCAAAGGCTCTGCTCCATTGTGTGATCACCCTCGTGATTTTGAAATTATTAGTAAAAATCCATGTATCAGAGCTTGCCATGGTGCGACTTGAGCTGTTGCCACTCGTCCTGTTACCACCCATCTCCACGAAGAGCCCGGCGCTTCCCTGTCCCCCCCAGCAAGCGCTTGGAGGCGGCGGCTGAGCTCACCTGGCACCCTCAGCCTCTCCCTGTACCTCCTGGACATGCTCCAGCATCTCCATGCGCGTTTTCCTTGTACGAGGGAGCCCCAGACTGGACACGAGGTCCAACTGTAGCCTCAGAACTGCTGGAGAGCGCGGAACAGTCACCTCTGTAACCGTGGGGACTTTCTAACACCCACCGCAACCCTCCGAATCCAACAGTTCCTCCAACATTCCACCTCCTCGTCCATTTCCCCATGCATTTCTGAAGAAGGCTGCGTTGGTGTTTGGGGTTGCTCAAGTGTTTGGCACGTCAAGAGCAAAGTGGTGTGGGTTCAGCTGGGCCGGGAGGGGCTGACACCCCCCGGGAGGGGTGCAGTTGATCGAGCAAGCAGCGGGCGCTGGTGCTGTGCCGGGGGGCCTCCGCTCCCGGGGGGATGCGCCGTCCCCCTGCCCAGTGATGTTTGCGCAAACGGCTCCGTGCGCTTGGTCCTTGAGGTGCTGGCGGTGGCAGACGGGGCTCGGCAGGGCGGGATGCCGCGTTGCCCGTGGGTTCGGCGGTTAACCTTGATGGCGGAGGCGTGGAGCTGCTGCCCTCGCGTTAACGCCTGCGCGCAGGGGGGATCTGGTCTTATTCAACACATTTTTATTCGCCGTTTCGGGGGGCTTGCATTTATTTTTTTCTCCCTCTGCTCCCAAGGTGGGCAAGACCAACATGCACCACTTCTGTCACCGGGCGGCTGTTCCGCTCCGGAGAAGACTTCAGGGTGCTGGTGGCGCTCAGCACCCATCAGCGCGTCCATCGCACCTTTGGGCTCCTTCTGTTGCTGCTCCCCTGCAGCCGGCCCCTCCTGCCCGGGCGCGGGGGGCTGCGTCCCTTGCCTTCAGCCCCAGCCCCCCCGCTGGACCTGCCGCCCTCGGGGCCGAGCGCGGGGGGGCCTTCCCGGGGGGGGGTGTGCCC
>JAVJGI010000037.1:1609174-1620045 GCA_035590275.1 Ibycter americanus | reverse complement strand
GCCTGGAGAGGAGGGGGCTCAGGGGGGACCTGATCGCTCTCTACAGCTGCCTGAAAGGGGGGTGTAGCGAGGTGGGGGCTGGTCTCTTCTTCCAAGGAACAAGCGATAGGACAAGAGCAAATGGCCTCAAGTTGCAACAGGGCAGGTTTCCACTGAGTGTTGGGAAAAATGCCTTCACCGAGTGGGTTGTCTGGCACTGGGACAGGCTGCCCAGGGACGTGGTGCAGTCACCATCCCTGGGGGTGTTTAAAAGATGTGTAGACGTGGCGCTTGGGGACATGGGTTGGTGGTGGGCTTGGCAGTGCTGGGTTAATGGCTGGGCTCGATGATCCTAAAGGTCTTTTCCAACCAAAGTGATTCTATGATTTTTGCGAGATCTGTGTCCCCCCCTCCCTGTTCTGCCTCACATCCCCTCTCCAAAGCCATGCTCACCAGCTGATGCAGCTTCTCCCAGGACTGCACGCCCATGTCCTTCCTTCCCCCAGCATGGCCCTGATCCTCCCGGGAAGCAATGGCAAGAAACCCCACAGGGGGAGGCTGGGAAAACCCCCGGGGCTTGGGGGCTGTGCTGTTCCTCCGAGGCTCTGGGGTCAGCACTGCTGGCAGCCCCACGGGATCCCCGCAGCTGGGGCTCCCATCCCGCCCCCCTCCTGTTTTCCAAGCCCTGGGGCAGGGGTGTGTGTGCATTTCTCTTTTCTATTTTGTTGTTAAGAAAAAAAACCCACCCAACCAACAACCCAACATACAATTTTAAACTCTGGAGCTGTGATATTTATACAAAACTGTTTGATGTTTTTTCTACACAGGAATAATATTGAAAGTAGATGCGTTTCCTCCGTGTGTGTCTTGCTTTGCCGCAGTGGTGGGGCAGGGAGAGGGGCTGGGGCCAGGGCAAAGCGTGGGCAGCGGGAGCGCTCCTGCCTCTGCCGGGCCAGGAGGAGGGGGGCTGAGCTGGGCAAAGCGGCATTTTTATAGTTTAATTATATCCCTTTTCCCACGAACTGAAGAACTTTCAGAGTCCTGGAAAAATGTGGGTTTTCCTTTTAAACATCTCCAGCAAGATACACACCGGCACCTCACCCTGCCTTTGGCTTCGGCAGCAACCTGTGCGATAGGGGGGGCTCCCCTCGAGTCAAGCCCCTCATCCACCGCTGCGGCACCCCCTGTTCACCCCCTGGACCCCTGAGGTGGAGAAGGGGGATGCAAAACCCCTCTGGTGTGGCAGTGAAGGGGGCTGGCAGTCCCCCACCGCACCCTGGGAGGGGAGAGGTGCTATACCCCCCTGACCTTCCCACCTCCTGCTGTGATCCACTGGCTCAGCATCTTGTTAAAAAGGACTTTTTGAAAGGCAAAAATGACTTTAAAAGCAAAAATTACTTTTAAAGCAGCTTGGCTGAATATCCCCCGCATTCCTGGGAGCAGGCAATGGTTTTCCAGGGAGACGCGTTGCTCTGGAGCTGCCATGGAAGCGCTGGGACAGATGTGCTGCTCCCATGTGCCGTCGAAGGAGCAAACCGCGACAAGAAGAGGCGTTTTCTCGGCCAAGAAAAAGGCCAAGGCCACGGTGTGGCGTGAGGCTTTGACCTTTGTGTGTCAAACTGTGAGCTCCTTGTGCCCAGCCTGGAGGCGGCCCTGGGGGGAGGCCGCAGGCTGGACGGGGGCAGATGGGGGATGCTGGTGCGTGGGCGGCATGGTGTGGGCTGCACCGAGGCACTGTTTGCCCAGGGAAAGCACCTCCATGTGCATGGAAGCTCTCTGTCACAGAGCTGGCCTGGAAGGGCTCAGCTTCAGCTCCACAGCATCCTGCATGGCGAGACCTGCGGCTTCTGGGGAGCTGCTACCGGGCTGAGAAGGGCCCCCCCGAAGCCATCCCCAAAAGCGCACGTTTTCTCTCCCAGCTTAACCATGGGAAGAGGAGAAGACACTGTGTGCCTGCGCAGGGGGGCTGGGGCTGCACCCAGGGGGGTGCTGAGGCCTGGAGGCGGGGGGAACTCGCTGCATCAGTGACTGAGACATCTCCGGCTGCGACCGAGCAGCACGTGGCACCCATGTGTCCCCATGTCACCCCTCCCAGCTGCTGCCTGCAGCTTTGTCTTGCCCCCAGAGAGGAGAACTCTGTCAGCTGCTCTTTTCAGGTGCCAGTGCTGGCAGAGCTCATGCCAGTGGGGACACGGTTTTGGGGCAAAGTGCCTTTTCCCCTGTTTTTCCCCTGTCTGGCCCCATTCCCCCCTGTTTTTCCAATGCTGGGGGCCCTGTGGGGTGACGGATGCTCGCTGGGGGAGGAGGAGGACGCTGATGAGGGGGGCCCAAACCTGCTACACCTCCATGCAAGTGTGCTCTGGGTTTTGCAATGTTCCCACGCTGAGGGGCTGCTGCCGCCGAGCCCTGGCAGCTGTATTTACCCTGGTGATGGGGGGAGCTGGGAGGTGTCTCTGCAGGCAGCGCCCTCCACCCCAAATCATGCAGAGCTGCTTCCCGCAACCCACCATGGTCTGGGGGCACTCTGCAATATCTGGGGTGATGCTCTTGGACTTGGACAAACCAGCCCTGGGCTTGCACCGCTGCCGAGCCACCCTCAGTCTGGCTGCCCGTCCCGCTTTGCTTCTCCCGCGCATGGCCAGGCAGTCAGCTGGAGCGTGGTGGCCCCAGTGTGGTTGCTGAGGGGAGGCAAACGCTCCAGACCCCGAGCAAACAGCCCTACTGCCTGGTCACGCTCACCTCACTGCTGTGGAGGGATGAGCTTGGGAAGCCCTTGGAGCAGCAGTCCCATTGCGGGACCCCCGTGCTCTGTCCGGCTCCGATCTCACCCCCTTGTCCTTACCCCTGCCTCAGGGGAAGCTCAGCATCCCCCGGCCCCTTCACAGGGCATGGCCATACAGGTGGTCAGCATAGGCTGGGGTGGGCAGTAGGAAGGTGGGATGAAGCCCTCAGGTCTTGGGAGGGGGCACAGAGTCACATGCATGGGGGTCGCACAGGGTCCTGCGTCACACACATGTAGCAAAGAGACATCTCTCCAGCACAGGCATCACTCCGTGGGTGAAGAAAACACTGAGGTCCTGCCAGAAAGGATTCAGGGCAGGGGTTGATACCACCATCTCACAAGATCCAGGCTCTGCCTCCTCCTAGCCTGCTCTCCTGTGCAAAGCCCTGAGGGCACTAATCAATTGGCCTTAATTGCTCTAAGCAGCCCCACCTGAGACCTCCACCCCACACCCATGGGCCCAGCAGACCCTTTAAGCTCAGCCTGGGGCCTCCAGCTCCTCCTTGAGCTGTGCTGCAGCTGTCTCAGCCCCACTACAACCATGGACCCTGCTGGCTCTTCACATTGGCCTTGGCCTTGACTCATCCCTGTGAGTCTGGGTCTGCCAGCTGGGTTGTTACTCCCAAGGCAGCTGCTGGTCCTCACTATGCCCCACATGCAGGGATGTGCATCCCATGACCTCCATGGTGAGACTGCAGGCAGCAGTAAGCAAAGCTTCTTGACCCTGAAGCCACCCAGGACCTGTTTTGGAGACAGTGGAGCTGAATCTTGACCCTGTGACACCCCCAGGCAACTTTCCCGTATGGCTGTGAGCCTCCATCACCTTCCTGATGGCCAAACGCCACAAAGAAGTCTCCAGTCTCTGCTCATGCTCAGGTCAAGATCAAGGTGAACCCCAGGAAAGTCAGTGGGACCCCCTTTCTTGGGGCAGGTGGTCCCTGAGCTTCAGCAAAGCCCCTCAGTGCTGGAGTTGCCAGACCCTGTGGCGTGGTGGCATCCAGTACCATGTTCTCCAGGTGGATTTTCCAGTGGATGGTTGGGGTTGTGCTTGTAGCTTGGCTTGTCCCTTGGTGGGTGCTGGGGGGTTTCCCTGTGCGCAGGTGGTGTTCCCGGCACAGCCTGACCGGGCGCAGGCAGCGACAGCTCAAACGGGGTTGGACTGGGGGACACTAAGTGCTGAGCTGGGGACCAGCTGCTGCGATGGCAGGGCCCCCGTGTCCCAGGAGGATGAACCGACTGGGCACAGACCATGGCTGGAACTCGGCCAGGGGCACAAGCGCCTTTGAGTGGCCCGGACTTTGCCACAGCTCTTGGTCTTGACTTAACTTTTTTGGGCATCACTTTTCCAGGTGGGGCTCGGGGAGGGCAGATAGTTAAAACCCCTCGGGATAAATCATGTCTCCTTTGTGCAGGGTTTATTGTGTGGGGCTAGTCCCCGCTGCAGGACCCCCCAGGTCCATCCCTGCAGCCCAGGTGGGAGCACGGGGGAAACCCTCCCCGGTTGTTTTCCACCTTTGGCAAAGGTCCGAGGCTGGGTTTTTAGCAGGAGTGGAGGAAGGCAGATATCTTTCCTTTCCTCTCATTTGTTGCGGAAAAACCTCAGCCTCAGACCCTTCTGCTTCCTCACCACCCTCTTCCTCTCCCAGGATAGCCTGGGGTAGCTGCTGAATGTCCCTGCCTGGGACTGTGCTACCTCCCTGTGCTCCAGCACCGCCTGGCTGGGGACACTGGAGGCGTGCAGGGCTCCTCATGGGTCATGTCACCCAGCTGCCCTTTTCCCTGGCCTCTCCCTACGTCACAGCCAAGCTAAAAATTTAGCAATCCTAAAATTGCTTCCCTGCTGTGGATGAGCAATGGCTGTGTGGGGGACTGCAGCCTTCCCGGGGGGTCCCTGCTCAGCTGGTGGCATCCCCACCTCCCTGGGGTGCGCGATGGCATGTGATGCTCATCTGACTCCTTGCTCCAGGGTCACCGGAGGTCCCCCCCGGCTGGTTTCTCGGTCCTTTCCTGGTCCTGGCTTGCACCAGGCAGGGGGGTGCCGGGGGCCTCTCCCGCCTGCCAGCCCAGCACTGCTCAGACTGGTTTGGCAAGTGGATGGGGTGGCCGCTTTTCCTTTGAAGGGCTCCCAGGAAGGATTTGATGCTGGAAACCTCCCGAGGAGGCGAAAGGAAAAGACAAAAATAGGTGGTTTTGGGTTTCGGTGGGGGAGCAAAGCAGCAGGTTGCTCTGGCGGCTTTGCAGACCTTTGTCTCCTGGTTGCAGTGAAAGGCAAGCTGGGGTTGGGGGTGTGTGTCCCCCTTCCCTGGCCAGCGTGTGCCTCCCACAAGGCTCCCGACCAGCACCGAGGCTGAACGGGGAGCTCCTCGGCCCAATCTGGCATGGCCTCGCACCAGGGAGGCAGATTCAGAGAGGACTTGGGGATGTCCACCATGGCGCAGTGAGAGGTGGGTGCTGCAGCCACTGCTCTGGGGATGGATGGCTGACTTTGGGGGTGCAGAAGGGTGAGGACAAGCTGTTGCAGGAGGGGAGGAAGGCTCTGTGACCCCCCAGCCAGGGTCTGGCCGCCCTCCCCCTGTCCCATGTGCCTGCCACCATCTCCTTGGTGGGATGTGCTGTGGGACCCTGGGCCAGGATGGGGCTAGGGCTGTGACACTGAGCTGTCACCCATGCAGGGCGGCTCCTGGCACTCCCTGGTGACCCAACCCGTGGTGGCTGGTCCCCACCAGCTGGTGAGGTCTGGGGATGTGTGTGAGTCCCTGGGGCTCAACCAGTGCTGCTGGGGACTGCCTGGGGGTGCTGCTGGCTGCCAGCAGTGCCAGGGGTGGTCTAGAAGGTGACATGGTCTGGGAGGTGGGAGCTGAGATTTATTTCCCAACCTCATCCAGATTTCCTGAGTTCGGAGCCTTTCTTGCCTTTTGGCTCAAGTCTTGGTAACTCAGCCCAGGGCTTCACCTCCTGGCTCCTGAACCCTCTGCTCACCAGTGAGAGGAGAACTTGGGTGTCCTTCCTCGCCATTCCCATGAACCCTGCGTGCTCGATCCCTGCCCAGTGCTGGGAGGGGGGGATCAGGGTCTGGCTCCCCAGTTCTCCCACCACAAACCACCAGCAAGGCCCATCCCCTCCTTTGCATTGCAAAGAGGGGGTTTTGGCTACAGCCCTTGGTTTCAGAGCTCCGGTCAGCTCCACCATGGGCCCACCTTCACCCCCTTCACAGGGTCTCCCTTCCCCAGGCCCCTTCAGCACCTCGGTGTCAGCCTTTCCCTGCAGAAGGGGATTCTGTACCTGAGGGATGATGGAGGGAAAGTGGGCTGCATAGCCGGGTCACAGGAGAGCTGCCGTTATCGCTGCACCTCGTTCTAGCAAGACATGCTGTCCTTGGTGTTGTGTGGCACGTGGGGACACAAGGGGACCTTAGCCCAGCGCCTGCTGGGATTCACCTGGCTCCTTGGAGGCTGCGGTAGCGGTGTACGGAGCAAAGTGCCTGGCGGTGTTGATAGACTCAAGGCTGCTTCCCTTTCCGCGGGGCCGGTGGCAGATAAAGGTGCTGTGGATGGCTTTGGCCCGTCCCTGACGCAAAAGCTGCTCCGCCATGGGAAATCATTGTGTGGCTGATCTGCGCTGGGCAGGGGCAGCCCGGCGTGCGCCCCACTGCCAGGAGCGGGGTCCGTCCCTGTTGCGACAAGCCCACACTCTGGTGATGGGATACAGAGAAAAGTAATTTTTTTTATTTATATAGTTTACCATCGCTCGGTAAAATTCCACAGCTTCCCAGCTGGTAACCAAGGAAATACAAATATTTCCCTGAAAACTTTCTCTTGTCTCTATTTATACTTACTCCTAGTGACAATGAAGGATGAACAATACGATGGACCGCTGCAGGAAGATGAATAGGGGTTTTACGCCCCACCACCAAATCATCCATGTAAGCAAAAATAAAAATACAGTCAAATTGCTTCCTGTGATACTGAACCAGTAATGTAGATAATAAAGACAAGAGAAATAGGCTAAGGCAAATCCCCACAGGAATATTCCTGAAGTCCATCACTGTGGGGTGCAACACCACCACGAGTCAGTCCCATTTGTAGTTCTGTGACAGCAGCAAGGTTTGCTGTTCGTACATCGGCTTTTCTTGCAGCGCTGCTTTGAGGTGCAGTTCTCTGGACAATCCCCATCTGGTTGAGGGGGATGTACAGGTATGAAACCCTTGTAATCCAGGTACCCAACAGTAACAAAGCGACTTGCATTCAGACTAAAAGGAACATGATAAAAAGCTGCAGAGACATCCAGCGATGCCCAGGACAACCCTCAGGGTAATGCCCTGAGATTTGGGCAAGCAAACTTAGGCTTTATGGTGTTTCCTTGAAAACTTAGAGAAGTCCACCACCAGTCTGGCTTCTGTAGCGTTTCTAGGAGTTTCGGCCACAAGAAAGCAGCCCCCGGTGACCCCGTTTAATAATATGACCAGCCATGGGGACGTTTCTGATTGTACTATGATAGGTGTACGTTCTATACGTGCAGACGCTCTCTCCTGTTGTGATATTGCTAAGGATGTCCCTGTGGAACCGGGGTGCTGCTCCAGAGGCCAGTAAGGCTAAATCATTCCTGGATGTCACAGCAGGCCTTACAAATTTGTTTTGTGACTGGAAGCTCCTTGGGGGTGTCTGTTTTACTGTACCCATGCTACATTTGCTCTGTTGATTGCTGCTTGTAATTCTTCCTTGTTTCTTGCATCTCCCATTTCTTGCTTCATTTTCTGGAATGCTGCTGGCTCTGGCACCCATAAAGAATCTAGAGACCCCCAGCCCCAGTTCTTGTGCAAGTGCATTGTGGTGGGTTTGCGTTCATACATCCACCCCCTTCCCAGGCAATTCCCTGTGGATGGGGGTGATGCCTCGCAGGTACTTGCGGTGGTGCTGGAGGAGGTTCTTTCTTCTTTAGTCCAGTAAGGACCATATATCAGCTGGGTCCTTGCCCCAGTCAAGTCCAAGTTCACAGGATTTATCAGGTACCCGTGATCCCCGAGATACCATCTTCTGTCTTGTTCCCATTCCTGAGGTGGAATCTCGGGAATGGTTCCTTGGTATCCTTGTTGACGTGGATACCAATTTTTTGCTGTCTGCAGCTGGGGGCTGGTAGCCCTGTTACGCCTGCCATCCGCGGGCTTTAAGCTGCTCTCCACGGGGCAGCGCTTCCCCAGCACCCCCAGGACTTGTTACCGCCTTTCCCATAAACAATACCAGACTCAAAAAGATTATACAGGTAGTCAGCACGTGTGACCAGATGAAGTAATGATGCCTCTTATTTATTTTTGATGGCACAAAATAATGGCAAATAAGTTGTGCTTGGTACGCATAAGCGTGCAGGTAGCAGTAGGGCCCCCCTTCTGTCTGGCACAGCTAGCCTGCAGCCGTCTTCTAGGTGACAGGAAGGAAACTGAGGAATTTTCCAGTCCTTGTTAAATGTTGATTCAGGATTATGAATCAAAGTTCTTAAGGATGTGTAAGGTGGATGTCGGTCACTTTTTTGGAGGTGGAAATCCTCTGCATAGGGACTTTGAACAACTGCTTCTTCTAGGAGATCTAGATGGAATAGTTCATAGTCTTCTCCTCGGTCTGTGGCAGTGCTCAAGTAAGGATGAAAGGACGCATGTGTTCAGTGGTCTGTATGCAGCAGGAGTTCTTACCTATGTTCCATAGGATATTACAAATTCAATAACACGATTGTCCCCAAATTCTAAGCAAGATAAATGGAACGAAAATGGTCTCCTGAGCCTAATGCCTAAATGTGCATCCGAATACACAGCTAGGCTCCCATCAGGCATTAACTCTAGTATTTTCTGCCCAAAGTTCTTATATTCATAATAACACACCACTTGCTCCTCAGGGCTGTGTGATGAAGACTGATGTTGATCGTTGTCTGGCTGCTTTCTGAGACGGGCTTCAGTTGCTGCTACCAGCTCCCCCAAAGATGGTGCTGCAGAGCCAGTCCCAGGTGTGCCTTTGCACCACGCAGCCCTGTGCCCCTCGCACCCCTCGGCCCCCACCCTCAGCTGCAAGCATCAAGCTTTTGTTGGGTGCTGGGTTTCACTTCCCACGTGTGGTTCTGCAAGGCCTGCTGGAGGTGTCCCCCATCTCCCTGGTATCACCTAGGGGCCCATCCTCACCCTGATATCTGCTCTGGCAGCAGCACGGCTGCCTTGGAAAGCAAAGCCATACGGGGAAGATGCTACTGGCACAGTGTGAGCTGCTCCCTCTTGTTTACTTTTCCAAGGGCTCCGCGTTTCTGGCTGTCCCGGCCCCCTGCCGCAAGAGCTGAACTTCCCCTTGCTCAGCACGAGCAGCTCTTCAGGAGGACCTGGACGTTGGTCCAAAGTCTCGCGTGGACAGAAACCGTCCGTGTTTGTGGCGTGTTTGTGCTGCCAGAAGCTGGGGGCTGTTAAAACGTGGCTGATCCCTGTCCCATGCTGCTTTCCTATGTTTATCAAGGGCCTCATCCTGCTCAGGGCAAAGTTTTCTCACAACTGGAGGATGTTTTATGCCAACAGTGTAGACCTGGTGCCCTCGGGGAAGGTGTTTCCCGAGCAGCGTTCGGGAGCCAGCGCCCCTTGCTCCGCTCTCTGGGATGCTCAGCCCCCCAGCTGATGCTTTTCAGATGCGCCATGGGGGAACACCAGCGGCAGGATGCCAAAACTCTCCAGCCATGGCTCCTGGCATCGTTTGAATGATCATGGACCTTGACTAAGCATGTGCCTGGTGTGAAGTCCCTGTGGCCCCCTGTGCTCACCTGGGGGGCAGCAATCCCATAGGAACAGGCTTTCTCCTTCCCTGGTGGGAGCCCAGCTCCCTTCCCTTTGGCCGGGATGGGTGGAGCATCTTTAGCCCCCCACCTCACCCTAGTTCTGTCATCCCCGAGTACCCTGAAGGTGCTGGCGATGTCCCAGGAGGGGGTGACCGCAGCAGCACCCTTGCAAGGGCGCAGCCTGTGCAGGATCCTGCCCAGGAGGCACCAGGAGGTGGGGAAGGGGGGGCTTGGGGCTGGTCTCGGGTGGGCGACTGTGGAGAGGGGAGAAGACCAGGCTTTTACTTAGCCTGACAGTACAGTTCCTTGGAAAGTTGCTGGGGCTGGATGTGTCTATGTGTCTGGAGAAAAATGGCTTGCCTTTTTTTTTTTTTTTTAAATTTTTTTTCTTTTCTTCTTTTTTTCCTTTGGTTTTCTCTTGTTTTCTTTTTTGTTTCCCCTGACCTGCCTCAAAAGGTGATTTTTATTCCCTTGTTGCTCTGCCTTGTTACACTCCTTTTTTTTCCTTCTGTCTCAAAAAGAGAAACCCAAACACAGTTGCTTGGTTTCTCCGTAGGAGCCAAGCTGGAAAGCACTGTGCCCTTGTATCTGTACCTCGTAAGCTTTTCCTTTGTTGTTGGGTGTTGGTATTTTTTTTCCCCCCAAGGTTTATACCTTTCCCCCTTTATTTATTTTTGATCCTTCCCTTTTTCCCCCTGGGAATGAGAAGTGCGAGCAAGCAGGAATCTCCTTGTCTCTAAAAATCAGTTTTCATGCAAAATCCAGCCATTCATTGGAAAATGGCGTTTTCTCATAAAAAAAAAAATAAAAAGCCATTGCTTTTAAAAACTAAAATAAACCCCTTGTTTTGGTGTGGGGGACTCACTCTGGGAGATCGTTTCCCTGCTGTGGCTTGTTTCAGCCCTTCCCCAGGCCCGCAGGTGGGCTCCAGCCGGGGCTGGGGTGGCACCGAGTCCCTCCGTCGTGGCGAGAGCCGAAGTGCCGTGCTGGCGCTGCCCGGACGCCGTGGCAGAGCATGGCTGACGGCGACGCTCCCGGCCACCCGCTCGCTCCCGGCAGCCTTTTATCTGCCGGTGGCCCGGTGGAGCTGCCGGTGGGGCCGTCGGCGGGAGCCTGATTGGCTCGGCACGGCCTCGCCGCTGCTTCCAGGTTGGCGTTCCTCCTCCCGCAGCCCAGGTAAAGCCTTCCCGCGACCCGGCACCTGGCCTCCCAGGATTAGCAACTCGCTCCGGCTCACCTCTGCCTTCAGCATTTTTTTATTTTTCCCTTTCCCCTCCCCGTGCGTTTGGGGCGGGCGGCGGGGGGGGGGGCG
>JAVJGI010000037.1:1587623-1609074 GCA_035590275.1 Ibycter americanus | reverse complement strand
CTCCCCCCCCTTTGCCCCCCCCCTACTTTTTTAAATATTATTTTAAAATAAGATTTTTTTTCCCCCTGGGGGAGTGGGCACGAGGGGTGCAGGAGGAATGAGCAGCGGGCTGGTGCTGCGCACCCCGCTCCCCGAGGACACCTCGGTGTTTACGCCGCTGAAGCCCGTCACCATGTCGGGGGAACATGGCGAAGACACCCCCGTCTTTGAGGACATCAAACCCCCCAGCCGGCCCCTGGATAACCCGCCCGACCTGGCGCAGGTAAGGCGGAGGCCGGCAGTTTGCCTTGGGGCAGTGGGAAGGGGCCAGCTTCGCCTGCTCAGGTGCACGGAGGCTGCTAGTATTTGTGGGATTTTGACTTAATTCTGCTTTGTTTTTCCGTTCTTTGCTAAAACACCTCCGTCGCTTTGTACGCTCGTGCTTCCCCCTCCGCCGGATTTTCTCTTGGGCGTGTTGGGTTTCATTTTTTTTTTTTTTTTTTTTCCTTCTCCTGCCTTTCTTCAAAACGCCTTGTTGCCTGTTTTGGAGGAGAGCCTGGGTTTTGCTCGTTCCCCACAGCCAGGACTCGATCCTGTTCCCCAGGGCCAGCAGGTGAGGGGGTGCCGAGGGGCTCTGCGCCGTGCCGGCTCGCTAGGAGAGACGTGGGCAACGGGAGTGCTGTGTCTGTGCGTGATGGTGGTGGGGGAAATGGGAGCTTATTTCCTATTTTATTTTGTTTTATTAATTTTTTCTGCTGCCACGGTGGGTAAGGAATGCTCCTTGAAATTCCCCAGTGGCGTCCCCCCTGCGCGCTGGAGATAAAGACCTGGATAAGCCACTTTGGGCTGTTGCTGCACGCCCACCCCTCTCGCATGCCCACCCCTGTCTTGGGCCATGGCAGAAGCACGTTTAAGCCCTGCTGCCCATCGCAGGTGAGGGGGCAAGGCTCCTCGATGGTGTTTTGGGTGATGGACCCCTCATCCTACCATGAAGAGCCTTCAGCTGCTCTTCCTGGTAGGAAAAGGGGTGAGACAGGCTGGCCCCCATCCTGCTGTCAAGGCTTTGGCCCCTTTTCCCCCCCGGAGACATGGGGCGAGCTGGGCCGTGGGGTGCCCAGCACTGCCAACAGCTAATGATTAACCCCGCGCCCCACGTCCCAGCGCCATTTTGATTGGGGTGGGAGGGCGGCTCCAGCCCCTCACTCCACAGCCGCCCTGCAGGGACATCCTCGTCCCGTCCGCCGTTCCTCTGAGGGCCGCTGGGAGGGCACCCCCATGGTGGGCAGCCACAATTTGGCATGGAGCAGGGGTTGGGGCTGCATATCTGCTGCCCACTTCCCCTCTCCCGGCACCACTGATGCCCCAAGGGCCAGTTCTGAGGCTCTGCCCTTCAGAGGGAGGTGGTGAGATGAAGGCAGCATCTCCGTTGCTGTATTTCCTTGGCGATCCAACATTCACAGGGGCTGTCAGTCGTGGTTGCAGATGTGGTGCTTAGAATGGGGGGAGAGGGCCATGCAGCCCTTCTTCTACTCCTTCCCCTGTGGTGGTCCTGGCTCAGCACCTCTCCCGGAATGCGGGAGCCCCTGCCCCTCCACACCGGGTTCGGGTGGGTTATCTGAAGTCGGAGAGTCGGGTGGTAGCTTTTCAGAAAGATGTGGGTTATCTCTGGGGTTGGTGCCCAGTGGGAAAGGGCGGCAGCTCCCTGTTTGGTCGGGGGGAAGGACAAGGGTTTTTTTCTATCCCCCTTTGTAGTCCTGGCTGCTGGGTGGGATTAGGCAGCTGGGCTGGTGCTTGCCCCACGCCTCAGCCATGGCCCCCATGCCACCTCTTGGCCTCCTCGTGGGGGACATGGGGATGCAGAGCCCACCCATGGTCAGAAACACCTTCATCCCACCACGCCATCCTTGCTGCCCTTCAAAGGGAAGAGGGATTCCTCACTGCGGTTTCGTCCCTGGGGCAGTGTCACCCCACTGCCCATCTGGAGGTAGCCGAGGATGGGCCTTGGGGTGGCCAATCAGAGATGTCCTCCCTTTGCCATAAGACAGTCCTGTGTCCCTTTACGGACATATGGAGGATGGAGGCTGGAAAGCTGCAGGGCTGGAGCTGAGTACCAGCTCACCCACGCTCTGTGGCTCAGCCCCCAACAGCTGCGTCAGGACTTCTTCGCAAACCCACCCAGGGTGAAGCGTTATGGGTGGCAAAACCCCGACAGCCCAGGGCTGGACCCCACATCTCCTGGGGAGGAGTCTTCCATGCATTGGCCCCTTTTCTCTTAACGAATGCCAAAGGCTGTGGTCGCTGTAGAAGAGATGCTGAAGAAGCTGCCGTAGCTGGAGGGTGGAAAAGCTGCATGGCTGCACGTCTGGGAAACCCTTTGCTCCTGGAGGGTGTTTATCAGAGCAGTTTGACAAGACTTATGGAAAAGGCTGTGACCTGTCAGAGCTCCAGCACTGGCTGTCGCCCACAGGGCATTTCCTGCTGCTCCAGCTCTCCTGACTTCTGTCTCGCTGATCTTGGGCAAAGAAAAGAGCAAACTCTTAATCTCGCTGGTTGCAAAGCCCCTCCTGCCCTCCCCAAATCACTTTTCAAACAAGAGTGGAAGGCAGCAGCTGTTTGCTATTGAAAATTTTATTCAATTTGATTCAGGTGGAAATAGTTCCTTTGTGGAGTTTACGATCAGTTTTTCCCTTTTCTCTGCCTTTCCAGCTGCCCTGCCCCAAATAAAAAAAAATAATAAAAAAATAAAAAAAAAATAAAAAAAGAAAAGAGGAGAGGTTTGTGACAGAAAAGTACTTTTCCTTTCTGATTTGAGTCAGATCGGCCAGAAGCAGAATTTTCCCCTTTCAATCTCAAGAGGCCGATGTTAGAAGGAAGGTGAAAAATAATAATAAAAAAACCAGAAGCAAAGCATGTGCAGGGAAGCATTTCAGAAAAGGAGGAGATGGTCCCTTTGCATGGCTCTCAGGGGGCTGGGGGGGCACCGGGGCTCATCTGCTCCCACCTTGTTGCCCTTTGCTCTCCAGGTCTGAGGAGCCAAAGCAGCTCCCAGGCACCTTGTTGTTACCTGAGGCTGGGGAACCCTCCTGGGACCATCTGCTGCTTGTCAGATGGGAGACTGTGTCCCTCTGGGCTGGGCTTGAGCTCGCGGTAGATGAGCCACCCCACTGCCAAGTCCTCTGAGCCACCCCCTCCCTCCTGAAGCCACCCGTAGCTTTATGCCATGGTCTCTCTTGGGTGTGAGCGTGGTCCTCAGCCCGATCCCTCCCTTCTTGTGCAAGCTGCCCCTGGGCAGACAGCGGCAGTGATGGAAAGCGAGATGGTGAGAACAGACCTAGGTTTCCACGATCCTGGAGGTGTTTCTAAAGGAAGGTTGCCAGCACAGTTGGGAAGGAGATGGCACGGCCACTGCTCCCTGCCCAATATGTGCAGGACAGGAGCTGGCTCCTAGTGGGCTTTCCTGCAGTTGTGAGGAGCACAAGGTGCTGGTGAGGTGGAAGGGGTAGCCTGTGCTTGTCTCCATGCTACAATTAAGGGGTGGGGAGAATGGGGACTACTGGGAGTCTCAGCCCTGCCATTGCTTGCCAAGGATTCGGGGGGGAGGCAGTGCCTGTCTTGATGGGTTGTGCCTGCCATGAATTCAGAGCTGCTGTCTGATGTTGGAGGGTCACTTGGGTTTGCAGCAGCGCTGGGTGAGGTCAGGACCTGGTGAAGAAGCTGTTAGGGAGGAGAGATGGACAAAAGCCCCTGGTTTAATCCCTTGCCTACCCGTATCAGGAGCCCCAAGGGCAGTTGTGTCTGGGCCAGTGAGCACCTAGTGGGGACAGAAGCTGTCATGGGTGGTGAGGAAGATCCTGGTGAGTGTGGCTGGGGGTAGCCCCCAGCCAGCTCATCCTTGTTGCCTCACTTTCCTTGGGTGGGCTATGCTGCTGCAAGCTGAAAAACGGTAGTGAAAGGCTCCCCTTGTGTCCTCTAAGCCCAGTTCCTACCCCACAGGCAGTTTCTCACCGCTGTGCTTGGCACACCTCCCTTCTGCCCTGCCCAAGGGCTGGGTGGGGGGCTTGCATAGGAAGAAAACAGCTCCAGCATCTGGGAGGTGCTGGAACAGATTAGATGGTATCAGGATGGTGCTGTCCCCCAAGAGCTTTTCCTGGCACTTTGGATCCTTAGTACCATGAACGGCGTTTCTCAGACTCTTTCATTGGGGTGGATGTAGGTGCTGTGATGTTCCTCTGACTTTATTCTGGCAGGGATTTTGCTCCCGGTGTCACAGGAGAAGCTGGGCTGAGCATTTTTAGGCATGCTCCAGCTTTCAGGGCAATGCAGGAGCTGTTTCAATCCTGCTCTGTCCCTGCAGGGCCCTGTGTCCTACATCTCATGGGTCTGAGCCCCTTTGGCCACATCCTTGTAATGACTGTGGCTGTGCTGGGCTGATGACTAGGTGGTGGCTCTCTTTTGGACCAGGGATGGGCTTTCCTGCTCCCTGCTGGTCCAGCATCTTGCACGGCCCAGTTGGAACCAGGGTGACTGCTCTTGTTCGTACAGATGTGGTTTGCATCGGGGCCAGGAAGGAGTCCTGCTCCACTTTATTTATTACTAGAGATGTAGAAGTCCACAGCACAGCTGTCAGAGAGTGATTGATTTCCTTGGGCTGTCAGGAGTTGTATGCAATGAATTAATTCAGCTTTTCTGTGGGGAAAGGGTAGATGGTAGCTTTGGAGTTTTGCTCTTGGCCTGTAATGAGATGTTGACAGCTCGTTGTGGCTGGGGGTAGCTGAGCCTGGGCATCTTTCTGGAGTTTAATGTCACTCCCTGGGTGCTTGGAGGGGACTGAAAATATTGCATCCTCTCCTGGGGTCCTTGTTGTGCCCAGCATGCTCAGAAGAAGAAAGTCACAGAATTACCGAGTGGTGGGGGTTGGAAGGGACCTCTGGAGATCACCCAGTCCAACCCCCTGCTAAAGCAGGTTCACCCAGAGCAGGCTGCACAGAATCACGTCCAGGCGGGTTGTGAATGTCTCCAGAGAGGAGACCCCACAGCCTCTCCGGGCAGCCTGTGCCAGCGCTCTGTCATGCTGCTGAACCTGGCCCCACGTCTGGCGATACCACAGACACGAGCCCAGTGGGGTAGTGCCTGTTTTTAAGGCTGTGCCCGTGTTTGAGGACAGGCTTTGAGCTCATGGTGTTGCAATGTGAAGGTATTCCCTTCTCTCTGCTGGATCGTGACGGTGCAAGGGAACCATGCAGGCTTTGCACTGCCACGTGTCAGGCGAGCCGTGATTCACAACACTGGCAGGAGCCGTGCGCTGCCTTCCGTCCTCTCCCAGCCTTTACTCCACCAGCTGAGCAGGGAGCTGAGCTCGGGCCTCTGCCAGCATCCCCGTTTACAGCTGTGCAAGGCATGGAGATGGAGCAGGCTGGCATGATCTGCTGAGGGTTCAGTGGCTCAGTCCCTTCTTCTTCCTTCTGAGCTGCCCGGTCCATGTAACGTGCTTCTGTGGGCAGTCTGAAGTCATGGTTCTTCACTCCCTCTTGCATGGCTGTGATGTTCTGCCCTCTGAGATACTCCTGGCTTTGCAGAAGGGTTCAGAAATGTCCTTGTGTTCCACAGAAGTGTGCAAAATTAATTTTCAAAGGGTGCCAGCAGCCTGTGCAGGCTCGAGGGCTGTGGAGGACCAGATTGGGGCTACAGAGATGTCAAATTAAAGGTTGGGCAAGGAGGAACAGGCTTACTTGACCCTTCTCAGCACAAGCCGAGATGGTGGGTTGGCAGCTGGTGTGGCTGAGCCCTGTGTGGCCTCTGGCTAGAGGGATCTCAGAGGGGAGGGATCCTCTGGGGCTGTTTGGCTTTGGGATCAGTTGAAGCCTGATGCCTTCAGGACCAGCCCGCAGATTTGCAAGTCAGGTGGGCTTTCTGTCTGGCAGGTGTCTGCAGGGCCAAGGGAAATTAAACTAGAGGCCCCAGAAAGGATGAATGTGTTCCTCTGCTCTTGCAGGAAGACCCTCAGGGAGAGCGCGCAGGCAGGATGCCCACCCGCCGCAGCCGTGTCAGGGTGGTGGGTCTCATTGCAGATCAGATCCTGTTGTGGGAGCGGGTCCACAGTCAGCGCAGAGCTCACCAGCCTTTGGACAAAGCTGGTTACCGCTGAGCCAGAGACTGGGAAATATGGGGGATCTCAGCCACTGCGTTTGTTGTTTTATTTTTCTTAATCCCCCAAACCCACAGACTTCCCCGTGTGTGTGTGTTACGCATGCAAGCATTGCTGGAAGCAGACAAGGTGTAGGATGAAACTGCTTGGCCGAACTTTGAGCTCGCTGGTGCACAATGGCTTTGTCCAGGTGGTACAAAGGCTGATTGTTCTGCTTGGGGGAAGTTTGGCTCAGCAAGGTGGGGAGCGAGAGAAAGGGACAGTGCCGAGAAAGAAAGATTACAGGAGTTCTGTTCCTTGTCCTCCTGCGCAGCCCTCGCTGGAACCTGTTTTCCACTTGCCAACATGGGAGAGGTTGCAAACTAGCTAGAAAAGCATGTTGTGGGGTGGCGGGTTTTTGTTTGTTTTTTTTGAATACTGAAAACGCAAGTATTTAAGGGAGGAAATGAGCAGGGGACTCCGACTCCATAATAAATGCAACGGATTTCCCTTTATCGCTCTTCCTGAATGGTGTGTGGGAAGCAAACACAGTCATCTGAAATTACTCACGAAGGTCTAGGGTAATACATTGCTGGCCGGTGCATCATCAACTGTGAATTTTCCCCTCTCAAACCTGTTTGGTCAGCTACCGACGCTATTTTGTTCTCGTTCCCTGGTCCAGTGAGTTCTTTTATCTAACCCATCCACTGCAAATAATCACACTTACCACCGTCTTGTTAGCTGAGCCCCTTGATTAGAATATTTGCTTTTCTTGTGCTCCATTGGTGAGTTACATGAGTCACAGGGTACAGTTGGTGTTCAGGGATTGGAGAACTAATGTTTACAATTCAGATGTTCTCAGAACTTGAGCTAGCATGAAAACTCTCAAAAAAACCCCATGGGCTGTTTACCACATCAAAGAGGTTCAGCCCCTTTCAAGCTCAGATTGAAACTCAAACAAAGAATCTTTCATTAAGTTCAGAAATGCTTGGAGAATTCTTTGAAAATTATTATTTTTTAATTTTTTTTTAATGTGATAAGAACCTTCAAGTTTCCACTGAGGATAGGATTTGCAAGTACTAAAATGCATTTAATGACCTTATTCTTTGTAGTATTTCCAGTACAAGCAGGAGGAGAGAATGGCAAGAACTGGTCCCGGTATAGCTGGTCTGAAAACAAGGGTACTTAGCACTTGCAGGAGAAAAGAATATTATCCATCCGTTATCACGTCTGTCACGTCTAAGGCAATTTGTTTCATGAATCTGAGCCCATCCTGGAGCAGGCAGAGATATGTGGGTACCTACTCACCAGCCAATCCAGCCCATCATTTTAATGCTGCCAGTACAACATTTATCATTTTTCTGCTCCTCGAGAACAGTTCAGGGAGCTGAATGCAGGAGTGGCTGAATATATTCAAATGAAAATCCTTCCCACAATGAACAGGAGGTTTGATGGTGTTCTCTAAAATGTGGAAATGACCCGAATTTTTTGAATTGAATGGAAAACTTGGGACATCTCACCTTCTCAACTGATCGTTCAAAACGCTGTTGTTTTTTGGGACCTAATGTTTCATTCCAAGCAACTTCCAGTATTTGGTGTTTTTGTGGTTCTGGGTCATGCTTTTGGGAGAGCTCAGAACGATTACCTTGGCTGACTGTTTGACATCACCTCTGGGACACGACAAGTGCCACGGCCCTTGTGTTTCCCAGGGCCTGGCAAACCCCAGGCTCCAAAATTCTCTGGCTGGAGCTTCACCAGGGCTCAGTGCCCTCTCCACAGGAACTGTCAATTGCCTGTATTGGCCTCTGCCACAATAAGTCTCCCTTAATTAATGGTAATCGGCAATTCATTTGTATACAGGGAAAATGTGGAAAGAGGGGGTTTAAGCTGAACAGGTCTTGAGAAAACTCTTCGAGGCTTTCTGCTCTCAGGCTAACAGAAGGACCCTCCTGGCAGCACAGGTGCTAGGGAATGCAGGGGGTAGCATGCACAGCAGAAGGGGCTGCACCAGGCGGACCTGCTCCGATGTCCCCTTCGGTCCCTGATACTGGCAGTATCTTCTTGGCCTCGTACCGTGCTAGGTGCTGTGCAAGCTTGGAAGAAAGGAGTTGGCCCAAAACCCAACTCGTTCAAACACAGTGTTTTCACCTGCCTTAGGGTTTGGTTTGTTTTGTTTTGTTCTGCTAACTGGTTTGGCGAGGCAGTTGAGGGCCACAGGGACGGTGGGATTTACAGTCCGCACGCGAAACCTGACCTTGCTTTTCCCGGACGTGCATGAAGTATTGGGTCTGCCTTGCACATCATACTGGGAAGAACAGGCTTTTTGGCCTGTTTTATGGCATACTGAACGCCAGGAGGACTTCGCAAGCCCCAGCAAGCAGCGGATGACTCACTCTGCCTTTGTCAAACCCTGCCCAGGGAATGTGCTGCTTTTCTTCTGATCAGAGGAGGCGAGGTGATGAGTGTGAGCTTTTAGATGGTTTGAATGAGGTGAAATGAATCCCACCCATAACCCAGCTGGGGAAGCTCCCTGTGAGCTCTAACAGCCTCTCCCATGTCATGCTTGGTTCAGGACTTGTGGCACGGATGTGTAACCAGAGGGGAGCTAGAAGGCTCAAGGACAAGCCCAGTGTCCTATGGCTATGTCATAGCTAGGAACAGGTGGATAAATTGGTCCAGGTCATCCTGGGGAATGGTGACATCTGAGAGCCTCTGTCTTCTCAGATTCAGAGGAAGGGGTGAGCTGGAGCAGAGGCTGCAACCGAGAAGGAGATGTGGAGCTGCAAGTGGGCCTGCTTCTAGTTGATGGTACCAGCAGGGGCTGCATGGCTAGCCAAATTCAACTTTTGATTGTATGCATGCATAAACCGGGGAATGTTTGAGTTCCTGTGTGGTTTGGTGAGGGCTGTGGTAGCTCCAAGTCTCCTGATCTTGCAGGAGTTGAAATAACATTAGATAGTTTCATCTTTCTAGAAAAAAAACATCCAAATGGCTGTACCAGCTCGTGCCAAAAGTCCACCCAGATCAGCCTCCTGCCTCCAGTGGGTGTCCACTTGGTTTGACAGAAAACCTCCAGTTGGCTTTGATGGGCTTGACCCCGGTCTTTGCTGAGCAAGAGCCGCTCAGAAATAGAAAGCTGTGTATGAAGACCCAACTCCCTGAAGTCCTCATGTTCTCCCACACTTTGAGAGCTGCCCTCCTGCCAGGGCAGAGCAGGGAGCAATGGGTGAGGAGAGGCTGCTGTCCCTGTTTCCCCACCTGCCTTCAGGCTCCATCCAGTGCCAAGGTTGGGCTTGGTAGTTCTGCAAAAGGGGAAACCAGTGCGGAGCTACTCTAATGTCAAACTGGGACCCCCCACCCTCATCTAGACCTGCCTGAGGCCGGATGGGCAGAATGGCCCCTGTGTTCAGTGGGGCCTGGAGATGGTAGGCTGGGCCAGAGCTTTCTCCAAGGTCCAATGCCTCCAAGGTCTACCCTGCTAGTTATTTTTCAGTCCATTTATGGCTTTATTTTTTCAAAGGTTTCTGCTTGCTTTCTTAAAGCCCACTGGAGCCTGGCTGCTCCAAAATGCTCTTCTTCCAGGCACTTGACCTTGGAGTTGGATGAGGGTGTTTTTCCTGGTTTCTTTGGCCTTTGGGATTGCTGACTGTAGTGGCATGATTTCTGTGATAAATAACCAAGGTAGATTGCCTTTGAGTGAGCCTTTATCAGTTGTCCGAGGAAAGGAATAACAAACAGAGTCAGCAAGTCTGCTGGAAATGTTGCTGCCTACTGGCTCAGCCAGAAGGCTAGCCAGGCTCCCAGCTGCCCACATCTGCCTTGATCATGGCTCTAGGCCTCAAGGAAATTCTGTGTTTCTGAGAGGTGATAATTACCTTGGGTAGTTCAAACACAAGGGCAGAAAAGAGTATAGAATAACCCTCCAGAGCAGTGTGGCTCAGCTCCTGGGCCACCTGTGAGCTCCAGACAGAAACCTGGAGAAAGGGTGTATCTTTGACCTGCTCCAGGAGCTGCTTTTGTAGGTGGAAAGGTGTGACAACTTCAAGATGGAAGGCTGGTGGGATAGATCACCTCTGGTGGTCTTCCTCAGACTCCAGAGAGAGCTTGCACAGAGACTTCAGCATAGATGCCCACTTCCCAGGTGGCCAAAGCTAGTGATGATGGCTCTTGCCCCCTGCCTGTAATGCAGACACAGCTGAATGCTTCAAGAGCAGCACTAGTTTCTTGGCATTGCTCCCAAGCTCTTTGAGACAGAGCAAGGAGAGGAGTCCATACTGGGCCTTCTGCAGCCCAGCACCCACCTGCGTAAGCACAGAGTTTGGCCCTGCTGCGTGCAACAGTGCTTTGTTATTTACAGCAGTTAAATATTTGGCCCTGTGTGTACTTGAAAGGAAGAGTCCTGGGGGTTTCTTTGCTAATCCCGTTTTGCAGAGAGTTCCAGAAGACTTGAGGAACAAACAGAAAATAACGTCGATCGAGGTCAGTATCAAAACCAAATGATCAGAGAAACAAATATTTACTCAGGTCAATATTTAACTAGGAGACAATAAATGCTGATATTGAACCAAATCTGTATATAAATATGGTCTATTTATAATGTGTGCCTTTAAAGGGGTACTGCCAGGTACTTGCCATGGGGTTTGATTGATGATTATCCTTCCCATTGTTTGCTGATTCCCTTGGAGGCTGGAGTTTCATGCAGGTGCATGTATGAGAAAGAAGGCTGTACTGCGTAATCCCAGCACCCTGACAAGAGGCACAACCGTTGTCCCACACATGCCTGTTCCTTGGGAGGGGAGGGGTTCCTTGCCCCGAGGTGGGACCCCCCTGCCATTCCCCTGTCCCTTGAACCCCCACGCCACAGGGTTGTGCTGCTGGCTGACCTTCCCTGGGTGAAGCTGGCTATTTTCTTGCACCCCTCTCCTGAGAGCTCTTTGCATCAGCAAGCAGCACAGCATCGCGGCTGGGGCTGGCTGTGAGCGAGAGCCTGAGACCCAGCTGGGAAGGGAGAGAAGCGGGCTTGATGCCTCCCAGCACTGCAGAGCAGGATACGGGGGCTGTGGCCAGGCAGGGGCTAGCGCAGGGCTCAAGGCTGCCAAGAACTGGAGAAACTCCTCTCCTGTCCCAAGCCCTTTCCCCCCCAACCACTCCCTCTGCCAGCTTTACAAGCTCATTGCCTGTTTAGCAAACATTGATTTCTCTCCTTGTTCTCTGCTGCTGCCTGTGTGGTGACAACATCTGATGTTTCTATGGCGGTTTGCTATTTATCAACTTCAGATTAGAAAGTGTTTAATCATGGGAAAGACATGTCCCGCCTCCTGCCTTGACAGCCTGCAGTGCCCAGCGCTCTTCTAACGATGCTCGTGGTTAATCGCTGGCAAAATGGCATGGTTGGCTCAAGCAAGCATCATTTTTTTCTGTTTCCTCCCAAGAAATGTTTGTCTTGAACCCTACATATATTGATCAATGTCCTGATAACACTTCACCCTGCCTTTGACAATATCTGAAAGAGAGACAGAGGTCTCCAAGGCAGGAGGTTCCTGTAAGATTTGTGAAAATTGGCAGATGGTAGAGGGGGAAGACTCGTGTCAATACCTATTAGCCACAGGAGAATCCACTCTGGAGGAAGCTGGGGGAAGCAGGGCTTTATAGTCTGCTTTCTTCAAAGAGCAACTGGCTTGCAGGACTAAGTTTTTACTGATTTCACAGTGCTGGGTGCTTCACAACATACAGCTCTTTCAGAGGCTGCTGAGGTTACCTTGCCCTCTAGGGGATTTCGGTCACTGGGTCCCCGGTTCAGGTGTGCCAGTGCGGAGTGTAACACAGTCCTGCTGGTCCAGTGACACAAACTGGTGTCCAGTGGCCTTGTCTGGAGTGGATAAAGTGCTCATTCTAACCATTCCCTGCTTAGGTTTTTTTTTTTTGGCTTTCTTTTCTCTGGCAAGTTGAAAAGACCCTCCTCCATAGTCAGAAATAGATACTATGACTTTGAGGGAAAAATACCACAGGAATTCAGTGCTTTTATTGTATGAAAGGCTATTCTATGGGACAGCATCTTATTGGCTTTCCCTTCCTGGCCAAACCAAAGAATCCCAGTTTGGACACCTCTAAACTACAGAAGTTTTGTTGATGTCTGCTTTGCCTGTATTTCTCCTTTGCTCACTTTTGAGCTCCTGAGGTATGACTCCTATGATGGCTTCTGAAGCCCTTGTTGATGCAGTTAGTGGAGTCTCCAGACCTTGAATCTCACCCTTGTGTCCAGTGATTGCAATGATGGCATTGCTAGTGGGTACAGGGGAAACTGGGCTGCTGAACCCACTGAAGACGCAGTGGCTCTTCAGCTAGAAGGTCCTGAAGGCTTTCTGCATCAAGGCATGGTGGTTATCTCTTGTGGTATTGAGATGAACTGAGCTCCCTGGCTATGTGGTAAGTTCAGTCCTCCTCAAAAAGGCAAGCAAATGGTTAATTCCCTGCCTGTGGCTGACAGACAGGGAGGAAGGGATGCGCTGATTGTTCCAGGTCATTGCTGTCTTGTGTGAGCCCACCACAGTGTCCTCAGCTGCCCTCTCCAGAGCTGCCCCAGACAGGGCTGCAGCCTGCTGCCAGGACCTGCCCGGGGCTGGCCCAGGAGCCTACAGAGACCCAGTGTCCATAGGGCTTCCTGCCGGCGGGGCCTGCTTTGCCCTCAATTGCTTCTTTTGTATTTGTGCTGCTTACCATGGCAGGTCTTGAATGCAGACAGCTGGAAATGTAAGAGGGTTTTGTTGGTCCCCTGGTGTGGCTGATCCCAAAATGAGGGATCCAGTGGCTGGACCACCACTTGCAGGCTCAAGCATTACCTGGGAAGGAGCTCGGCTGATGTATGCGGGTGCTTCTGAAGCTGTTTATTCTAGTTGATGGGGGTGATGGGACACAGCTTTCAACCCCAAACCCCTTGTAGCTCTGACCTGGCGATTTCATGTTTAAGCATCTCATGCTTCCAGGCATGAAGACCACATGGACACCAGTGGCTCTCCAGGGCTGGCAACTGTCAGCATCCCCAGCCTGTTTGGCATCTGTCCTCTCAAGGCCATGTGGCTCTGTGGTCTATCATGGCCTTGCAAGGAACATACTCCATTTAGATGCAACTTCCAGAAATATGAACACCCCAGATATGGGAAGACTGAGCCCATTGAGTTGGTTTTGCTGGTTTTCTGTGAGAAAGAGGGAAACCTGTACTGGTTTCCAGCCCTTGCTGGTCTGACTGACCAGCCTGACAACACATGCATGACCCCAAACTGGGAGGGCGAGAAAAGGCTTTACCACAGTCTTGCTGAACCAAAGAAAGGGTAGAGGTTAGGGTGAAAACCAGTGGTGTGGAGGAGAAAACGGGCAAACTGGAAGTGAGCAGAAGGATGTGGAATGAGAATGGCACACAGGCTGACACTGAACTCACAGAAAGCAGATAATTACTGTTTTGGGGTTTGAAGATAACTCTTCCCCTTTACTTGGTGCTGGAGGACTGTAGCCCATTTTGAGCACTGACCTTGGAGAAAGAGTCCAAGTCTGGGTGAGAGATCTGAGAAGAGCCCTCAGTCCTCTGTGGAAAGCTGGGGGGAACTGAGGCAGGAGAATAGAGGTGTGCAGGAAATTTGCAAGCACACTGTAGTGGAGGTGAGGAATGATAAAAGAGATTTAAATTCTGGCAAAGTCTTTCCACATTGGAGATTATGAAGTACAGGAATGGCCTAGCTGAAGGCAAACTGCTGAGCAGGTCGCTGGAGACCCCACTGCCAGGGGTGGCTGGGCTACCTGCTCCTGTGCCTGATGAGGTGGGATTCCCCCAAGTTTGTAGGAGCCTGTCAGTGGGGGGATGCTGAGAGCTTCACCTCGGAGGGGCTGGATCTAGCTTGCGGCGCTGCCACACATCTGCCATGGTTCGTCTGAGCCCAGGTAGTGTGGCTGAGGCTCTTCATGGGGAAAGCTTCTCGTACCCTTGCTCTTGCAGATGCTGTGACATGAGGGGCTTGTTAGATATTGGATAGACGAGTTCTGCCTGAGGCCCTGGGCATGCAGCTGAGCATGGTGTCTCCTGGCTATCACAGCACCTTGTGGTGGGTGCCCATTCCAGGGGGTGGGTGCTGGAGCTTGCCACAGCCCCAGGTCTGCACCAAGAAAACCCCTGTGCATGACTTGGGTGGGTGAGTGTTGTGGGTTCAGCCCTTGATGCCTGCTCTGGTGGTTTCCAGCCTGTTCCCAGGACACAGCATGAATGTTTCTGCCCACCCTATGGTAGCCTTTGTGGATGGGAGCCCCATGGCAACTGGGAGAACTTACTGGTTTGACTGGGCTGGAAATCTCTGAAGGTCTTTGTGCCATGCCTCAAAGCCTCCTCTGGAGAGCTCAGTATTTCTCAGCTATCTCTTCTTTCACTGTGGGAAGCCCCGAGTTCAGCAAACCTTGCAGCCAGGCTGAGCTCTGCCCGGATTCACTGAGAGGCCATCCTCTTTGGGCAAGCTCCAAACTCTGTGGCAGATCCTGCTCTGCCTCTCGGTGAGGATTAAGATGTAAAACCAGGGACTGGCTGTGTGAGCCGGGGGCTGAGTCCTGGCTCATCCCTGCAGTGGGCTGCTCCGGCCCTCCTCCCACCCCGCTGTGGGACAGGTGGTGTTAAACAGGAAAGAAATACCAAAAAATTAAAGAAAAAATATCCCTGTCAATGAACAGAGTGGTGATGCTGAGGATGGGGTGCTGCTCCCACCTGTGGGCAGTAGGAAAATGGAGGCAATCCCTGCACAGGCTGGGCCAGCTGAGCCCTCGCCCACTCCTCCTGGGGCCTCTGGGCCCCGTCTCCACACGCGAAGCCTGGGGGGTGGTCAGTGTCCCCCCATGCTGGGGCAGGGGGCTGGGGGGTCCTTCCACCAGCCTGGGGAGCCTGGGCACCTGTCCCGGGGCAAGCATGGCTGCTGCCACAACGGGGCAGGGCCCTACCCCCTCGGGGCGGCCCTCCCGCCTGCAGGTGGTGAGGCAGCGGCAGGGCCTATAGCCGCTGCGGTCACCTGCCTCCCTGTCAGGGAGCTGGCCGGGTGGTGAGGGACCAGCCCCTGACAGCTGGAGACCCCGGGGCTGTGAGGGGCTGGGGAGCCGGTGGTGAGGCCCTCCATGGCGGGGGGGTGTTTGAGGAGGCCTGGGGAGGCAGTGGGGCCGCAAGGGAGGCTGTCCCACTAACGCAGCTCTGTCTACCCCACAGCTGCACCCGATGAGGATGGAACAGCGGATGCCACCACTCATTCTTGAGGTGAAGCACTTATCTCATTCCTTCTTCCACATGCTTCTGCCCCCGCTGGTGAGAGGTACTGCTAAAGCCCCTGAAAGACTGAGCCAGGATTCACCCACCCCCAGTGCAGGCCCCCCAGATCCACGGGCAAGGACATGGTGCCGCCTGGGCCGCGTTCCTCCCACTCGTGGTGTCTCCATCTGTGCAAGCCAGCCAGCCCCCGGTGCAGCCATCTCCTTTGTGGCTTGTATGTCTCCATTAACTGGTTCCAGAAAGGAGCCATGAGTGACAGCCAGAGACACCTGCATTCTGGTCACTCGAGCTGGATCCCACCCAGCCATGTCAGCACTGAGTCATCCCGGTTGTGCTGACTGGGGGCCCAGGAGCTGGTGTTGGACAGAGGACTGGCTGGGAGGTGCTTAGGGAAATGGCTTGGCATTAGGTGTCAGCACCCAGCAGGAGCAGTGCAGGCAAGGGCTAGGGCTGCTGGATGTTTCTGGCCCACAAACAAGCAAAGTGCCCCTCTCTCCCACTTCAAAGGATGCTGGGCCCCTCGGAGTTGTGTGGGACCCGCGTTACTTCAGGGTGGATTCCAGCACGGGGGTCCCTTGCCTTCCTGGTCCTGCGTACCCCAGTGGGGCTGCAGCTGTGAACAGGGCTGGTGTCCTTCCCTGTCCAGTCCAAACACATTGCTTTCGCTCTGCTGACCAGTTACCCCTTAACACCCCCTTTCCCCAGGACCCCGGGGCTGGTAAGGGTGAGAAGTGGATTTATCAGGCTTTAATGGAATGATAGGAAGAAGACTTTGCTCTGCAGGTAGGGGTGGTTGTGAAAGAACAGGGGGATGGGAGACAGCGAACAGGGTGGGGGTGGGGGGGTTGGGGGTGGGGGGACAGGCAGTGGACAGGGGGTCTCTGGCTGAGAATGGAGGTTTTGGATCAAGAATTAGGGCCCTCCATGCCTTTCTACATTTTATATACCTGCCTGGTTGCCTGCCATATAAGAACCCACTAGAGTAGTGGAGGGGAGACCTTCCCTTGGGAACTGAAGGTGAGAAAGTTAAATGCCAGAGATAAGGGAAGTGTAGAAGTAAAAGGCATCCAACAACTTTTCCCTGCCCCCACTCCTGGCAAGTGGGTCACTTCATTGCTCAGGTATGTACGGCATTCGGAGTCTCTGGTACTGCCTAGAGCAAGCTGACTCCCAAGGGTAACAGTAGTGTGCCAGCATGGGTGCGCAGGGAAGGAGCACGCAGGGTTCAGCTCCAAAGCTTTGGCTTGGTTCTCCCTCAGGCAGGAACCCAAGCTGGACACCACAGGGGGTGCAGAGAGATAAATCAGGGTTTTGGACGAGCCTTCGAGGACTGAGTTGAGGGTCTGTGATTCTTTTCCCTGCCTCCTGCTGATGCCTTAGTTTTAGGGTATGCCTGAGCAAGGGTTTCCTCACTGGAGCATGGTGGGGGGGTTTCTGGAGGCAGCCCTGCCTTGAGCAGAGGCTGTTAGGTGAGGGTGTGACACAAAACGAGCTTGTAGTGTCAACATGTAGCTTCCTTGAATGAGGGCAGGTACTTTTCAGGGCCTGCACATTTGGTGACGGGTAGGATTTACAGCACAGTGTGTACACACACACCAGTACAGTGAGCACAGCATAGAAAACACAGTCCCAGTGCAGCATGCTCAGTTCCAGTGCAGCGTAGCACTTCCAAGTCCAGCTTCTCCGAGCTTCTACCTGTGTAAAAGAGGGTGTATTTGTGGCACGTACCTGTATTTGGGTGGAAGCCAGCTTACCCGTGCGTTGCCAGTATGGCTTGCAGAGGTGCAAAGGCTCTTTGAATTAGCTGGAAGCGCAGGTGGTGTGTTTCGCTGGAAAGGGCAAGGAAATCTCTTGGGTCCTGTCCAGCTTTGTTAAAAGCAATGAAGTTGCAGCAGGGATGACTTTGGCCCATTGCACTCCAGTGACATAGTTCAGAGCTGTAAAACCCTCGGCTCGAGCATGCAGGGTGTGGGGTGAGATCAGCTTGCTCTGCTGAAGTGCGCTGTAGGCTCTGCCAGGGAAACCTGGTGATTTTGCCAGCTCCTCTACATATGAATGAGTCTACGAGGGCTTTGCAATGAGCTTGACACACGGGTAACCACATAATTAAAGGCTGTAGCTTTATAGAAGAGCATTAGCACTGGTATCTTTAACCACAGAGAGCAGAACTTGAGTCATCAAATGCCACGGGATGAATTTCCTAGTGGATTGCTCTATCAGGTTGCTGAATTATTGAGCCTGGATCCAGTGGGATGCCACACTAGACATGAACCAGGAGGGTAAGAAACCTGGCAAGCAGTGGTTGTCTGAGCTAGAGGTCCTTTTAGCTTGGCAGACCCAGACTTGTAAAAACAGCTTTACAAATCCAGAACTAAACCAAAGGTTAGGTGAAGTCTGAGTCACTTTACCAAGACAGTAATAACATGCCTGGCAGTTTCCATTTTAGGCTCACAGTCCACTGAATTAGTGGCAACTTCACTTAGATTTCTGGGGCTATAGCCAGAAATTCTTAAGTAATTAAATATATTGTCCTAGAATATTCTCAGCTAATTAAAGGTATTGCTCTAGAATAAAATGAAATACATCTCAGGCTGTTGAGTTTAAAGGAGACCAGAGTCAGCATGTCTAAGGTGGGCTGCAGATCCAACACGCCCAACGTGTGAGGCTGACTGGAGCAGAGGTTCTGATTTCATCCCATTTCAATGTTAAATTCTCTTGTTTGTGTGACCAAAGCTCTGTACCTAAAGCTTGTCTTTTCTTTATCAGGCTATACTTCTCTCATAACTGCATCCTCTGCCTAGCTTACCCTTTGTTATCAGTGCAGACGGGTAGGAGGAAGGTGGGACAGAGGACAGTGATTCACTCCTGGGGAGTCTGGCTGAGTCAGAGACTGAAGCTAAATCACTGCAGCCTGTGGCTCTCGGGCTCTCTCCATTTCCTGCTAGCTGAAGTACTTGCTGAACGCTGGACTCCCACCACCAGTGTGTCAAGGACGCTCTTCACAAGTTCTCTTGTCTGTGTTTTTTGCCATAGGCACGATCCGAAATGGATAAGTACCTTTCAAACGAGGTGCCACCCATCCCGATGATACCAGACAAGAAGTACCGCCGGGAGAGCGCCTCGGTGGTGGATGAGTTCTTCTCCACAGAGAAGCCCACTTCCACGCCGTACAGCGTCAACATCAACGTGATTCTACCAGACACGACGCACTTGCGCACTGGACTGTACCGGCCACCCAAACCCATGACGCCATTCCCACAGATCAAAACAGAGCCTGGCACCAGCTTTGCCCAGCCCTGCTCTTCTGCCTCTGGCTCCACCCAGACCCTGCCCGACTTCACCAGTGTCTTCAGCATGCCCCAGTCAGTGGCAGTGAACAACATCTTCATCAAGCAGGAGATGCCCTCTGAGATCCCCTTATCCACCAATCCACAGCAATCCCAGCTTTACCAGATGCCTCTTGGCAACGGAAACGCTGACATTACCACTCTGACGTCCTCCTCCAACAGCACCACAGCCATCAACAGTCTCAGTGGCATTACCATGTCCACGGGTAGCACCATGTCCAGTGTGGTCCACAGACCTGTCCAGCCAGGAGGGCCAGTTAAGCAGTACCCACATGTCTCCCAGGGACAGGGAAACTTCAACATCTCAGGGCAGTTCTACCCTGCTCCGGGGGTGAACCTGCCCCCTTCACCCCCCAACTCACAGCCTGGCAGCCCAGAAAATCAACCTGAGCTCATCAACACCATCTCTCCCCCACCATCCTATGAAGCCACTTTTGGACTGAAGTTAGTTCAGTCATCCCAGGTCCCCCCGGTCCCCAATGGCCTTGGGACCCTCTCCCAAGGGCACATTGTCATGCAGCCCCCCAAATACAACAGACGCAACAACCCTGAGCTGGAGAAAAGGAGAATCCATCACTGCGACTATCCAGGTATGCTTATCATTGATGTATTGACTTGGCTTTGGCAGGGGTCTCTTCTTGACACGCTGAGGCTGGGGGCTGCCTTGGGCCTCTGCAGGAATTTAATCTGAAATCACTTTGTCTGCATGATGAAGGGAGCTATGGAGTTGGGTGGAGAGGCCCAGGGAAGTGAAGTTGCTACCACCACCAAGGGAGCAGAAGTTATCAATCCTGCCTGCACTAGCTGATGCCTTTTTTCTCCCCTTCCTTTCCCCTTTCCACTCTGGCAAAAGCAAGCCTGACTGAGAGGCAGAGAGCTCCTGCAATGCACAGGGATGCTCCTGGAAATCTGCTGCCTGTTTCGCTCTGGTCTTGCCTAACCCTGAGCAGCCACATGCTCTCCACAAGTGAAACCGTGCTGGCTTTCTTACTGACCTTTCTTTTCCCACTCTCCCATAACGGGTGGCAAACCATGCAGTAATTTCCATAAACAGCCTTTATGGTCTCTCTCTGCAGTCCCAATTCCTTCTTCCAAAGAGGTGACGAGCTGAGTGTATCTGTCATATCCTTCAGTGGCTTCACAGAATCATTTAGGCTGGAAAAATCCTTTAAGATCATCAAGCCCAACTGTATTTATGTAGCTATGTAACGTTTAACTTCATAGCAGTATAATGCAGTTAAAAAACATAAAGGAAAAACACTGCGATATCTTAATTGTAGATCCAGTATAGATGTGGATCTCCCAAAGGCATTTCAGGGTAATGATCAGCCCAGAGCTGAGGCTGTTCCCTGTGTGTCACCTCATTGCATGAGCGTGTCCATCTAAAGACCTGGGATGCCTTGGCAGGAGGAGATCTCGCAGGGTTTCCTGCACTGTGCACAGAGAGCTTATGGGACCCACAGCTGCAAACTCATTCATGCCGCATGGGAGAGAAGCAATCGTGTCCTTCCAGTGACTCCAGTGA
Organism: Ibycter americanus; assembly: GCA_035590275.1. NCBI lineage: Eukaryota > Metazoa > Chordata > Aves > Falconiformes > Falconidae > Ibycter > Ibycter americanus. Next base: position 1,588,810 of record JAVJGI010000037.1, on the reverse strand, counting down.
CAGCAGCGTGAGGGCTTGAAAATCACCAGTCCTCATGCAGGGACACACACCTCCCGCTTCTTGGGCCGAGCCCCAGCCATTGAGCTGTTGGGGATTAGCAACCAGTTTTCCCATGGGGGTGTGTGAACTGAGGAAAGTAATTTCCTAACTGCCTCCTGCAAGATTTATGTGCTCCTTCCCTGGCACAGCAGCGGCTATCGTAGGTCAGCCCAGAGGCCTGTCTAGCCCAGATCCTGTCTCCAGCAGTGACCCAAGGAAGTATATAAGAATAAGAGATGTTTAGGGACATATTTCTGTGCTCACACCTTCCCACCCTCTGGCAACCTGCAGATTAGGGACTTTCTGAGCCAGGACCTGCATCCATGTTCTTGTGGTTAACAGCTTGTGCTGATTTTTTTACCTTCTGCTGGTTGTGGTGGGAGCCAGATGAAGGCTGTAAGCGGACCACTGCTCTGAGACAGACCCCTCTGCTCTTGTCAGAACTGGTCAGAGCAAGAGTCTCATCCTGCAGGATGCACTACCACAGCAAAGCTCGCCTGTTTGCAGCAGGATTTTGGCCTGCGTAGAAAGACAGGAACACATCTGTGGTGCAAAAAACCCCCCAACAACCTGCGCTGAATAAACACTGTGTGGCTCGATAGTGTGTACGTGCAGAGACAGAGGAAGGCTTCTTCTAATCCTTCACAGTGAGGTTCAGCTAGAGGTGAAACCAGTCGGGACTGATGGCAGGGGCAGCAGGTCTTACTGACGTGGTCTGCTTGAGGAAGCGACAGGAGGCATGCCAAATTCACACCGGTAACCGGATGAACAGGGGAGACCTGTTTGCAAAGCCCCGATCCAAGTTTCCAGGTGGTGGTCTCAGCACTTTTTCCTCTTTGTGCTCACGGGGAAATGAAGCTCAGCCATGCCCTGCTCTGGCTTCTTTCTGCTCCTCCCTCTGGCTTTGGGAACTGCTCTGGGTGCTCGGCTGGCTGCGTTTCCATGCCCAGCAAGGGGGCAGCCCTTGGTCTCATCCATACTTATCTCTCTGCCGAGTGTAAGGGACCTCTAAGGCTTCAGAGCATCAGAAGCACAATTGAACTGGGTCACCAGCTCTCACCCCTCCTGCCACAGGGAGGGGAAAGGCAGCAGGTTGCTCCTGCACCTCTGAGCAGGACAGGACGGAGAGCTGATCTCGTGCAAGAGGC
>JAVJGI010000037.1:1565422-1587523 GCA_035590275.1 Ibycter americanus | reverse complement strand
CAGGGAGGGGAAAGGCAGCAGGTTGCTCCTGCACCTCTGAGCAGGACAGGACGGAGAGCTGATCTCGTGCAAGAGGCTTCTTTAGGCCATGTGGAAACACCAGAATGAAAAATATGACTATGTTGCTTATGCAGGTCATAAAAATTCAAATTCATATTTTAATAGACTTGTCAAAACACAATGAAGCAGGGCCATAAAGGCAGCATGAGAAGCTTTTCTAAACTTTATCTAACTGAAACGAGGAACTTGCAGTGGTTCATTTTGGGATGCCTGTTACTGAAACTTTTGCCAAAGTCACAGTGTTTCTGTAAGAGCCTTTCTTTGATTAAACCTGTTGTTGCTGATCTTCTGAAAATACTGCCCACTGGCTTCATTCTGGATCCTGAAAGCCAGGCTGTGGCTCCACAGTGTACCTGGCATTTCCCGCTTCCTGGAACGTTTCTACCACTTCTGCTGGGGCTGAGACTATTACAAAACACATCTTCCCTCCAGCCTTGCGGTAGTGGTATCACTTACGTCTCGTCTGGAATCCAGAAAAGACAAATGGCAGCAAAAAGCTAGCAGCTAACAGTGGTGAATTAATGTTTTCATCCTGCCTTGAAGACCTGGTTGAGGAAGGGGGGATTTGAAAGTCCATGCCTGAATCTTTCCCCCTCCCTCCCAATTCCCAGCACCCATGCCCATGGGTGTCAGGATTGTGTGGCAAAAGGTGTTGTGTTGTAAAGGTCTGTCTGTCCTGAAGAACAAATGCCCTTTAGTTACTGCTGAAACAAAACGAGTGTAGCCAGGCTTATTTGCATAGATGCCCGGAGTGCTTTTCAGGCCTGCTCTGTCCCTAACCTCAAATATAAATATTCTGGATTTGTTTGAGCACGGGCCCCTTTCTTACAGGGAAATTGTGTCTTTTCTGTTTTTGCAGGTTGCTCAAAAGTTTATACCAAGAGCTCCCACCTGAAGGCACATCAGAGGACTCACACAGGTAAGAGCACCACACCATCGGGAAACTGCCAGCCTATGCGTCTTATACTGTGCTTGTTAATGGGGGTGATAACACAGCTGATTACCTTAATCTAGGGTGGTTATTGGGGTAAGGAGCACGGGTAAGTCTACTGATGTTAATGTTAAAAGAAGTCCAATGGCTGCACTGGTTTATAGCGACTGTACACTGCTCAGTGCACTTGCTTGCTTTCTGGAGGGATGGTCTAGAACTTGGAGGCTCTCAAGTCTATGGATTGGGAGGAGGAGGTGTCCCCAGAACCTCTATTACTCTGAACTCTTCCTTTGAGATCTCCCAAATCCTAGCCAGGTCTGTTCCTGCTTAGCCTACAGAAAGATTGCATCAAGGCACGCGGTGCATACATATGACCTCTGAGGAGACAAAGGCTGTCTCTTTTGCGCCAAGCACTGCTGTGGTTCCCGGGGAGAGGAAGGAACCCTTGTTTCTCCTTGTGTACCAGCCATGTAGACCACTCACACCCAGTGCTTGTCCCCTTGGCAGCTGCCAGTGATGTATCGCTGGAGCTGCTGAATACACATACAGAAGGGCTCTGAATGCACATACAGAAGGGTTCTGAATACATATACACTTACAGAAGGGTTGTGCCCTCATCCCTGAGGGCAAAGGCACCATGGGCTGCCCTTGCTGGTGTAAACAGGGTCACTAGCACAGGGGAGCTCCCACCACTCTCACCACAGCCAGCTTCCCTGGGGTAAACCTAGCTCAGTGGCACTCGTGCATTCAAGCACAGGTCTTCTCATTAAGGCATTTATTATACCTGAAACTTTATCAGATCCCCAGGTAGTCCAGGAACCATCAGTGCCCTCATAAATCTCTTTTATAGAAGGGCTGATCTTTACTGAAAGCAATTAAGCTGGCCCAGAGTTCACTTTTCTTTTTTATTAACAACGAACAAAACCCATCCTGAGGCTGGGAATCAGTTCTTGCACTTGGCTCTGTTCCGTTTTCATCTTATCAGTCCTTCGAACAAGCCAGCAAAGAATTTTTCTTTGTGCATGAGGTACAATATTTTTTTGGCAGGGCCTGGGTAGGAGCAGGCTGGAGAGCAACACGGAAGGGGTGGAAGAAAGGAACAGGAAGGACATTGTCCCAGCTCTGAGAGCTGGGTGGTGATAAGCGTTTGTCACAACAGCAATTTGTATTCAGGGCTATGACAGGGCTCTTGCTTTAAAATTAAATATCTCTTTTCTCCTTCTGTTTGGAGCACGGGGCTTAGCTCTGTGCCTGGAGACATGACCCATCTGAGACAGGCACCATCCTTTCAAGTCATGATATGAAGATGTATGCAGGCAAACTGGGGCAGTTTTTGAACCCAATAAAATGCAGTCGTTGTTCCAGGTTTCCCAGTAACTGGGCTGGAAATCCAAGTGTGTTTGCCTCCTTCCACTTCACTTGCTGTGAGAGGGAAGGGCAGAGAGGTGAAGGAGAACGTGACCTGAGTAGTCAAGAAAACTGGTAGTGTTGTGGGGCGGGTAAAAAGAAGGAAACCCAAAATGGAGAGCCATATGCAGGCAGGCTCAGGGTGTCTGTGCCCAATTTTTGAAGGTTTGTGTTTTGCTTTTGAAGCCTCGGCCTCGCTGAGCATAGCACTGGAGCTGGAACAGCAGGACCATCCCAACTCCTGCCAGCTGAGTAAGCTCGATGACTCTTTAGCCCCATCACTTGAAGGGTTAATAATGCCCTTTTTCTCCATTCCTCGCCTGATGGCAGCTGGGCTGAGAAGTACATGATCTCTAAGATCTTTTCTTGTGGTTTGCCCGTTGCTATGGGCTGGGCTGTATTCATCTCCTGGAGACACCATTCATTTCCTGGGTGCCATTGTGAGATTAAATATATAACCCGGTGGCTGCTCACCCGCCTCCCGGGGGTGGGAATGCCAGTTTGGGTCCTTTGTTTGAGCTTGCCCTGCCGTGCTGTCCTGGGAGATGGAGCCAGCTCGTGGGACAATGGAAAGCATTTTGTTTCTATCCTGGAGATCAACCTGTTATTGTTTGAAACTAAAGGGCCTTGGTAGGGTTGACCCAGCCAGGTGACCTGGCTGGGACAATGTCTGTGGCTGCACAGTGCAAATCCCATCTTTGTCTTAGCATGCTAACACAAACCCCGAGATCCCCAGCATGCTGTAAAACATCCAGTGTGCTGCTCATAAACTGACTTTAAGTTCCCCATTTACCTGCGCCATAAAAAAATATACCTCTCCCCTTCCTGTGGTGCAGAGCCCAGGGGCTTTTTGAGGAGCTGGAGATGATCTTGGTGCCCTGGCTCCTCCAGGGTCATGTGTCTGTGCTTTCATATTTTGTCTGATGCCCGAAAGACACTGTAGATGTTGCTGTGGCTGAATATTTTAGTTTTCCTGGCCAAATGCACCGCCTGCCTAGCACACAGGCTGCGGGGAGGAACGGCCGTTCACTGGGAAACATGTCAGAGCACGACATACATGCCTGTGCATGCATGCTGCATGTGTACGTGCATTCATGCCGTGATGGTGTGCTCAGCAATTGGCCGATGAAATGGTAAATATTTGAGGTCGGGAAAGTCAGCACATTCCCTGAACTCTGCCTGCTTGTTCAGGCTGTTAAGAGTGAGGGCTAATATTTGAGAGCACCACACCCAGGCACGGAGAGGGCTGCAGCCAGGGTTCAGCCCTACAACCTGGGCACGCAGGCAGTTGGAAGCAGGCACGGGCTTTTCCAGCCCAATTCCCAGCTGGCTGAGAAGTTGCACAATTTAATTGATTTCAGTTCGGGAATAGGTGTGTATGGATGGGAGGGGGGAGAGGGCAGAGGCATTACATCACCTAAATGTCCTGAAGAAAACACAGTGTTTTGTGTACAAAGAGCTGCTGCAGGGCTGAACTTTGAGGCAGAGAGGGTTAGATGGTGGTTTCAAAGATGCGAGGCTTTGAGGAAAATCTATATGGCACAACCGCCTTTCTTCCTCCTTATGCTCCCCACATCTGTATGAGCAGCAACACCTTCCATAGGAATTCTTAGCTTTTTTGTTTAAAAAAAAAATAATTCGGAAAATTTTTTAGCCAGAAATGCTCCAAAATCCAACAGGAACTTGAACAGCACTAGAAACCAAGCCTAGAAAGCAAAGCGGGGGCAGGGGAGCACATGGACAAGCCCTGGTTACTGCAGCTCAGTGGTTTATTATGGTCCCTTGGTGGCTATGGACTGTGTACAGCAAGCACACCCCAGGAGTGTGAAGCATCAGCGTGGCCAGGAGCCCTGTTTGGCGGCAGGGCAGCCCTTGGTGCCCCTGAGCCCTCCCGAGGAGGATGGGCATCTCTGAGAGGATGGAGTAGGTGTCTGGGAGGCCGGGCAGACACGTGTCCATGTAGACGGTGGTGTGGCGGGGCTGTGCCGTGCCCGTGACCTGTGGCTCTTCCCCCGCAGGTGAGAAGCCCTATAAATGCACCTGGGAAGGCTGCGACTGGCGCTTTGCCCGCTCCGACGAGCTGACCCGGCACTACCGGAAGCACACAGGTGCCAAACCCTTCAAGTGCCTAGCCTGCGGCCGGTGCTTCTCCCGCTCCGACCATCTGGCTCTCCACATGAAGCGGCACCAGAACTAGGAGCCGCCTACGTTTGCCACTTCTCCAAGAGCAGCTGAAACTCTTTTCTTTTCCGAGGGGCCTCTCCTCTTCTCGTACATAGGAACAAACCCATGCTGTGATCACCCAGCAGGACAGGGGTGGCGAGCAAGCCCCCTCTGCAAGCTCTGTCCCCAACTGTTTCTGGTTTTAAAAGAAATCTCATTAAAAAAGAGTTATAATTACAGACTGATCTCATGATGAGGCTCCCGGTGGCACTGGGGCAATGGACCTTGGATTCCAAAGGGCTTTCTTCCAGCAAACCTGATATTTATTTGTCACTCAGGAGCAACTGTCCTTCGTATCTCAAGCTCTTTGGGATTTTTTCTACCCCTTTCAGGGCGGTCCCTTTGGTGAGCCCGAGGAGGGCTGTGATGGGTTGGTAGCCTGGCTGTGCCTGAGGGGTCCCAATTCAAACTGTCAGTGCAAGAGTCTTGGACTGCCCCACGGCGTGGCCGTGATGTGACACCTTGCCCCACAGTGTGGCCTTGGATGTGGCACCTCGGGCATGTGAGAACAGCACATGCCCAGGGCTGTTTGGGTTGACAATCCCAGTCTCCATGGGGGCATAGAAGAAAGGGCCTATGACGTACTCACCTGACAAGCCTCCGAGCAAGGGACAGCACAAAAGCAGATCACAAAAGCCATCATCTGTGTCCTGTTGAGCCCACCTGCAGCTTCCTGGCAGCCAGCTTGCTTGGGGCTGCAAATATCTGCCCTGCTGGGCCAGGTTTTTGGTTGTGTCCTTAGCATTTCTGCTTCCAAGATGAATTTTGACTGCAGATGTCTCTGGGTGGACCAGCATCAGTCTTAAAACCACCCAGGGGACTGCAAAAAAGCTGCTGGTAAAGATCTGGTTTCCCATAATATGCTGTGCCTTTCTCAAAAAGTACTGGGCAGGCTCTGCTCAAGCCTTGAACACGCACACAAGGAATCAGTCATCAGCAATCACACCAGCCCTTTGCTGTTGCCATTTCATCACGTTCAGGCAGAAAAGAAAAAAAAGAAAAAAAGCATCTTTGAAACAAATTCCAATAAAGCCTGCTGTTCAGATTGTAATCATGTTACCTACCTCACAGGTTCACCGCCTCGGGCTCCATAAGGCACCTTCCCTCTTCTTCTGTGGGGTGCTGTGACGCGTGGGGCACATCAGCCATTCTTCAAAGGCTACCGAGGGTTAAACTTAGGCAGAACAAGAACCAGGCCATGCCAGTTTAAACAGCAGCCGTGCAGGTAATAAATAAATCAGGAACAAATAATGGGCCCGGTGCCTTCAACAGAATATTGATTTCCTCTACGCCGTCATCCTCTTTTATTCTTGAACAAATTTAAGTAACGTGCAGACTGATGTGCGTCTGCAGCAAGAAATGAAAGGCCACACCGAACCACGGCACCTTGAGGTGGTGGAAATTTGACGGCCACCTCTCCCTGCTATTGCCAAACTGCACATTAGCCGAAAACCGCAGCTGGGTTCCTCGTTGTCCTTTGCCTTGGATAAATAAAACTGGTCACACCTGCAGCACACGTGGCCAGGAGAGGAGGGCAGGAAGGCACTTGGAGGGGTGCATGTTTTGGTGTGGGCTCTGGGATGGATGATGTGCCTGGGGCTGGTGGTGCAGTGCTGCAGCGAGCCTTTTGTGTGGCTCTTTGGCAAGAAGCCTCCTCCTTTCTCCATGTCACCAGGGAGGGTGGGAACAGAAGGGTGAAATCAGGCCACTGAACTGCTGGGAGCTGGCTTGGGTGGCTTTCCCCAATAGTGTGTGGGAAGGGCTTTCCAGACCTCAGCACTAGGGCCTTTGCCTGGCTGGAGGGTTCAATGACGGCACCCTTCTGACACCATGTTGAAATGAGGATTGGAGAGTCTGGCTTACAAATCAGCTTTTTCTGACCATGTGCATGTGCTCCATGTCTGTTTTCCAGCTCTTTCATTGCCTGTCGTCATGCTTGCTGGGAATCAGCGGGTGCTGGAGCAAATGGGCTTGTTTGCCATCTGCCTTGTTGACTGTGGGGTCTGGCTCCTTTTCAGGGCACAGAGCAGGACCTTGCCAATGCCACCACTGTGACCTGGGCTCCTTCTTTTTCCCACCTCACCTTAGAGGTTGGGTTGAGCCATATGAGCGAGAAGGGTGCGCAGTGCCATCTCCCCCCTGAAATATGGGTGGGTAGGAGTAGTGCATGGCCTGAAGCAGTTTAACCTCTTGCTTCTACTTAGAGATGGGTCTGGAGAGCTTCAGGGAAGGGCTCTGATTATGGAAAATCCCCCTGGAGAACGGCGGTGGTGCAGGGCGTAGGAGCGTGCGTGTCTGCTGGGGCGGGCGGGTTGAGCTCACACCAAAGGAATTTCAGAACAGTGTGAAGATGCCTCAGCCAGTCTCTGCCGGTGTCCCCAGGAAGCTCAGGCTGGCTTGGTGGGGCTGGTGGGGACCCAATGCAGCCATGCTGGGACCTGCTGGGCTCCACCCCGCTCCACTGGCACCCCTTCAGCTCCTCGGTGGGGTGAGCCCTGGCACGGTGAGCCTGTGGCACCACTGTCCCCAAGACTCCATGACCCGGCAGCTCCCACGGCTGTAACTGCACCCGACGTGTGGGAAGATGTTTTTTATTGGGGTGTCTGTAGTGGTTGAACATCCTAAATGTATGACCCAAGCTACAGGCCAGAGGGTTGACTCAGCCACCACATGGGCCATCAGGCTGGTCATGGGATTAGCCCTCTCTCAGTGTCCTCTTAGAGGGCTCTCATTACCCCCCCTTCATTTGTGTGGAGAAGGAAACCTCTGTTGTCGCCCCCCTGCCCCCCACCATTTCCAGTTCTCCCTCTCCTGCTGTGCTGATGGGGCCCAAATCCTGTTTGCTGAAAAGAAGTACAAAGCCAAAACAACCAACGGGCAGCTTTAAATCTTAGGAGAATTTTAAATAATTTTCCTGATGATCTTTTTTTTTACACTACAGAAAAAAATGTATCTGCTCATCCTCACATAGACTACATGTGTGTGTATATATATATATATATAATCTTTTTTAAATTTGACGGGGGGCAGAGGAAGAAGTGTCTTAACAAAAAAACCCACTCCAGTCCAGTACTGCTTCTCAAGCAGCACCACTGGTCTGTATGCAAAATGCTGACATGCAAATGTTTTACTAGTGCAAAGGCAACACAAAAAAAAAACCAAACCAAACAGTCTGAAGGAAAACCACAGCAAGCCTTGGTTTTTATTTCTCTGTTTTTGTGTGTACAGAAGTGCCTTGCATTTCACTGCAGCTCTCGGTGGCCGAGGGTAGCTATTCCCCAGGAGGCAGGGAGTCTTTGCTGATGGAGCAAAGCCCCTCTTTGCTGCAGGAGGGATGGCTTGGAGCTGAGCGACATAGCTGGGCTGTGTGAACCCCAGCCGAATGAAGGTCCCTCCATCCCCAGTCCCCTGGGACACTTAGGTGACAGAGACATTGGACAAGGATTGCAAACCCGGGAGGTTTTGCAAGCCTGTGCTAGGTGCAGAACAAATGCCGATCTGCCTCGTCTCTGCTGCACCTGTATCATAGCGGGGGGAAAAAAACATAAATAAAAATCGCTGTAAATAGGAAAAAAGCACTGTATCGCTTCGCGGGTCTGCGTGGATTGAAAGTGATTGTTTACTGTCCGAGATGAACACAATGTGAAAAAAAAAATTGGGACCTGGAAAACTTGGGTGGAAGATTTATTTTTCCGGTGATGCTTTTGTTTGTTACATAACTCTCCCCCCCTTCCCTGAAACTCCCCTACAACTATTAATCCATCTCATATTTTGTAATAAAATTTTATCACATGGAGATGAGGCCTTTTGTCTGTTCCCTCCCATTGCAAATGCTCTTTTTGCCTTTACCTGCTGCTGCCTGTGCGTGTGTTGATTTTACAGGCTTAAGAAAAGAAAAAAAAAAAAAGCTTTTTTCTTAGGTTGGATTAGGAAAATGGGTATCTGAGCAAGGATCTGTACATGGCATAAGCCTGGAGCACCAGGCAATGCTATTAGTGTTGTTACGTGGCCTAAGCTGGTGCTTTGGAGGAACGGCGAGCCTGGTCTCAAACCCACGGTGCAATGCTGTGCAGAGAAAAAGGAGGGGCAGGACACATTTGGTTTTCAATCCTCTCCGCCTTTACTATGTGCTCCCATTTTTTGCCCTGTGAGGGGGGAAGGGGGCACAGGCAGTGGGAGCCTCATCCCTCCCCGGGCCCGGCAGAGGGGAAGCGAAGGGGGGGGACAGGAGGAAGTGCTGGGCTGGGGACGCAGCGTTCAAAATCCCTGCCCGTGTACTTTTGTGTGTATATATACACACATCTGTACACAGGCAAACAGTCAGCAGGGGTTCACTGAGGGCTGTTGAGCTCATGCCTTTTGCATACACGTACCCGCACGCACATACACAAACACCTACAAACACACACACACACACACATCTCTATATATAGGCTGAACTAAACAGCTCTTTGTAAGCTGTTCCTGGCAGGATCCCATCTGCTTTCTCCAGCATCTTCTTTGTGACAGCTTCCCGCAGTCCCCTCCTGGCCTGGCTATGCCTGCGGGATCATGAGTTTTACTCCATGTTAAAATCAACAGCTCCCTATTGTTTTCCAAAGGTCTTGCATTTCAGCTACATTTTTCATAAAGAAAATCCTCTTTCCCTACTGATTAGGTTCCCTTAGGTCGAACTGCATTACGATGCTGAGGCGAGTTGTTTTACATCCTTCTCCCGTGGCTTTTAGACCCTGTCGACAGTCCCCAAGCATTGCACTGGTTCACTTTCCAAGTCTTTCTCCTCACTCGGCTGTTTCCAGATTTCACCATCACTTCAAAAAATAACTGGGGGAACTGGATCTAATTAAGATTAGGGGGGCAGGGAGAGCAGGACGTCGAGCCACTCACCTTCTCTTGGGGTCATTTCCCCGCAGTCGCAGAGTTTTGCTGCAGATCGCCCATTTGGAGCCAGAGGGAACGCTGGGCAGTGCAGCGTGCTTGGGCAGGATGCGGCCGCAGCTCTCCATGGCGTGTTTGATGCTGGGTGCTGCAGCAAACCTGGGCAGCCCATATGTAGGGGAGGTTGGCGAAACCAGCACTGGGAACCAATCCTTCTCTGCGCAGCTGGCAAAGGGGAGAAGAAACCTGCAGTTATTTGTTGACTTCAGCTCCTGAACAGCCACAGTTTTACCTTCCCAATTTTTTCTGCTTGCAAATAATGTCAGAAGTGGTGGTGGTGGAGTAAGGGGATGCTGGCGGGGACCCCCATCCTTGAGCATGGGGATGTCAGAGCCACCTGCAGCCAGGGAGGGAGGTTTGGGGCTGGAAAACAGATGGGCACTTCTGCAGAGCAAGGTGTTAGGAAGACATGGGCTGTTGGCTGGAGCTGCTGGGGAGGTCTGCGGGCTGAGATCGCCATGGACCCATCGTGGGCTGACTGCTGGGTACAACATGCCTCCTTTGAGGCCATCTCCTGCCCTGCACATATTTGTGGAAACTTGCGTGTAATGTATGGTCTCATGCTGGCCGGTATAGATGGAGCCAGGATGCTGTACATCTTTGCTAAACACATTCCCATGGAACACCTGAACACCTCTTTGAACCCACTCTTTCCACCCAGCGTGTCCTTTGGCACGCTGCTGTGCTCCGGACTTTGCTCTGGCCAAGCTGTTCCTGGCGAGATCACTGAGATAGTGAATAACGGGAAAGATCTGCCATGACGTCAGGAAAGTCCAGAGAGTGGCTGTTTTATTGCATGCGAAACTAAAATGTCCTTCCTCAACAGAGCTGCAGCAGGGGAAGCTCCAGAGAGGACATCAGAGGAGAGCGTGGATGGGGCTGCCATGGCTGCTTCTACTTGGTGGCACTGCTGTCACGTGGGATGGGAACATTCCTGTCCCAGAAGGGCTTCCTGTAGCCAAGGGCCATAGTGTGTGTGTGTGTGTGTGTGGAACTGGGGGACACACACAGCTCAGGGGGTGGTAAGAGAGGCTCATCCTTTGGGTCACTCAAGCTAAAATGCTCCTACAGGAAAGCCCCAGTCAGATTTCCAAACCACCTTTTTTGGAAAACAGCCTGCTGAGCCCACCCACCCGCCGCTGTCTGCTCGCTCATCCCCACCTCCATCACCAAAAGTGGTTTGTACCATCCCCACTTTGGAGGGATGGGGCTGGCTGGAGTGTGCTGGTGGTGCCCATGGACTGTCACTGTTGAAGCACAGAGCTGCGTATCCCCTGGTTCCCTATCCTGGTCCTTTTCCTGCGCAGGTCCCCAATCCTGGTCCTTTGCCCTGGGGGTGGTGATGCTCTGTTTCATCCACATGGCATCACGGACCTGAGAAGGGCCTGCTCTGCTCTGAGAGTCACCTGCTGACCCGGGGTGGTGAGTCCATCTCAAAGTCAGGCCGGAATGTCCTGGGAGGACACAGTCCCTTTGGGTGCTGGGGAGCTGTTTTGTGTTGGGCATCCCTGAGGGAAAGATGCAAGACCCTGCCCAGGTCCCTTTGGGTCAGCTCTTTCCCTGAAACACAGAGGAGAAGTCAGCAATTAAAAAGAAATCCTCTTTCTCCAAACAGTGACAAATGTGGGACACAACTCAAAGTGGAGCTGGAAGTTCAGGCTCATCCCCCAAAGAGTCCTCAGCAGAGCAGGACCTCATCCTGCTAAAAGCCCTTCACCCTGCAGACCTGACCAGGGAGAGGACCCCCCTTACTCACCCGGTGACTTTCACTGCCTGCAGTGTCCCCCCAGCCCACCAGTACTGTCTTTGCCTTGTTTGTGCTCCGGTGATGAAGCAATGCTGCTGTAAAACCCTGGTTCGATCGCATTGACTGTTCCTGCGCAGTTATGGGGCTGTTAAAGCTGCAGGAATGCCAAGATCGTGGCTGGTCAAGGACAGGGAGAGAAGGAGGAGGCAGAAGAGGGGGATAAAAAACAGAGGTAAAAGCCTGGACGAGGGGTTCCTGCCACATGATCTCGCACGGCATGACAACGAGGTGAGGGCACCAACTGGAGAGGACCTGGGGGTCTTCTCGTTTTTTTTAGCTTGGCATCCAGAAACCACACTGATGCCACCATGCTGTGTCTAGCACCTGCAAAGCAAGGGCAGTAACCATGGCAGAGGGTCTGCTGGGCTTGGTGGAGATGGGCAGCTCACTGGGAGAGGCTCAGCGAGGCTCTGGTTTCCCTCTGCCCCCCAAGGTTATTTTGGAGGGGAAAGCTGGAAGGTCCCATCGCTACAGGACAGCCAAGTGCCAGCACAGCGGCACCCTATGCCCAAGGTCCGGTGGGACGGGATGGGAGAAAACCTAACCCAGCTTCCCCTGGGATCTGGAGGAGATGCTGTGGATGTCCACCTTGCGTCCCCAGCCTGGCTGAGCAGTGCTGGCCTTGCAGCCAGCCCAGCGCTGGCTGCCCGTGGGCGCTTGCTGGCCACGGCAGTGACTTTCAGGATGGGTTTATTTTTGAACTTTATTGTCCCTTCCCCTGCAAGTTACTAACCCGTGCATCTCCCCTGCGGCAGATAGCTGTCTCCCCAAGGTTATTCTGTTTGATGTTTTCATGGCCCGGGCTGTAAAGTTATCCATTGACTTGGGGAAAACACAATTAGGAGAGAAAGAGCTGCCAGGCGGGTTATTCAGGTATCTCTGCAACTCAGCAGAGGATTGTGGTGTGGGCTAAAGATGCGGCTACCAACAGGCACGGCGAAGCCTCTGATGGCACCCCAGGGCTGGGACGATGCCTGGCAGCTGAGGGACAAGGGAACCAGCTCCTGTGGTGCTGCCATCAGCCCCTGCTGTCTGCTTGCCTGGAGAACACAAGGGCTGGGAAGGGAATGCCAAAGGCAGGCTGAATTTTGGGGAGGGTGACGGAGAGGTGAGTGTGCCGGTGGCTGCTCCCACCGCTGTGGGAACAGCCATGCTTGCCGTGACAGCAACGGCGAGTGCTGCCCTTCAAACCCAGACCTTATCTCCTTTATCCTGAGGGCTATCAACCCCTCGAGTCTCCCCATGGTGCCCTATCATGCAGCCGAAGCCAGCACTGAGCCATTAAAGTTAACTATTACCCAAAGTGAGTGTTTATTTGGGGTAATACAGGCCCCGGGGGAAAGTGAGGGAGGGGAGGAGGAAGGCTCTTGTTTCTTTTCTACAAGATATCACTAGCCCCGCAGCACTAAAGTGGTGCTTAAACAAGATGAATGCTTAAATAACAGATGGCAAACAGTGCTGCGGGGAGGTGGGATGGGAGAGCCCCAGCCACGATGGCTGCTGAGCTGCAGCCAAGCGGCTGGGACACCTTGGTGTCTCCCCAGCACATGGGGAGCCCTGTACATGGGGGTTTGTCTTGTACCAGTGGGAGGACAGGTCCCTAGAAGCTGTCCCCTCTCTTTTTGTCATTGGGCGACTTTAGGGAGAAATCTTCCCTTTCCAGATGTTTTCTCCTTTGACCCACACACCCATGCTGTATCTCCACATGTTATCTCCACCTGGATGGCTGCACGTCCCACTCCCTACACCCAACAGCCATGCAGATATCAGGCAGAAGAAGGAGCCAGGGTAGGGAATATCCACATCCAGACCTTTCCTTGGGTCATAGAGGGGCATCACCCATCTTCAGCTCTGAAGCTGAACATTCCCAGAGTAGAGGGATCCCCAGTCCCAACCCTGCCCCAGACCAGTCACTACTTTTTCTCCATAAGTCCTGTTTCTCCACTCCCAAGACCATTTCTTTCTCTCCCTTCTCACCAGAGGGGACCCCGTGCGAGTCGCTGCTGTAGGGCAGGGGACCTGCTAGGTGAGATGAGAAAGGGACCCTTCTCACAGCCACTATGGCTGCTTGGTTTGGAATAAAAATGATCCCAGGTCCCCGTGCTGAAATTCTGGTAGCACACAGAGGTGCTGTGGTCTCGGTGTCACTGCTGTGGCAGTGGCTGTATGGACTGGTGGGGGTGTTGTGAGGAGACAGGACAGTCTGCACAACCTGAGCCCCAGGGGGAGGTTTGAAGGAGGATCCCCATAGGGAACTCACAGGCAGCTCTGGGAGGACCTTGGGAAAACCATGGAGAGCAAAAGACCAAGGAAAGTGTCCAGGGCCTTCAGGAAGGATGGTGAAGAGCGGTGATGGGATGTAGAAGGATGAAGGCAGTCTGTGAAAGCCTTGTAAAGGATGTGGACCTGGTGAAGCAGGTGGCTTTTGATGAGATGCGAGGCTCAGGCAGCAGGAAGGCAGCAACACCAGGGCTGCAGGACCAGCACGGAGACACTGGGGGACAGAGGCTGACTGGGAGAGCCATGCAAGGGTGGTGGGAAGGCATTGAAGTCACTGAGCTCTGCTAGTATGTGACGCAACGCATGGAGTGTCCTGTCCCTGCCCATAGACCCACAGCCCCATTCGGAGCCACCAGCCAGGCAAAGTCCCACACACAGTGAGCGCAGGGGTGCAGGAACAGCTGGGGGCTGCTGCCCACAGTGATGGAGATGCATCCCTGTGGGTTCTTGGCCTGGATCATCTCCAGTGCAGGGAAGTGTTGGGGGCACTGATTTCACACTGGTTTTGGCTTGCTGCGAGCAGCCAGTGCAGTGGGAAGGGAGTGTCTGGGAAGCCCCAGCCTTGTGGGTGGCTTTTGCAGCCCCACGAGTACATCCCTCGGTCCCTGCCCTCCGCAGGGGCATGACTGGGTGCTCCAGGGTGAAAGAGGTGGGGAAAGGCAGGGACAGCCCTATGCTCTTCAGTGCTGGGACCTGACATGACCCAAGCACCACCAGCACCCATGACCACAGCATCGGGCAGTGGGATGGATCCTTCACTGCCCTGGTCCTTCCCTCGACCGGTGCATGGTCCCTCCCGGGCACATGGCAGCAGCGGGGAGGCTTCCCACAGCATGCTGAAATGATGCCATTCCTGGGAGTAACCGAATCTGTGCAGGAGGGCTCACCTGAACCCGCTAATCCCATAATCCATCACCAAGGAGACCTGAGCATTACCTGGGACTGTGGGAAGCAGAGAGCCCCTGGAGCAGGATAACTGGTTCCTGACACCCCTGCCAAGCCCTGTCTCTTTTTGGCTCACCCCAAAGCTCCTGCTGGACAGAGCAGGGCTGGGGACAGAACCAGAGAGGTGGCTGCTCTGCTCTGCTCCTCCAAGGAGGAGATGCTTCAGCAAACAGCCCCAGCACCCTCCTTGCAGCCCATCGCATCCTCCTGCTTTGCAACCCATTCCCATACCAATTCCCCTGACCCAGGCATCGGCAGCATTTAACCAGCACCGCTTCCCAAAGCACCTTCCTCCGGGGTGTCTTTGTGGCCCCACAAGAGTGGGAGGTGTCCCCTGGGGCTGGCTTTGGTTTGAAGAAAATGGGGACCTTGAACTGCTGGGGTGGGGGATCTGCTCTGCCTGAACCCCACCATGGATGGGCTGGGGAGAGACACAGCTGGGTGCAGTCAGACTGGGTAAGATTTTGGTGAAAAAAATCCCTGCTAACAACAGGAAGCTTGTGAGTTCTCTAAGCCAGATGGAGAACTGCCCCGCTGAAGCTCAGAGCTATCTCAAGCACCAGAAAGATAGTAAAGGGAGACACACCCCCCCGAGCTGGAGAGCATCAAAGAATGCAAAACACTCAGGGTGTCATTTGCTTCCCTACTGCCACCCAGAGCAGCACATTGAGCCCAGGCTCGTCCCTGAGAGTCCCTGCACAGCCCAGAGGGGACACGTGCCAGGAGAGGATGATTCAACCCCTTGCCATACGATTCGCCTTCTGAACACCCCAGGCTTTCTCCCGCAACTGTGAAGGGTGCAAGGAGAGGAGAACAAACTCCCAGACAGTTTATATGATGAAGGATTCATCCCACCCTGCACAGGACCCTCCTTTCTACTCTCCCCATCTCCTCTGACTCACCAGGGCAATAGGGCACTTCAGCCCCTGCAGCCCATCCTGGGCACCCACAGAGATGTCCACTGAAGCTCTCACCACCTCCCACCAGGCACCAATTCAGCAGAGACCTTGCAACTCATTGCACTGGTGAATCAATTTTTTCCAGTGGTCACAGTAATCTCTGTCTCTCCTGGTTCCTCCTTCTGTACTGGGGCCTCACATGACCCGGACTGATGTTTGGGGAAGGAACCTGCAAAAGAGACAAGGGCTGGGCGCAAGGGCAGGGATGCTGGCACAGCTCCGGGGCAGCCCCTGCTGTGAACTGAGATGCAGAATGCCCAGGCACAGCAGTGCCCAGAGCTGCCACGGAGGGGGAGGCCAAAGCAAACAGGCACTGCGGCAGAGCCAGCACGCCTCGCCTCGCGGGAGGGGACACGGAGCCAAATATGCCCTGATCAAACAAACCAGCCATGGGGCTGCACGTCCTCCAGCCCGTCCCGGCGCGACAGAGCCCGAGGACTACAGTTTCACGATGCCAGAGGAAGGGGTGACATCCTTGCTCAACGGCTGTGCGTTTTGGGAGGGGGTCTCTTTCCTGGGGGTGATGCCAACCCCTTTGCCAGGACAGGTCTCTGTGCTCAGGAGGACCCATGCGTCTGCCAGTAGTGCTGGTGTGAGGACAAGCAGAGGCAATCCGCCTCCCTCCCACGTCTCCAGCTGGAAAGGATGAGCCAGAAGCCAGATCTTCACTCTAGCTCCTTCACCTTCCCCAAACGCATCCGCTTCGTCTGCTAGCTCTCCCGGCTCAGGCTGCTGATGCCGTTCGTCTGCGCAGCACTTGGGGCAGCAGAACCCTGCTCTTGGTTGGAGCTTCAGCCATACGTCTGGGGAGCTGGGCCAGCCCAGGGGGAACTTTTGCAGTGGGGACAGCAGAGGCAATGCCTGCCCAAGGAGCTCCTCTTCTTCTCCGCCTGGCTCTGAGTGAGGTGTGGAAAGCTGCAGGAATGTGGGCAGTGTTTTCCACTTGGGTCTATTTGCGGCAGAGCTCTGCAGCGGATGCTCGGACAAGCGCCGGGGCAGCAGTACCGCAGAAAGCAGCATTACAAGTTGCAGCTTCAGCAGGAAGAGCCCCAGGAAGATCAGGGACTCAGCTCCACATTCAAAACCCATTGCCCGGGCTCCCACGGCTGCTCCGGGTGGGAGAGCAGTCAGAAGTATAAATTGCAGAAATATGCAATACTGGAAGAGGAGGAATACAAAGTGGGGAGAGGTTCTGGCTGTGCCAGGGGCTCAAATCATGGTCAATGTGGTCATTTAAAGCATCACCTCGGAGTTGGATGGCACCAGCAGCGCCCATCCACGCTAGCAGGTTTGCTCAGGCTCCTGGCAGAGTGAAGAGCTTTATGCAGAGGGGCTGGGATCTTTTGCTTCCTTGTCTCCCAGCTGGGGAACCCGGGGGCTGGAGCAGTTAGGGGGTCTGGAGGCTGCCCTGGCCTCACACCCTCAGTGCTGCCGGGGGTTCGCAGCCGGGGAGGAGGCGGTGGCCCCGGTTGTCCTGCTGTGCCATCTAGTGGGATGCTGGCCCTGCTCCCTGAGTGGGAATATCCCTCTGGAGCTGGGGACACCAACACAGCACCCTGCAGTACCCCAACAAGACCCTAATTTTACATATCCCAGGACAGCGGCAGCAGAATAACCCCACTTATGGGGCAATTTCTACCCCACAGCCCTTTCCAGCTGTGGGAAGGGGACAGCAGGTCGGGTCCCCTCTGGCAGGGCTGGACAGGACACTGCGAGTCCAGCCCTTCCCACCCTGCGCTAGTGCTGGATATGTGTATTCACCCAGGAGGGCCAGGAAAACAAATAAAGAGCTGCTAGTGCCATTGCTTGGCTGCTTCCAGAAGCTGCCTGGAGAGCAACACTTAGTAAGGGAACATCATTGTGCTCTCACTAATTGAATCTGCTTTCAGAGTCCGCTCCAAAGGTCTGCATTTGCTGCGTGCACCACCAGAAAACAGCCCATGTGCATCTCTCCATCACCGAGGACCAAAGCAGAGCTCCCGGCTCCAGCCAGACACCAGCAGCACGTGCCAGGGCAGAGCGCACTTCCCATCCCCGTTCCCCAGGGCAAATAGACTTGGGTCCAGACAGACAGGCAAATCTGGGGCAGAAGACTGCAGCATTTGGAGGAAAAAAAGTCACAGGGGACAGCTCTGGCTCAGGTGGGGGCTGCGACTCCTTGCAACGCAGTTAGGACTTCAGGTGGAGGAAGGTCTTGCTTTCCTAGAGCCAGTAGCGCTCCTGTGGAAGGCAAAGCTGATTTATTGGTTTTCTTATCTACAGCAGATAGAGTTTGGCTTTGAAGAGTCGCTTTAAAAGTGAGCAGAAAAAGTCTGTTGTGAGATCTCATCAAAGTGAGATGCTGCCACTCAAAATGCTTCATTCCAGTGAGATGCCACGAGGATGGATAAACTTTCTTACACATTAGCAACTGTGTCAAGTAACAGGCTTCTGGCAGAAGATGAATCTCTAGCCTCTTCCACCACATATCAGACATTTACTGCAGAGGCACAGCAAACGTCCCCAGTTCATGCGCAGGAGCAAGCCCTGCCTCACACTGGAAGCCTCAGAGCTGCAGAACAGAACATCCCAAAGTCGCCCATCGAACAAGAGCTTGCCACAAAGACCACACACGGCCGATGCGAGGGCAACTCTTCCTGATGCTGACGGCTTCAGCCTTTTTGGCAAGAAGCGTTTATATCCTTGCTCAGTGGCTTGCTGCGTGCTGGGAGGACCCCTCTCCCGGGCTGGGCCACGGCTGCTGTAGGGCATGCTGTAATTAACACTATCCATCACCAGCAGCGACAGGGCTCGTCGGGAAGTGTGATTAGGTGGTACCAGCTATTGCATTACTCCTAAGGCAGGGGGTGTCCCATTTGAAAAATAGCCCTGTCATTAGATCTGGGGCATTAATTGAACACAAAGCCCCATGGATAATCCTTTCAGAGCTGATTGATCTTCTTTCCAGAACTTTCACACCTTTGCTGGAAGAGAACTGGAGATCTGTTCTGTTTGGAGAAAGGCTCCCAAAGACCTCCCCAGGCCACCTGCACCAGCATCCCACAAGCAGATTCAGAGCCCACCTTGATATGATGGGGAGGTGTCTCAGAAATGTGTCAGCCTGGACATGCAGAGGGTCCAGCAAAGCTCTGCTGCAAGCCGGGTGTGGGGCACTCAAAGCTGAATGAAAAAGAGATGAGCTAGGTTGACACGCTTGTGAGAGCCACCTGGGTGACTCCAGTGCCAGATCATCAGGCACTCCCAAGCCATCGCTCAGTGCAGACTGAGCATGGGAACCCCGGCAGGCTCTGCGTGGCTGCGGGGGTGAGCAGGAGAGCACATCACGGGGTCAGCAGACAGCGGGGAGTCCTTGGCAGATCGTATCTCTTGGGCTGAGAGATGTGTTTTACTTCCCTTTTAAAACAAATAGCACTAACAGTCCTGCCAAGACCAGCACTAGGAGAAAACAACAGCAGCTTACGCGAGATGTGCTAATAGGGAAGACTTTGAAGATAAGCTCACTGTCCAACAGCAGGATGGGGAAAAGGACTCCACATACATCCCATCTTTCAGACACTTTAAAGTCTCCTTTGCGCACGCAAGGCTTGCGCTCCCGTCCTAGTCCAACCCTGCTGCTTTAAGGTCACGCCAAGGCTATAGGAGGTTTTGCAAAACATCCTGAACTTCTCTTTGAAGCTCATTTTGTGGTCCTCCAGGGCTTTCCCATTCCTCCTCCAAGAAGATTCACGAGCTCTGCCATGGAGCAAAGGGCACCGCTGTGGATTGTACCCACAGGGAGGGCAGACTACAATTAATAACACTCATCAGCAAGGAACAAAACAGGGGCTGAAGAAAGAATCAATTAGGCTGCACCTGAGCTGGATGGCATTTAGGGGAGGACATGGACAGCTTTGAAATATGGGCAAGGAGTTGCTGGCAGCGGCTGGTTACTGTTAACCCCTTCTGCAGCAAGCTGCCATGGTGGAGGGGTGGTGGGCATCACCTGCAGGAGCCTTCAGTCCCAGTTTGGGAAGGTCAGTTTTGGAGCTGATGTGTCCACATTCCTCTTGAATACCTCGGGAGGAGCCAGCTGATGCATTTAGGGACAAGCAGTGCAAAAACCAGACTGCAACAGAAGCTGGAGGAGGAAGAAGCAGCATCGCTCTGCAGCGTGATGCAGACCCCAGAGGGCCAGCCTGTACTTTTACTGCAGAACTGCTGACCCAGGGTGGTCTTTCTGCATGGAGCATCAAGTTCCCACTTACCAACATGATCTCCAGAACCACCAGGTGCTTCAGCAGGAGGTGTTAGCATGCAGCACTGCTGTGCAGGCACAAACTCCCACACCGCCCTGGTTCCAGCTTCTGTGGTGTTTACCAGAGACCAGCTTTTGCCAAGAGCTATACGCAGCCCAGAGCTATGCATTAAATGAACTGTTTTACTTGCAGCAGGTGACTGCCTCCAGCAGAGAAATTAGAGTTGCTCAGCAGAGCAGCCCTGCTGCTCCACTGCTAAAGAGAATCACTGTGGGAATTCAGCAAAGACTCAATGTTCAGTATCACTAGGTACAATTAAATTAGATTAACATATGCTTTGGGGAGGAAGTGAAGATCTTTAGAGTTTCTGAAGAAGTAGGAATTTTTGCAGAAGGACAGATTTATAGACCTGGGTTTGCAGGTACCCTTTGGTCCTCTGACCTCAGGGACACAAACCCTGCTCGCGTCAAAGGGATCACCGTGATTTGGCCGTGCATGCGTGGGAGCAGCGCTCGGCTCCGCAGGATGGGAAAACACTGATCCCTCAAGCACAGGGAGGTGAGCTGCATTAGCACACGACTCCACAGCAGCAAGAAGCCTCAGCTAATGGTTTTCAATAACACAGCACTGAAATATTAAAGTAATATGGTCTTTACTTCAGAGTTTTTATTATATTGGCCAGGCTCAGAAAGACATCGTGAAAAACAAAAATGACTGGCTGCTAGAATCCTATTAGACCCATTAATCACTATCAAGCACTAATATCTGTGTACTACCTCCCTGGTGGTATTAATTACTACAGCCATCGGGGGAGAGAGCAATCCAGCCGTTAGCGCCAGGGGGGCCAGAGTGGCTGCACAGCATGCACAGCACTCAGCCCTTCCCTGGCAGCTGGTGGGACTGCTTTAAGCTCTCCCTGACTGCCAGAAAAGCTTCAGCCACCAGGCATGGCTGCTGCCATCATCTCTCTGAACACACACTCACTTGACTGGGCTCTGCATTTCCCTCTCCAGTGTGAGACTCCCTTCGCTCACCACTCCTCTACAGCGGCTTTGCCTGCAGGAGCATGCAATGACCCCAGCAACGAAAAAACCAGACCTCACAAACATTGGTCTAAAATATCCTCCGCTTTTGAGATCACCACCAAGGGCAGCACAGCAGCACCCACCATGGTAGCTCTCCTCACCTGTGTTTGTGTCTCTGGAGGCAGTTCCGGGAGCTGGAGCAAATGCTGCGTAGCTTCAGGGACCTGCCCTGCCTTCTGCAGCAGGGACAGGGTCTCTTGCAAGGAGAAGCCTCAGGCACCACAAAATCCTCTGGAACCCCCCAGGAGATCTACCCAAGGATACCCCAGCAGGGCAGGGACCTGGTCCCACCATCTCCAGGCAGGGCAGACACAGGGATATCAGCTGGATCCAGCCCAACAGACAAGCTCATGGTGGTGAGGCAGGTCCAAGGTTGAGCTGGGAAGTCACTCCGTGGGTCAAAGCCTGGATCAGGAGTATCAATGTCCAAGTACAGGCCTGCCTGGAAGAGAACTGGAGAGCATCACCCCTGCAGCACTGCCCAGGGAGGGAGAGAGGGAGGGAGGGACAGCCCTGAGCTGAGCCTAAATGGGCTCCTTGGACCATGGGTGTGGGTGGAGGTCCTAGGTGGGGATTCTCAGGGCCATTAAGGCCAATTAGTGCCTTCAGGGCCTGGACAGTTGGCTGTGAGGTCTGACCGGGCTGCTTAAGGCTTGATCCAGTTGGGTCCTGGAAACCTCCCAGGGAGGAGGTGGCATAACCCCTTTGGGGACATGGTCTACTGCCTGACTGTCCTCACTGTGAAAAAGCCTTTTATATCCAGCGTCTCCCACTCTTGTTTCTTTTGTGTCTGTTGTCTTTTGCCCTCCTGCCATATGCTGCAGTCATACCTTGGCTCCATCTTCTAGAGCTCTTCTCCCAGGGGCTGGAAGTCTTGCTGTTAGGACTCCCAGAGCCATCTCCTCTCCAGCCGGAGCAAGACTTAGTCCTGCAGCACCTTCACAGGGCCTGACCTGACAGGGCCTCCAGCCTCTGACCATCTCCGTGGTCCTCTGCTGAAGTTATTCCTGTTCATCAATGTCTTTCTAGGTATTGGGTGCCCCAAACTGGACAAAATATTCCAGGTGTGGTCAAACAAAATGGCGATAATCTTCCTCAATGTTCATACCGCCCAGGTATGCTTTTTTTCTGTAGAAGGGCCATTTTTGGGGCTTTGTCTCTCTCCATTCATCCATCATTGATCCATGCATTTTTATGAGGCAGACCAGAACAACACATTTTTCAGAGTATG
>JAVJGI010000037.1:1545233-1565129 GCA_035590275.1 Ibycter americanus | reverse complement strand
TTTTTTTTGGTTGGTTTTTTTTTTTTTTTTTTGTGTAGAACTGTGGTTAGCAACATCCCCAGCCCAGGCAGCTCTTCCCACGGTGTAGCAACAGACCTGTCCTGCTCCAGGGGACTGGCAGAAGCCTGGGGACTTTCTATAAGCCCCCTTTCAGCTTCAGGTCCCCAGGGAATGGGAATGGACCATCCTTGTGGTGCTCCCTGCATCCCATGGCCACAACCCGCCCCCCTTGCACCCTGCTGCTGTCGCTTGTCACTGCTGCTGCTGTGGGCCTTAATGGGGTCCGTCCTAACAAGGGGTGCCTGGGACCCCCCCAGCCTGCAGCAGGGAAAGTGACCCCCACTGCAGGCAGCGGTGGCTGGCCAAGTGACAGCAGAGACCTTTCCTATTGAAACCTGTGACAGCAGTGCCGTTTGCTGCATGGCCTTCGTGCTACTGAAATGTAAAATAAATGTATTTTTTTCTTTTCTTTCCAGCCTCTGCTAGTGGAGGAATTGTCAAGGTCGTATTTATATTTATTAGATTCATCTTCATGGCTCCCAGGGAGTGCTGCGCTGACACCCAGAACAAATCACAGTGCTGGGGAAGGACAGGGAGAGTTACTGGAGAGTTATTGAGGAGAGCAGGCGTGCAGTGACCAGCGAGCAGGCGCGGTGAGCACGCTGCGTGTGCCCCGGGCGAGCCTCCTGCTCCCCACGTCATGGCAAGGCAGAGGAGCCTCCATGCTCGACCATCGGCTCAGCCCAGGACTGCTAGCATGGAAACCAAAAGGCAGAGTTTCCCACTTTTGTTTAGTTTTGTCCACGACATGAACCGCTGTGCTGGGAAATCTCACCCGCAGCAGAAATCTGGAGGCTGCAAGAAGTGTGGCTGAAGAAGTCTTGAGGTCCAGGTAAGGCAGCAGCTTTGAGACTCCTGAAGCAAGAGGGGAGCGTCTTTCCAAAGAGGCACTGGTTCCTCTTCCCAGAGGGGCTCCTGGCTGCAGCCCAACTCCCTGAGCTTTGTGGGACTGCTAGCCACGGATGGGTAGAAGACAAAATCACTTCTGAAAATGGGGATGAGCAGCGCGCATTGTTTAGGGCTGGTGTGGGCAGAGGAGGGACATAATATATGAATCCAGTGACTTGCTTCTGAGTCTGAAGCTCCTGCCATCCACATCTGCCAGGGGAATGTGGGGTCTAAATCTCTTGTGTCTGCTTCTAGGTGTTTGTTCTGATTTGGAAAATAGGCTCCTGGACCTCTTCAGTTGTATCTTGAGCATCCAAATGAGTTCCTGCAGGGAGGCAGTGGTACAGAGCTGTGCACCCACCCTGCCATGCTTCTGGAGCATCTACATCAGGCTCTTGGCAGCTGGATCACCTTGTGGGAAGGAGGACTTTGCAGGAGCCTTGTAACTGATTGCAATTCCCCTATGAGAACCTAGTGATGTATATAAGGCACGTAACGAGTCAGTGGTTAAATGTCACAGAGCTTTGGTATAAGGAGTACGCTTAGCACAAGCTCATCAGAAGATCCTTTGCTATTTGTAGAGGTGGCAACAGTCTTCTACAACGGGAGCAAGACCCTTTCTTTACCAGTGGGAAAGTGGCAGAAGGACTCATGGTCGCGACTTGCCATAGTCAGCCTCAGATCTTGGAGTAAACCCCAGGATTTTTGGTCTTCAGGGCCTTGTTCTGTCCCTAAGGCTCTTCTCCTTGACCTTGCTGGAGGGGGCACCATGGGTTTGTCACACCGCTGCCTGCAGTCAGCTATATGCCAGGCATCTGTGCTCAAAGGATCGCATCCCTGGGTCCCTGTTTGACCAGGGGAAGGGGAATGACAGTAGAGCCAATGCACTTTGCAAAAGCCTTCTGGGAGCCAAAAGCAGACATACCATCCGGGAGGCATTGTCCCATCAAACCCCAAAGTTCCAGTTCTTCTCCAAAGTCCCAGAAAAGTTCAGCTTTCAGTGAACAATGCAAAATGCAAGGAGAAAAGACAATATTCTCACGTTCTCCTTTCCTTGGGCTCCAGGTCCATCACAAGCCTTGCTGTAATGGACCACAGATCACAGATGAGTTTACCTCTGGGGTCTTTCTTGAGGAGCTGGATGGGAAGGGTGGGCTGGAGACACTCAGCATGCACTGAAGCAGCAAGTGCTCCAGGTTGAGGGCTGGCCACAGCACCAGGAATGGGTGAGGGGATTTGGGAAAGGCCTGGAAATTATGTAGGCACCTCCCTGTGACTGGGGCAGTGCTGGGAGACCTGCAAGGGGGCCGGTGGCAGCTTTGGGATGCTGCAATCTCCCACACAAGGGTGCCCACGGCAGCTCTTTCCCCTGGAGGGGTTCACATCTGAGAGGAGACACTTGAGGTTTCAGCTCGAAATGCTGAAAGATCAAAGCCTGCCTGCAAGCCTTCATCCCAGCAGGCAGGGGGAAGAGGGGTGGGCAGACAAAGCGGCAGCAGATGCCGTCACCTTTGCATCCTGGGCAAAAGGCAGTTGGCAGTAAAATGCCAGCCCTGTCAGGCTGCTTTGCATCCAAATCAGCTGCTCGCTCCTGCTGCTCTTCAGAGGTGCTGGGATCCTGTGCTGGCCTTGATCTGCTCCTGCTATTTGTTTCAATTGATTTATTTTTAGATTTGTGGAGAGGAAGAAAGCAACAAATAAATAACTTTACATCCCCACCCTCAACATCTCACATCCCAGCGTGCTCCTTGCAGACTGCCAACTCCGCAGGGTGATGAAAATCATCTCCACCCTTCCTCCACCCCCTGCTTCTCCCCAGCAGTGCCCAGCAAGCCCTCCATCACTTGCTGCTCTCAACCTTGAGAACAGAAGGTCTGAGGGGTCAGCAGCCACCCCCTGCTTTGGCTTGTCCTGCTAAACTCAGACACCTTTGGGTTTGGAGCCATGTTTCACAGAGCTGTGCTGCTCTGCAGATGGTACTTCAGAAAGCACTAGCCTGGAGGGCCTCTTGGTTGAGATGGAGAGGACAAGATGGGCAAGGTGTCCATGTGTCCCTCCTGGCTGCCCCCATCCTGCCCTGTCCTCCCCTTTCCTACAGCCCCAAGAGCTGCCTGGCAGCACTGCAGCAGGCTGGAAGGACAGGCGGTGGCTTGTGGTGGCCCCAGGAAGGTCTGTGCTTTGTGTGATTGCACTGCAAGGAGGAGCAATTGCCTGGGATGACTGGAACGATGGAACCAAGCCTCGCTGGCAAGAGATATTTTGACCATAACCCCGTGAAAGACATGCTGCGTCATGACTGTCACCACGTGGGTATCTCCTCTGATGCTGGCCAGCAGTCCTGCCCCTGCCTGCAGCGTGTTATGGGTGTTCTGGTCCCTCCGCAGCTCAAGCGGGGAGCGAAGGCAGAGCTGAGGCACTGGGATTGCGCGGTTCCTCTTTGGGGTGCTGATATCGCAAATGAAAGGCTGGGATTTCCACGTCACTCTGCCTGTTCTCCACATCTTCTGGTACCTGCTCCTGCCTGGCTGCGGCTGTGCAGAGCCCAGGAGAGTGGCTGACCTCCCTCTCTCTAAGCTGCTGGTGTCAGTGGGCAGAAGCCACCACAAGGAGATGAAGCTAGGGTTACTGCCACAGCCTGCCTTGTGATGCTGCCAGCTGCGGAGTCGTGCCAGAGCTCTCCCAAGGCAGCTGAGCAGTGACGTTATTTCTTGGGTGTGTGCTCCTGCGCTGCAGCATCTGCACCCATTCATGCACACCACAGTCAGTGCAGCCTGGCATCTTCCCTTGCAGACCTGCTACAAGAGTCCAGGGGAGGTTAATAATTGTATGGGAGACCTGAAGAGGTGGTCTCCTTCCTCAGCTAACTGGAGCAGGACAAAGGTGCAGGTGCTGTTTGCAAAGGAGCCTTACCTTGGGCTGACTCACAGGTTGTCTTGTGAATTCTCCCCACATGATACATCTAAGGCCTATCGCGCTGGCGGGCAGGACCACATGTTTCTCTTCCCATGTGCCCGCGAAGGGAGCATTACTTCTCTGGGTCGAATGGGACTGCAGTTCTGGGAATACATTTTGCTTCTTCATCCCAATATTTCACCTGCACCAGCTCCAGCTCCCTCCTCTCCATGAACTGCTGACACCCGGGTGTATTGCATCTGCCATGAGAGGCTGCTGGCATCACACGGGGACTCAGGCAGCTCCCTGCAGAGCAGTTGTGTCCCCACAGCAGTTAGAAGCCTTTGCTCTCTTTAAGTTGAACCACAGCCACTGTCAGTTGCCTGGTATTTATTGAGACATAACTTGCAGATTGCATATAAAAAAAAAAAAAAAAGGAGGGGTGGGGTGGGGGGGTGAGTGGAGGAAGTCTGTCTCTGCTTGCTGGCCTGTAGGAAACAAAGGGCAGAGTCCTCTGCACCAGTTTGCAGGCAGCTCGCTCTTATCTGCACTGCAACGCACTGTTGCATTGCTCTCCGCACTCGCTCAGAAAACGCCAAGGCAGGACAGCATTTGCAGAGCTCAGCCAGCCTATCCGGCAGGGTTACTCAGCAAGAACAGCCCTGAAAGCAAGAAAGAGCCCAGGACGATTGCTGTTAAACAGGGACAAATTAAATGCCCCAGGAGCAGATACCATTCAGCCTCATTGAATAAACACGCCTGAGAAGATTTCTATATAAAGCAGAGATATGCGGTTCAATCTCAATTGGCTCTTGGTCCAGAACAGAGCCGCAAGGTGCTGCTCATACATTTTAGGATGCTACTAGTATAGTAAATAATAAATGATTTGGTACAAGCAGTCATTAGGGCTCGTCCTCAGTGGGGGTTGTCAGCTGCACCGGCAGCGTGCCTGAGACTGGAGGTAGAGGAGTCAGTCTGGGTACCCACTGGGACCAGTCCGCCTAATCACCATGGCCGGACAGTGTGCCTGGGATGCAGCACGGAGCCAGACCTGCTGCTTGGGGACCCCAGCAGCAGCGAGGGGCAGGCGGGACCCAGCTGGGGGGATGCTTTGGGTGAGGGTCCTCTGAGTCGAGCTGGTGGGAGTGGTGGCACCCAGCCACTGCCTTCCCGGGTGGCTAGGTGGCTGGTTTCTTGTGCAGAAAGGAAAGTCGCTTGGAAGAAGGGATGTGAGGTTCATAAATCAGGGACTGCGGCTCGCACGAGTGGCATTTATGGCTCCCCCAGCACCGGTGCGCTGCTGGGGAATGATGCAGAGCCCTTACCCGGCTTGGCTTTGCTCCCAGAGCATTTTGGCACCTCCTGTCCCCTACCTGCTGCTGCTATTCATCCAAAACCTCAATTTCTCGATTGGGAAATGCCACATTGTGCTGTGCCTTCACCTTCTGCCTGGCATAGGGAGTCGTGCCCAGCACCCTCACCCCACTCACCTGCACCTCCACTTCTGGCAGAGCTGGTGGAGACGGCTCCTGCTGGTGAACCTGTACGTGATTGCTTTAAACTAAAGCAGAAGAAGCTCTTGAATTTCCAAGTCTATAAGCACTTGACAGATCCCTATCGCCCCAGGAGGGCAGAGCTCTAATCACAACACGCCACCTGACAGGTATTTTTTCAGATTTAATAACTTCAAGGAATACCAGTTAACCCCAGGGCACACCCACGGTGGCCATATCTTTCCTAGATCTCTGACAGCACTGGACACATTGCAAGCCTTTCCCTCAGCCAATATTTCTCTAACTTAACGTGATATCACCTATGTGCTGATAAAATAACAGCGTTCTTCCCATGATGCAGACAGAGCTGGGTGAGGGAGGGTGTCAGCTCCTCTGGGAGCGTCTGGCCACAAAAGAGAAATTTAGGACAAGAGGTCTGGGCAAACTCTGTGTATTTCTGCAGATGTCCTGGAGACTGAAATGTTCAAGCAGAGAGGTCAGGATCCTCAGGCTTAGGGGACCCTCTTCTCCCTGTTTGGTGCAGTTTTGCTGAGCTAGGAAGGGTGGGCGTGTTCTCTGAGGACCAAGATCATCCATGTAGCATGTCCTGAAATGAGACAGTTTTCCATGACCTGAATCGTCTAATTGAGGCAGGAGAAAAGGCTCTTCCCTGTCCTGGT
Source organism: Ibycter americanus (assembly GCA_035590275.1). Lineage (NCBI taxonomy): Eukaryota > Metazoa > Chordata > Aves > Falconiformes > Falconidae > Ibycter > Ibycter americanus. The sequence goes on along the minus strand of JAVJGI010000037.1, from coordinate 1,559,116 downwards.
CCCTTAGCATCATCCAAGTATACAAAATACTTCTCCTTTCACCTGCCCTGCACTCCTTTTTACAAAGACATGCTGTGAAATGGAGCTTTTCGCACAGACCCATCCAGGCTGGAAACGGTAAATTCAGTTAAACACTAAACTGTTTTTTGCAGCAACGTCTGCTGCATGATACCTCATCCATCCGTGCTGCAGGAGCAGCAGGGCAGCCGCCCTGTGAATAATTGAGCTCTATGGAAAGCAACCAAGACAGGGAAAAGTTTTGATTTCCACTGCGCTGACACCCTGCTGGAAAGGCTTCCTTGGAAAGCTGCCGGCGCTCCTGCTGCAATTAACCCTGCCCAGGGCACCCGCAGGTGGGAGCTCCCCCGAGAGCCTGAGCGTGGGGGCTGAGTCTGCTGGGGAAAGCAGCAGTGTCATCATTAAGATGGCATTTCTCGAGGTCTCTGTGCACAGGGGAGGTGGGTCAGCATGCACCGGGGTGCTAATAAGGGTGCTGGGGACCCTGCAATGAGCGGTCGCCGCAGATGGGAAGGCAGGATGGGGCTGTAGGAGGGAGCAAGGAGAGCGAAGTGCTTCCAGGCACAAACACCCGCACTTCTGAGAAGGAAGATTTGGGTCAAATTTGGTGATCTGTTTTCAGTTAAACAAGCAGAAATGGAGAGCTGCCGTGGGGAGCAACCCAGCACCCCCCAGCATCCACGGGTGGGACTGTGGGAGGGGGATGTGTGCCTTTGGTGGGACTTCACGTTTCCTGCTTGCATCTACCCACCTCTGTCCTGGGAAGATGATGTATCCGGGGAAGGAACATTATCTGGGGTATTTGCCCTTCTCCCATTCTCCCTATTGCAATCACTGAGAAGGTTTGTGGTTTCTCCTGACCCTGTTTTTGGCAGGGATGCTGGGATGATTCTGCCTCTCCAGGATCCCACAGTTCACATCCCCCTTTTCCTTCTCTCTCCCTTTTTTATCTCTGGGTACACACTGAGCAGGCAACGCTCTGCTGGAGGAGACCTGCTGCTCATGCCCTGCAGGAGAGGAGCTGCTGGGTTAGGGACCCCTGGGCTCCCTTAGCCCCACAGGCCATGCAAACCATGACAAGCTGCAGGGACAAAACAAGCTTCCAGCTGTGCTTGAAGGCAGCTCCAGGTTCATAATTAAATCCCCAGGCTTGGCAAACCAGGGCAAGGGAAAGCTGCTGGGAAAGCCCCTGGCTGCGCCATGATGGGAAGCAGTGCATCACTTCAGAGGGAAGGTGGTCTAGCTTTCACACCCTGCCCGCCCCTTGGGAAGCCTCAGTTTGCAGTAGCATGACCCCTCAGCCGAGGCACAAGGAGAGAGAGAAGGTTTGGGTTGATCAAGCAGAAATTAGGGGGTGGTGTTGTTTGGCAACAGCAGGAGGAGGAAACCACTGTGTCATCTCAGAGCCCTTCATGTGGCCCGAAGCAAAGCACTGTGTTGAGGTTACTGGAGTTCTGCACTTTATGGAGCTCTTTAAAAAGAAAAAAGAGCAGATGTCATTTTAAAGGAAGAAAATGTTGCCCTGAAGCCAAGAAATCCTGAAGTATCATTAAGAGAAGATCAAATGGAAACACTTAAAGAAATGTCAACAAAAGATGTCCTGACACTTTCAAAAAGGTTCCCCTCATGTTTTGCACTGGAGCTATTTGTCAGGTTTGACCTCAGTTTGCAGTTACTGAGGTCTCTTTCCTCTCTCTTCCTTTCTGGAGAAAATTCCCAGCAGCCAGAGGCATCACCCATCCCTGAGGACCACCAAAGCCAGCTGGGGAGCCAGCTGCATGTCCCCGGCTCCTGGTCCTGGGCTAGGCACCCAGCCCAGCTTCTGGTCCCCTTCACCAGGCTCCCACCTCCAGATGGAGCTGGCAGGGCTTGGGGAGGCCTTCCAGCTCAGCCCTTTCTCCTGCTATTCCAAAACATTTTGTAAACTCTCCCCAAGGCTTTTTCCTTTTGTTATTGCCTCCGGCTCAGAAAAGATGCTTCCTTTGACAGATGAAGCAAGTGGAGAGTGAATGCTGTGACCCAAACATTGTTTGCTTCACAGTGCAGCAGGGGAAATTCTGACTGCTCTAGGAAGATGTTATTTTGTTCTCTAAACCATTCCCAGTCCTGCTTTTGTCTGTGGAAATCACATAACACACCTTGAAACACATGGCAATGAATGTTGCTGCTGATGGCCACCCCTCCCCGCCTCCCTCCAGAGCCGGAGCTGGTTTTGTTCGCTCTGGAGCAGATCAGAGCTGTGCTACCTTTCTGGGGACTGCTATCCCAAAAGGATATCTCAACAAGACAGGTTCCCAAAGGATAGCCCATATCACAACAAGGTGTCTTCCCAAAAGTCAGTGTGGCTGAGGATGCCCTGTCTGGGGGGAGCCAGCAGAGGATGCGAACGCTGCCCCAGGCAAGGACCCCAGGGCTCGGGGGTGAACCCTGGCTGATTTACTTACAAGCAGAGGTGCAGACTAGGAGCCCACCCTCAGCTCCATCCTGAAGGACTATTTCTCTTGTGCATTCCCATCTCTGGCTGCAGATCCTCCTGCCTCTGGTAGAGTTTCTTCTTCCCTGGAGTTCCCAGTTTCTTGGAGCCTGCTGTAAAGAGGTGGCTAGAGCAGAGAGACCAAAAAGAGCAACCCGACAGCAATAACCTCACAGAAGAGAGCATCGCATCTGCTGCAGAGCAGAAAGCACGTGGTGAGAGCTGGTGGGTGATAACACCCACGCACTGCTGCAGGGCTAAGCCCCAAAGCAGAGGGAGATAAAACTTGATACTCTTAGAATAACTCAATGCCAAGATCACTCAGCAATCCTTTAACCCTCTTTATCACTGACCTGCCACTAACCTGCACCTCCAGGATGCTGCACCTGCAGCCACAGCAAAAATGCAATTTCCCAAGCCACAGACACCCAGGGGCTGGATCCCAGCTGAGACAACTGGAGGGGAAGAACATTATGTCGTGCCACCTTTGGCCAGGTCCACTGGCAACTCCCCCAGAGTACTTGGTAATTCACTGTGAACCACAGCGAACTGTAAATCTGTGAGTTTTCAGGGGAAGGAGAAACACTGCAAGACCCCAGAGAGGCGGCCCTCTGCAGGGAATCACTCCATCAAAACAAGTACCACAAGATCAACATTCTGGGAACCGCTGGTTCCTCCTGTGCTTGGAGCGCGTCAATGGCAGATAACTTGCATCTGCTTCTGAAAGCAAGAGATTAGTCTAATTTAGTATGAGCTTAGATATCAGCAACAAAATCTAATTACAAGGCTGCGTCAGGCTCATTGATCACTTTAAATGGCAACACAAAAAGTTTGGCCCATTGCATAAGAACTGCAGCGTGTCTCAGCCTGCGCTGTTTTATCAGGGGAAGTTGTTTCCCCAATTAGCTGGTATTGACGGGAGCGCTGTGCTGTGCTGATGGCAGTGCGTGGCTTGTGTTATATTAAAAATATAATTTGTGCTTACTGGAAATAATAAAAGGCAATTCCAGAAATACTCAGTGGAAATGCAGATTCCAAGGATTTTTTCGCAGTAAATGGGATTTCTGCATCAGACAAACCCCCAGCACTTCCCATGTCTCTGGCTAAGGGAGGAGGCAAAGCAAGGATGCCACAGCCCTCCAAGCCCCTCTTCCCAGTGCTCCCTCTAGCAGACAAAGTACCAGGAGCAATTCTGTCATCAACAAATCCATCAGCCCATTTCAGCCCTTCTGTGCTCTGTGTGGCAAGTGATGCTCATCTAAATGAAGCCACAGCCCTGCCCCTGGCAGGGCAGCCTTCAGCCTGGCAGCGACATGCTCTCAGCTTTCCTTGTGATGGTTTAATGCTCCTCCAGACTTGGCAGCAAAGATGGGAGGAGGAGGAGTGCAGAAAGTGAACTGAGGCTTTACGGACCTCAGAGCGGGGCCAGGCTCATGTGAGACATCGTATTTATTGCCTGCCTCTGTTCTAGCTCTGGAATATTGCCAGAGGTGCTTGGTGGGGTTTGCATGGACAGACTGTAGCTCATCCTGATCAGCTGTAGGCTGGAGACCAAGCCCAAAGCCTCTGAGGTCCATCCTCAGCTCTCAGACCAGTTCAACCTGTGACCTCGGGCAGGCACCAAATAGCCCAGTGCACCTCAATGCAAAGGATTGCTAGGTCAGGGGGATATTCTGTTTTCTTTCATTTTTTTGTGTGCTCAGACATCCCCTGAGAGCCCATTCCTTCCTGCAGGCTCAGCATACCCAGTGCCACCTCGTGGCTGGGTCTACCAAATCGGGGATGAAGGGAGCAAGGCACAGCTGTACAGCTCCAGGGCAGGACATTCAGCTGCTGGGGAATCAGAGCTGCCAGTGTGTCTGGGTGTTGAGAAGGGCAAAGAACAGGGGGTACAGAGGGCTGGCCAGTCTGTCACCTTGCTGCCTGCTGCCCTCAAGAAACTCAAAGCTTTGAGCCTTGACCAGGGGTTGCCTCAGCTGTTTGCTCATACCTGTGCCACAGATCTATCATCTCCAGAAGGGCGCATCCAGAGGAAGGGCTGCCAGGCTTTGGCAATGGATCTGTGTCTCTTTCTGTGAGCACAGAGACTCCTCAGGGCAAGGGGAAGGGCCGTGCAGCCTCTTGGTGAGGCTTGGGCACAGGGGTTTGGATGGAAGTTGCCCTGGCCTGCCTCCCTCCCTCCTTCCATTGCTGATGTATCTCCTGCAGAGAGGTTCACAGGGAAGGAAAAGCACCTGAAAACATCTTATAGGACTGAGCCCAGCATCCCCACGGCTGCACCCCAGGGATGTGTGGAGCACTTTGCATCCCACTACACCCAGCACATGAGCCTCACTGGCTCCTGCAGGGTCCTCATGCGAAGCAGCAGACCTCAGCTCTTCAGGTCTCCCATCACAGCAGCACACATGGGGAGAAAAGACTCAAAACCCGCATCATTTGCCAAAACTCCTGCCTGCTTCCCGACACACGATGCTTAAGCAAGTCTAAAACCAGCCTGCCCTGCTGCAGTGTTGCTATAACAAATATATATCCAGTCCCTTGCCTGCTTCTCAAGCATTATTACACACTGTTAACACTCTGCAGGGTAGGCAGCACCCAGCCAAGGGCATCGGGCACCTCTGTGAGGACAGGGCAGGTCTGGGGTCCAGTCAGGACCAAGCCCTTCCCTACAGAAAACAAGCCCTTCAACATAGGCAAATCTACTCAGATTCAAAGTTTACATCCTCCAAAAAGAGACCATCACAGCCAGACAGGGGAAAAAAACCAGCCCATTAACATTTACACAGCAGAAATTAGGTTTTGGGGGCTTTTTGCTCCCCCAGGGCAGGAAGGTTTTATTGTTTTGTGCAATGCTTCTGCACAAGGAGCAGTGCCCACACACAAGCCTGTTGTTTTGGAGTTCCCACCATCTTGCTTTGAGTGCAATATCTTCCAAGGGACACATTGCCACCCTGCAAAAAGAAGAGAAGCAGACTAGGAAAACATTTTAAAAGATAAAATAAAGCTTAGTCAGTCAGGTTCCCTCTCGATACTGAGTCAAGATGCATTTTGGATGAGTTGTTTTATAGATGGGCTGATGTCTGTTCAAGGCAGGAGTCCTGTAGCGCGAGGGAGACGATGAGGACAGAGCAGTTCAGTAATGGGTTTTGGTGTGTATCACCACAGTTCCTGCAATGTCCAATGAAGCAAATGATTGCATCTGTGGCATCAATCATTTAGTGTCATTAGACAAGAAGCTCTGTCACAAGATGAGCATCTCCTGCTTGGAAAATAAGCATCTCAGCTTTGCCTTGGTGCTGATGCATCAGCGGGGGACCCATTATCCTGTGACAACGGTCTCTAGTTGGCATCATTCCTGCCTGGAAAAACACAGAAACACAACAACCCTCTTTGCTACCCAGATGTGCTTGTACAAAGGGTATTTCACCTTTGAATTTGAGAGGTACAGGATGCCACACAGCCCAAGTCTGTCACCAAACTGCAGGAAAAGCCAGACGACTCCTGTGCTCTGAGTTTGCTTGCAAGACTGCTGCAGTGAGTTGGTGTCTGGGCAAAGGGCATCTCAGGGAGACAAATCTAAGTCTAAAATGGATGTGAGGGGGATGGACAACAGCAGAACACCCCCGATTGCACCTGACGTGCACCTGGCTTATCTCTGGACAGGACGATTAAACTCCCTGTATTTGTGAACAAGTGATACACATTCCTTTATTCACTAACACTTGGTTGAGTCCCTAGAAAGAAACTTTTCTAGTTACATCAGTTGCTGAATGAGGTTAGAAATTATTCACAGCCCTGAAATAATACATACCTCTGATCAGGCAGTCGCCATCCATAAAGGCATGGTCAAAGGCATGAGCTATTATCTGAACATTTGCTCTCCTTGGGAAGCTCATTTCCATACGGAACTGCACCTCGTGCAATATATCTCCAGGAGCGATCACTTAATGCCTCAGCTCCAGGGAACGGGACCAAAAAAGTGAGTGAAAACTATTGATCTGGTTTTAAGTAGAGCTGTATCTATTAATCTGGGAACACTAATCACTGGGGGTTTGACAAGAACACGAGGTTTCCAGTGCCGCATTAACACTCTCCATCCTCTTGGGCAAAGCCTGAGGAAGACAGAGCTGCTTTCACAGCTTGGCCTAATGGCATGCACAGAGCCGTCTCGGAGGCATCGACAGGCAGGAAAGCCTTGCAAGAAGTACATCTCCCTGCACACACACAAACACACATTATTCCTGGTGTCTGACAGCTTCTTTGACCAGAAGGATACCACGGGAGAGATGTTCCTGGGAAGCCCCAAGGACTATCTTCATCTTAGCGTTATCCCCATGAGCCTAGACTGGATGTGGCTTTATGAAGGTAGGAGCATGGTGGCTTCTTGTCTCCTCAGGGGGATTCATCACTTCACTTTCATCTTTTGGTAAGCCAGAAATGACATAATGAAGCTCAAGACCAACCAAGCTGAGGAATTTTTCAGGGATTAAAAAAAACAGCAAAGAAGCTCCTTGCTGGTTGAATTTATTTCTCAATTTTTTTAGATAGGGTGAAAACTCTCAGCCAGCAGTAAAGGGGTACAATTGAGAACAGAGACATATATCCGAAACCAAGCAAGCTGGGAGAAGGAGGAGGAGGAGGAGGACGACCCATTCTCCTGCTGCCAGGAAAGAAGAAGGAAGCAGAGTTTTCTGGAGGGTGTTTTTAACTGCTCTGGGACTCAGTTGTGATTTTTCCAAGCCAGTGCTCCTGCCCCCAGTCATAGTGGTATCTGCATTGCTTGATTACAGAAGCACAACCAAAACTTCAATTTTACCCAATTTTCTCAGCTTTCTAGAGACAACTGCCTGAGCAGGGCAGTTGAGGGTGGGGAGAGTCAATTCTCTAAGTGAAAAGAAAATAAAAAAACCAACTGAAGCAGAAATAGAAGAGACTAACACAAGCTACCGAGTGACCCTCCAAAAAAACCTCCTCGACATTTTCCCCTGCTCCTCTTACGGCTGGCAGAAACCCATCTTGCAGAGCCATGACTTACCACTCTTCCACCTCTGCTGCTAGCCTGGGTCTCGCCCTTTGTCCCTTATCCCCAGCGTGAGGCTCCCAGTCTTCCCTCCTGAGAGCCTCATAAGCATAAAAACATCATGGCCAGCTTCATGTTTTATGCATGGGTGAAGTCTTTGGAAGAAAGGGGAAGACATTTCAGTATGTTGTGTGAGCTGAGGTCACTCTCAGTGACACTCTCCAGCTCACCCCCCAGCACTGTGGCCCCACCAGCAGCCAAGGAAAGGCACGGGGCTGGAGCAAGCTGCCTGGGTGTCTGTCCATAGGAGTGCTGCTCCTCCAGTAGTCCTTACCAGGGTGATCACCAGCAAGGGCATCAGGCTGGAGCCGTACAAGGCAATTCTCCAGCTGGATGCATCAGGCTTGGGTTGTCCCATCACAGCTTGTGCTCTTCCTGCTACAGCCCTGTCAGGTGCACCCTGCCGCTGCTCCGTCACCTCTCCTGGGTCAGGCTATCACAGAGACCAACCTCCTGCCAAAATCTCAGTTTTATGTCAGCCCTCAGAGCAGCCTGCCCTGGCAACTCCTGTCTTCCCAGTTTGTGATTCTCATTAACCCCATCTGGGTCTGTGCTGACCTTTCATGGCAGAGGTAGCAGCCTGTCTTTCAAAGCTAACACTGGAGACCTCAACCTCTGCTGCTGCAGCAAGCGCTAGTGAGCAAGATATGGTGGGCATCAGCAATCCAGGCTCTCCCTGCTTCAGCTTCCTTGTCTGTTGTGGTCTCAAATGCCACAAGCTCTGGGACTGTCCTGTTGGCTTATATACCTTTTATTAGGTGTTATTGGGCCTCACCAACAGCCTTTTCTCTGAGTGCTATAACCTGCTGAAAACAGTGGTCAGCAGAGGAGATCCCAGAATGAATCCTTGAGCGTTGTTGATGGCAATGCTGAGTCTTCAGATCAATTCTCATGTTCTCCAGGCTGATGCGTCCAGTTTGCTGGCCCAGGCCAGGCTACTGGCACTTCCAGTGGTGCTTTTGCAAATACTAGGTTAAATCTTTGCCATGTATGCTCATGTTCTGGAAAACCAGATAACTGGCTATTGGTTACAAAGTTTCAATAAGGATTTGTTTAGCTTCATTTTTGATGGTGAAAGGTACTAGCAGAGATTATAGTCCCACCCAGTGCTGCTGGTGGGAGCAGATGCCTCTTCTGCAGCAGCCTCCCAAGTGCCCTCTACCTTCATCCTCTCTCCAAGGGCTTGTGGAATGGATGGATTGCTCTTCCCGGATTAAACAATTGTAATTGGAGGCTCTAGGTGACTGGAGGTGAGGCTTCAAGAAGAAAAGCCAACAGCTCACCTGAAGGGTCTCGAGTTGCCTATTCACTTTTTTCCTCCACATTTCCAGGGCTTTCTGGTTTCTTTTTAAACCTTCTTTAAGATCAACAATCTTTATCTCCCGCTTCTCTTTGACATACCCAGGTCCATCAACCACATCCCAGCCCTTGCCATCCCAGCTCAGATTCTTCTCCAGCCTCCCCGGGTGGTCAGGAATTGGATGAAGACTTCCAGTATTTTAACAATTTCATTCCACCAGCTAGCTTGATTTGTAACTACACATTCTGCAGGAGGGACAGTCATTCAATGCAGTGGTGAACAGCAAATTATCACCCAACTCTTTCTCCAGAGCAGAACGACACAAATTAAAGCTCCTGCAGATCTGGCCCTGGGTTACAGCTGCTTGGCACAAGCTCCTTCAACAGGCGGTGAAACAACTTAGCCCTCAAGAACTCCCTTACAGAGGATCATACACATAGGGGTCTGCTCTAGCCTGCCTTTTCCTCCCTCGTTAACCCTCATCCAGATGGTGATTTTTTCAGAGCATCTTCAATTCTGGGTCCTGAGCCAGTCACATCACCAATAATCACGTTCACTCAGCATGTACGTTCACCAACTCCCACTCAAAATGAGTGAAATTTAGAATATGAACCCCAGACATGCACATTTTAACCTGCATGTCCGTGGAGTACCAAGAGAGATCCATCGCAGAACATCTGATTTTGTGGAGATGGTAGAGCACACATTAAAATTACACGTATTTTAAAAAAACCTTTTAGTTTTCTACATTGGTCCTGCAGCCCAGGGAATGGCTCACATGAGCGTACTGTGCCTCCAGCTCCCAGGACACTTGGCCTGAGAACACAAACAGGGATGCCAGCAGCGAGGTGGAGGCTCTGCACAGGCAGGGCGCTCCCTTGCCTGAGCTGTGCATCATGGCCATAGGTGAAAATGGCTGGTTTTTGCAGCCCTGGTGAATTATAAACGCAATCAGCGGCTGCAAAGGTCACCCTGCACTTCAGCAGAGGCCTTTTCAATGCTAATGCATGCAGCAGGCAGGGAGCAGGCTTCTTGACTCAGATGAGGGTCTCTCAAAAGCCTGATTTCATAAAGTCACCTTCCAGTTCCTCTGCCGGAGGTGGCTGCTGACTTTAGTGCTGCTGATTTACAAATAGGTGGAAGCAGCCAGACTTTGAAGCCTGTTGATCTTTACAGCCTACCCCACAAAGATGGAGCTTTTTCTTTTCCTTACTGTTTTGCTGTAGTTTTGCTCTATTTTCTTGCTCAACAGGAAAACCATCCCACTGAAGCTGACTTGTGACCCACCAGCTTTCACTTCCCAGCTGGCTCACACTTTGTCCAAAGACAAAGGTTGTTGTGGTAGCGTCCAAGGCAGGGTCCCTGGTTCCTGGGGCTACATACAGGGCTGCTGCCCATCAGAGGGTGAAGGCTGTTTTGACTGCATCAGCAAGGGAAGAGTTCTTAAACATCAGCCACTTTCTCCTTCTGTTGGGTTAGTACAGCCAGCCTTCAAAGTACTGCTTGTTTGCATGACATTAAAAGATTTCCTGTCCAAAATTTTCCATATATCCTTCCTCTCTCCCTACACTCCAACAGAAAGAACAAGAGGTGAGTTAGCTGCAGGAAACTGCTTCCTTCTCAAGCCCAAAGTCAGTGGTGCGGTCATTGTGCACAGCAATCCCATGCACGATGCACAAAGAGCTTGTTCCACGCTTCTGTTGGCTGAAATAATCCATATTGACCTGGAATTTAACCTAATCCACCTTGAAGACTGTGAGGGATGAATGAGTGGATGAAAGTGTCAGCTGAGAGCTGCATTTCCTCAGCAGCCAATTCCTCTTGAGCAAGATCCCCCTGTTCAGCTCTAGATTGTGGGTGAAACCCCGTCTCCTCTCTCAGCCATGGAAGTGGGAAATGGTGACATGGCACAGAAGCTCCTAGGAAAAGCCTCCCTTTTTGGAGCAAGATGAAGTAACAGCTGAAGCTGCAGAGGGTATACGAGCAGCTCTTAGTGCCATCACAGGGCAGTAGCACTTCTGAGGTAGTAACCCCTGTCCTAAGACCAGACCCAGCAGCAGTGGGGCTGCCAGCAGGAGCCCTGCCATCACCTGAGAGAAGCAAAATACTAAAATCAAATCAAGTGGATGTGGGCAAGTCAGGCAGCCAAAGCCACCATGAAGGTCATGCAGAAAGTTGGTGCCTTCAGCCAAGAGCATCACAGCATCCTGTGTTAGGTGCCTGACACAGCCTGAAGAGGATGCCATGAAGATACCCCCACTGTCCATCTCTCAGGATGTAAGCAGTGCTATTGCTGGTTTTGTGGCAGTAGTATTGAATTTGTGACAGGAAAGTAATGAATTCCCTGTTCTGGGCTCCCGGACTATTAGAAATCACTAAAACACCCTGCTTTATCTCTCGCACTGTAGATCTGCTCCAACTGTCAGAGTACAGAAGAGAGCCAAGAAGTGGCTGAATGAAATTCACCTCCCACAAAGACAGGAGCCACAGAGACAGCTTCATCCAAAGTCCCATGGCCAAAAAATTTACCCTTCTAGCTTGGGCTGGCAATGGATAAGCATTAGTTTTGCTGTTTTTCTATTGGAAATTGAGATTTGTTTCTCTCAGCAAGAGTGAACAGGAAAAGCCCTGAGATTTTCCAGTTATTAATAACACTTCTAGCTAAGTCTGAGGCTTTAAGTCTTTGTTATTTATTAGAGCTGGTGCAGAAATGGAACATTTGTCTTAAACTTTTGCAGAAAAACAAACCCAGCCTATGACATTTTTCACTATAAGAAGCCTTTCCTACCCCCAGTAAAATCTGTAGGGGAAAAAACATATTAGGACAACCAAGTGGAAAAAACACTCTAACCTACTGTTTTGCAGGAGGCCAGTAAGAGCCTGACTGTCCTTAAGTCTTCTGCACCTCTACTCAAACTGGGTAAAAGTGGTGCTCTGGTTTGGGTGCTGTTTGAGGCAGGGAATGATTGACAGAGAGATACAGATGGCTAGTGCAGTGACAAATTTTGTTGACTTAGCCAGGCAGGCAAAAAAAAAAGTTAATTTTCTTAAGATTTTCTTTTAAAAAGTGAGAAACGTGTATGTTTATTTGTCAATTACAAGAATCAGTTTGTGGGGACTTCTGAATGACTTCCTTCTGGGTACCTAGTGCCCTGTGCGGGAGCAGCGATACACAGAGCAGTCTCAGGACCAAACAAAAACCTAAATAAGAATATGCAAAGGCTTGTCTGTTATCTTTCAGGAGAGAAGCGGTGATAGGAAGCCAGGACCGTTCTTGATGTCGGTATTAAGCTAACAAAGGTATTTAAACAACTGGCTGTTCAAGCAATCCTTTACAGGACAATTCTCCCTCCTAGCAGTGCAAAAAGATGTCATGGAACAAGATCAGCCTGGCTCTCACCTGGTGATGCTAGGAAGGTGTGCAGATGCTTGCTTACTGGGAAGACACATGGAGGGAAAGTCTTTTTTCAACAGATGGACTTCAGCTGAGGCCATCCAGAATCACAGCAAGCAAGACAGATAGTAGATCAGTAGTCTATCGCAATTCAGGTTGGAGAGAAGAGCAGGAGACACTTGTGGGATTCGAAGTAAACTGTGCCTCCTACAATTCAATTAGATGCATTGTAAATCAATTCAGCTGCAGGACTGAGGTCTTCAACAGCTCTGGGCAGCAGAAGCACATGTTCGGCCCCAGTGTAACTCTAGGACAGAGGGTCTGCCGGTGCCTCACCACCCCCAGGGGAGGCAGAATGACCTGAAGATGCTCCTGTGCCAAGAGGACAGCCATCCTCTGCACATACAAGTGCTCCAGCCCTGAAGTGAATCAATATCTGAAGTATGATTATATTAAGAAAACGAGGGGAATTAAATCCGGGGATGAACTGTGTAGTCAGGAGCACAGAGGTGACTGACCAAATCTGCCATGTAAGCTACAGCCAGCCACCAGCTAGCGCTGACTGCAGGCTGACATCAGCTGTGGGAATATCTAAACAATCTGCATGGAGTAAGCTGCTCAAGGTCAGCCGTAAAATGGTAAGTCATTGAGATCAAGTTCAGTAGCATGGAATACCCTAGGGGTTGAGGCTATATGTATCTCTTGGCACAGTGAAGTAAGCAATGCAGTAGCTGTGATGTGGAAGCACCACTGACCTGCAGCCAGAGACCTCCCAGGGAGCAAGTGTCCCTTTCCCATACTTCCCTCACTGCCAGCATCAGCACCAACTGCACCACTTCAGTACGTGCTCTCCAGAGGCAGGAAGGGAGGAATTACAGCGTATTGATTTGTCCCTGCCTGCTTGGCTTTGTGATTCACACGCAGCCATCACCTTGGTCAATGAAGCAGTAAGCCATTGACAAGCATATAATAGAGGAACTCAGTGTGATGTTTGCAGCCCTGGATGTGCCATCTCCCCAGCCTGTGCTGCTGGCTTTGTTCAGCAGGTCCATGACGAAGCTCCCACCTGCCCTCCTCCCCCAGCACTGCCAGCTGGCTGGGCCACTTCTCCCCCAGAAAGCCAGGATCCTGACACTTTCTGAACAATCAAAAAAGAGGAGAAAATACCTACTTGTGCACATCTCAGGGTGTACACAGGTTTTTATTATACAGTCTGTAGCTGCAGGATCAGCTTTCCTGATTATTTTAATTTCCAGAGCTCAGGAACTTCCCAAGAAAGGAACAGACTGAGATGCTCAGTCACTATAATGCTGCCCTCAAGCATATCCATGGCTCCCCCCAATTTAATGTCACCTGCAAACCTTGAGCAAGTATTCCATCCCCTCCAGGTTATTAAAGGCATTAAACAGGACAGACCTTTGAAGTATTCCACTTGCTCCTTCACCCCTGTGCAATTTTCCTTGCAGTCATCTTGTTTCAGCCTTCTGTAATTCTTCAGGTAATTCTTCTTCTGTAGATTCTGTACTTAATTCTTCTGTAATTCTGTAGCTGCAGGATCAGCTTTCCTGATTATTTTAATTTCCAGAGCTCAGGAACTTCCCAAGAAAGGAACAGACTG
>JAVJGI010000037.1:1535060-1545133 GCA_035590275.1 Ibycter americanus | reverse complement strand
CCTTGAGCAAGTATTCCATCCCCTCCAGGTTATTAAAGGCATTAAACAGGACAGACCTTTGAAGTATTCCACTTGCTGCTGGTCTCCAGGTAGAGTCCAGTTTCTCAAACTCATGCCTAGAGGTCCCTCCCCATAAGGGCAAAGGCTCTGCCTCCAGAAGAGACAGTAAGATGTCAAGAGTGTGACTCCACCCTTGAATGGATGTGACTCTGCCTTTCCCACCACCATATTTATTACAGAAGGGCTCAGATATGCCCCTGACATTGGAGATGTTCACAAGACCACACTACGCATTTTACAGCATTGGTAGGTAAGGGAAAGAGTAACTAGCATCATCTACATAAACTTGTGCAAAGCATCCTTATCTCTAAATTGGAGAGGCATGCTTGTGATGAATGGGCCACCTGGTGGATAAGGAATTGGCTGGATGGTCACACTCAGAGAGTTGCCATCAACAGCTCAATGTCCATGTGGAAATCTGTGATGAGTGGTGTTCCTCAGGGGTCAGTACTGGGAGCAGTGCTGTTTAACATTTTTGTCGGCAACACAGACAGTGGGGTTGAGTACACCCTCAGCAAGTTTTCCAACAGCACCAAGCTGAGTGGTACAATCAACCTGCCGGAGGGAAGGGATGCCATCCAGAGGGACCTTGATAGGCTGGAGGTGGGCCCGTGTGAACCTCATGAAGTTCAACAAGGCCAAGTGCAAGGTCCTACACGTGGTTTGGAGTAATTCCAAGCACGAATACAGGTTGGATGAAGAACGGATTGAGAGCAGCCCTGAGAAGGACTTGGAGATGTTCATTGACAAGAAGCTCAACATGACCCAGCAATGTCAACCAGATCCTGGGCTGCATCAAAAGCAGCATGACCAGCAGGGTGAGGAGGTGATTCTCCCCTCTCTGCTCTGTTCTCCTGAGACCCCACCTGCAGTGCTGTGTCCAGCTCTGAGGCCCCCAACATGCAAAGGACACGGACCTGTTGGAGCAAGTCCAGAGGAGGCCATGAAGGCGATCAGAGGGCTGGAGCACCTCTCCTATGAAGACAGACTGAGGGAGTTGGGGTTGTTCAGCCTGGAGAAGAGAAGGCTCTGGGGAGACCTTATAGCAGCCTGCCAGTACCTAACGGGGCCAACAAGAGAGCTGGAGGGGGACATTTTACAAGGGCATGTAGTGACAGGACAAGGGGCAATGGCTTTAAACTGAAAGAGGGTCGGTTTGGATTCCACACAAGGAAGAAATTCTTCACTATGAGAGTGGCAAGGCACTGGCAGAGGCTGCCCAGAGCAGCTGTGGGTGCCCCATCCCTGGCAGTGTCCAAGGCCAGGTTGGACGGGGCTTAGAGCAACCTGGGCTAGGGGAAGGTGCCCCTACCCATGGCAGGGGGTTGGAACTAGATGGTCTTTAAGGTCCCTTCCAACCCAAACCTCCTGATTCTGCTTCTTGACTGTGTGAGCCAGATATGGCAAAGCAAACTCAATTCCTTAGCTGTATGAGCAGAATAATTTCTCCATATTTACAAGGTCATTCAGGTGAACTTCAGGTACCTTCCTCAAGGTTCTCATGCATTTCCAGGCTTGAAATAGTTGTACATTCTCTTTTCTGATATGAGATGCACATTCACCATGCATTTTTCATAAAAACCTATCTATATTCATTAATGGGTTGATACATCCTAGTTGCTGAAGAGAGCTCAAGGGATTTGGCAAGGACTCTGAAGTCTTTGGTTCCTCCTCTAGCTCAGCAGTGGCTGGGAGAGGAGAGCAGTGGATAACATGAAATGCTTTGTCTGTTGTTACCTGTTTATAAAAAACATCCTTCCAGTGAGATGCAAGAGTCCGGATGGTCCATAAGAGGCCAGCCCTTACCTCTTATGACAGAGCAGGCCCCTGCCACAGTGGGGTTCATAAATATGATAAGCCACACTCTATATATTCTGCAACAAAAAGAGGACTTCAGCTGTCCAGAAATCAAAGCATTTTAGTATGTAGCTGAAAGATAACAGCGTTTGTAACATCCCAAAAGAGATTTCCTTGGGTAGTGGCTGCAAGCTACTGCTTCCACCCAGCTAATCATACTAATGTATAAGCATCTAGCCAAGGAGGGAGAGCTGTGATGTAGCTGGAAAGTTAATGAGAAAGCAGGAGTTGTGGCTGGTTGCATTTATTTTTTCTGCCTTACTCTGGACAAAAACCTTGTTTCATTCAATGAAGCATTTTTTGTCTTTGCAGAAGATGTCAAGCACTTTCATAAAAGAACATTCTCCACGCATCAACCTACCTCATTTTCTTCAGGCTTTTCTTCTTGTTTTATGCTTTTAGCAGAGGACTCTTGTATGCAGTAACAGCCACACACTTGCTCCCAGTCATCATGGAGCAGCAAAAGCGGGGCTGCTCCCTTCAGGAAGGTGAGCCAAGGTGGATCCCAGAGCCATGAGGACCTGACCCCACGTTACCCAAGCAAGGCAAGCAGGGCAGACACAGAGGTGGTGGCCAGGTCCAACCAAGAGTCCAGATCATAAGGCAATACCACAGTGACGAGGCAGGTCCAACATCAAGCTGGGAAGTCAGTCTGTGTGCGAGGAGCATCAGGCAGATCCATAATGACAAAGTTGACCTACAAATTGAGGTCCACATCAAGGGGCTCCATAGCCAGGCAGAAGCTGGGGCTGAACTGGAGACCAGCTCCTCCAGCACAGCTCAGGAAAAAAATAAAAGCCTGGGGCCAAGCTTAAATAGTTGTCCTGTGCCCATGGGTGTTGGTGTGGGTCCCAGGTGAGGCTGCTTGGGGCCGTTAAGGCTTGTTGGCCTCCTCAGAGCTGTTAGATTTGACAGCAGTGTTTTCAGTGTGGCTTCGCTGGCAAGATACGAACAAACCAGCCAAGTTACACAAGTGGAATCATTTCCCAACATTTCTTTGTTTGCATGTGCGTGTGAGGAAAACTCAAACACCATCTTCCTTCTGACTTGGCAAGTTCTTGATATAGCTGAAGCATGACAAAAAGTCCAAATCAATGAAGCAATCTGGAAGTCATGAGGCTCTGAATGGCTGAGCCTCCCAATGCCTGGGGAGCTGCCTGCCTGGGGAAAAGTCACCTTTTGGGGATCCCTCCTGCAGCTCATGTCATGGGGCTGCCTTTTGGCCAGAGGCTCCTCACTCAGGAGAAAATAATGATTATTTACCTAATTATTGCTTTATGCCCCAGGGAGCAAGGACATCCCAACCAGAGGGGGTGAGAGGAGTGGGGGCCCTGTGGGATGGGTGTGCTGGTGACTTTGTGTCTCCCCACCCCAGAGCACCCCAGATGCAGTTTGCATCAGAGTCCGTCCCAGCCATTAGGAGGTTAAATGGGATGAGTGCTTTTGCCATCATCATTGAGGATGGCCTCAGGACCATCAGCCTTCACGTGCCCTAGAGAAATGGTGTGACCCACCTGAGCAAAGACGACCCATGCCCAAACCACGGTGACTGGGGTTGGTCTGCAGCCCCACTGCAGCCCAGGCAATGCTCATTTTGGGTGGTCCCAGCAGCTCCTGGCTCCTGCTAGAAGCTTAGTCCCCAGAGCAGCTAAATCAGGACAGCAGAACATGTAGACTGGCGACAACCTCAACCCTACCTCCTAGTAAACCCCGGCCCAGGAGCATCTTCTGGCACAGATGGGGTCACCCACACAGAGCTACCCATGTGGGCAGAGTCTGAAGGGACCCAGAGGCTGGAGCCAGACACGTGCCCTGGTTCATCTCAGCAAACATCTCCAGCAGAGCCCGAGTGCGTCCTGTTGCTGCTCTGGGCATTTGCCTCTGTGTCTGGCACAGAAATGCCTGCAGGCACCGGGGCTGGAATAAGGTTTCTGGCACAGGCTGGGGACAGCTGAGTTATTCATGAGCAAAACCCAGAGCTTCAGTCCTGCTGACTTGAATGGGAATTTTGCCTATGGCATGACTGTCGGGGTTGGTTCGCAGGCTGGGAAGCATGTACAGATTGCTACAGGATGTGGGATCATATTGACACCTCATTGCTAACTAACGTTTATCAACAAAAGGTAGACTTTATGGGCTGCTTCCGCAAACGTTATTCATTCACATGTGCCAGAGATCCTCCCCTGGGATGGCAGAGGTGTTCACACACTGACCTTCTCCCCACACCTCCCCACTCTTTGGCTGCTGCTGCAGCACTTGGACCAGTCTCCAAACTGAGATGCAGCAGAGAGTGAGAGATGCCCGTGTGATGCGCACTCTCCTGTCCTCTCCAGCCACCACAGAGCGGAGGATGCTGGTCCGCAGCAGCGCGGGGATGTGCAGTGCCTGTCGTCGGCCGCTGCTGGGGAGCCGTTTGTCTTATGCTTTTGCAAGCGTGAAATTCAAGGTGGCAGTTTGACATGCAGCAGCAGGAGGGAACAACCTTCCCCCCTCCCTCCCTCTGTGCATCCTCTCTTGCAGGAGGCCTGAAGAGCCATCACAGCTGTGCCTCTGGTCCTTCTGCTCATGCCTGAAAGTGCCTTAAGTAGGTGACTTCTACTGGCCCAAACCCAAATATTAGCCTTCAGGACCCCAGCACCTCTCACTGTAGCCCTGGCCACGGGATGTTGAAGGTCTGACTTGGGTCCAGTCCAAGGAGATCTGGTTGTCTGCGGCTGGAGCTCTTTCAAAACACAATCAGTGCTTGATTTTTCAAGATGTTGTTTGCCTCAAAGAATCCTGAGGTCTTGCAGTTATTTGGCAATAATTGCTTGTTTTGTCCAGAAATGGATTTTTCCAAGAAACGTCACTAAAATACACACATCTCTGGCACAGGGCACAAATGCAATATTGTGGCCAGAGGTGACAGCAGATGAGAGGCCATCATGCTGTAGGTGTGAAGAGAGGCAGAAGAGGTGCTAGAGGCCCTCTGGAGCAGGGTGACTTTGCCCACCTCAGCTGCTGCTCGGACCAGACTTGCAGGGGAAAGCGCATGTTTGGCCAGGACCAGCAATCAAAAGGCTCAGGCTGATTTTATTCTGGCTGTGCATGATGCCTCTGCCCGTGGGATCAGCTCCCATCGCTGCTGGGTGGGAGGGAGTGGAGGAATGTGCAGGTGCTATTTATATCTTCAGGAGCAGCTGGATTAAACTGACAGAAGAAATGTGCCGTGAAAGCCTTTCTCTTCTTCATACACTATTTAGGAAGCTAGGATTGCAAAGCGTCAGCCATTTGTTTTTTTTTCCCTGGCTGCTGGTGGCTTTGTTCCTGGGAGAAAATGCATAGGGAGCGGGAAGTCCCTGGTGAGCATGCCCAAGCTCCAGCACACGTCCTGGGTCAGCACAGCCCCTGTTTGGTGGGGGTGCCAGAATCCTTTGCAGCTCCCATGGTAAAAGTTGGACGGGTTTGTGCCTTAGCGAGTGCGCTGGTTTCTTGGGGGTTAAGGTGTTGTCCAGAGCCTGGGCACAGCAGCATCCGGGTGATGCACAATGGCTTTTATAAAGAGTCTTCACACAAGCTTTTGCTTTGTTCACCAGAAAGCGGGGTCTTCACATTTTCTGAAAATCAAGCACCTCTAAGTACCCCAGGCTGGGTCCCTGAACATGCAGCTCTGGAAATCCCCAGCCCATCTGAAGGTCATGGTCCTGTACTTTGCCCTGCTCAGGTCTTTGGGCCAAGCCCTGCTTACATCTCCACCTGCACCGAGCCCTGTATTTCCCCAGTGAAGCTCGGCTGGAGGGCGGGATGAGAGAATTTGCCTGAGGACGGTCTTTCATGGATCCTATTGTGTTGCTGCAAGGCGGAAGACTGCTTGTTTCTGTTTCCATGTATTAATCAGGTGAAGAGTTGCACTGCTCTTTTACTTTTCATGTTTTTCCCTGCTGCTCCTGGTCGTAGCTAAAGTAGGAACCTGTCTCCTTTGATTACATGTATCCTTTTTATTTGGGGCTGAGATCACCAGTTAAGCGATCATTTGCCCAAAGACATCTACACCTTATTGTCCTTTTGCCCATGGGTTGTGGTCGGCATCTAAAAGGCCAGAAAGGACCTTCCACCACCCTGTGCTCCGTGCTGCAACCACTCAGCGGGGCATCAATTAGCATGAATGCTCAAGTTCAAAAACATAATACCAACACAATTTCCTGAGTGCTGCCTTTTCCGGAGGTTTTGGTTTCAAAGGCATTCCTCTGCGGTCAGAAGAAATACTATAAAAACATGAGACGCTTCTGGTTTGTGAACACTTGCATCTCATTTGCTAGCATTTCTCTGTGCCTCCTTCATCACGAGGTCTCCAGGGGGTCGGTGGAAACATGAAAAGAGAGCAGCAAGCATCTCTGACAGACCCAGCCCCAACAATGGTGTTGTTTCCTCAGCATTTTTTTTTTTTTAATGCTTCTCCTCATTAGTTTTGCTAGTGTTGCATGGGGCTTCTAGCTCTGTGTGTACTATTTCGTGCTGCAATGCTGTGCTGAGCATTGCCTGGGATCTGCTAGCTTGCTCTCATACAGTGAGAGTTACATCCTGTCCAAAACACTGAGCTGAAAGGGTCCCAGGGGAGCCACAAGCCTTACCTCCAGCTGCCTACGTGATAAACAGCAGAGCTCTTGCTCCCAGACATCTTGCACACTGGCCCACCGTGCTCGTCTCAGAAGTGTTGTCACCAGGGCGGTGTGCCCTGCTGTGGCTGTAGCACCCCAGGGTGCCAACGAGGGGCAGAGCAGGTGGTGTTCAATGTCCCAGCCTGATAAAAGCTGCTGTGCTTGTACAGGATGCTAGCTTGAAATCATCTCTCCTGCATCGTTCCCTCATCCCCGCTTGCCCATCTCTTTGCAGATACTGGTCTAAGGGAGAGGGGAGGAGGGGAGAGGAGAGGAAGATGTTTCTGGCCCATGATCTCAGCCTGCTGCCCACAAGAAGCTGTGTGCACGACAGGGGCAGACGGGATCCAGCACCATGCTGGTGCGGGCTCCTGATGCCACTTGTTTGATGCTTTCCTGAGTTGAACAGCTTCATTCGCTCTAGGCCATAACCCCATAGCCTTTTCAATATGGGAAACAGCCTGATCTCTCTTCTCAGCTGGGTCCATTTGCTACCTGTTGTTCCTACCCATCCTCTCAGAAATAAGACTCTCCCATCACCTCTCCCTGCAGGCAGGCTGGTCCTGTCTGTGGAGCCCCAATATTCCCCAGCGTCTGTGCAGGACCTTCCACCGTCCTCAGCGTTACAGACCTGAGCAGTTTCCAACACACACGAAAGAGATCAGTAGTATTTGCAGTGAATGATTTCCCATGTGTGGTTTGTGCAGATTAATGACACTGATGTTTGCCTGCTCTGTGTGAGCGTTGCTGAAGGGCACCTATGGACTGGGTTGATAAAGGTAGTTTAATGGGAGGAATTAGATCTCTCCTGATGAAGTTTCCAGCTGGGCTGAACATCCCCCTTGCCTGGCACACTGTGTCCTTCCCACGCTATGGCTTTGCCCAAGACCTCTTGGATGGCGGGAGCCTCAGTTGTTTCAGCCTAAATTCTTACTGTGCGCTGGCCCCGCTGCTCTGGGTGCTGGTACAGTCCAGACTGCCCCATTGCTGCCCCATGCCCCCAGACTGACCCCCCCAGCAGCGACCTGCCCTCTCCAGGTATCCCTCCTGCCCAGCTCTGCTCCCCCAGGTGCCTGTTTGCCAGCAGTGGGAGCCTGCAATTGTATCTGCTGAGAATGTCCACATCAGTCCTCCTGCAGCTCGTTTGTTCCCACCCTGATCAGCTTTTGTTCTGTCTGGGTCACTCCTGCAGAAAAAGCCCAGCTCTTCTCCTACAAAACCCCCTTTGTGTCTTTTTCCCATCTGCCCAAAGGTTTCTCTGTGGGGCTCCTCTTTTGTTCCTGCTTCCACCATCTGCTCTGTCCCTTTGCCATTGCATCTTCCCACCAGAAAGCTGAAAGCAGACCCAGGGCTTTTGGCTCCCAACTACCTTCCTGGCACACTCGGGGTTTCTTGTAGCACAGTCTTTGTTCAGGACTCCAGGTCAGAGAGTCTCCATTTCAAGGTTTTTCCAAAGAGGTTCAGAGTTTGTTTTGCAAAATAGTTTTGATAATTCCTCTTTTGTCTTACAAAAAAATAACCAAACAAATAAAAATATCATAATTTCCTAGGAGACAGAAATTTCATCTTTCTACCCACCCCTGAGCACAGTGGTTTCAGGGCTAATACAGAGCTTGGTGGGTTTCAGGAAGCGCTTGACTCCTGGTCTCAGGTTTCCTGCCAAGCAGGCAGTTCTTTAGCGCTTTTTTCTTCATTTTGGTTTCTCTGGATGGTGAGGCAAGCTGGCACCTTGGGAGGTTGCCACGAGGACCGAGTTACTTTATGGAATCTTCTCCCATTGACATCTGTGTACAGCTGGAGACCGAAGCCAAAGGAGTGACCCTAGGCTTGTGCCCAAGTGATTGAAAATGGAAATCAGAGGTACAAACAAGAATAAATCCTGCTATTCTTGATAAATAACATTATAATAAAGCCTAGTATCACTGTAAGTGACTAAAAGCAAACACTGTGTGTGGGTCTAAATTATCAGTATGATCTCTTCAGTGCTTTTTGCAAGTCATTCATCTCTGGAAACTAACATCGTCCCTCACTCTCCAGCATAAGCTGGGCTTGAAGCAAAACATTCTGGTCACGAAATTTCAAAAGAAATTGTCATCTGTCTTGAGGGGAAAAAAAAAGATTCAAGAGAATATATGCATGGATCCTGCATTTTTATAAAATGTGGATATTAGTATTCGAGGGTATCTTTTTAAGGCATTTCAGGAAGACTTTGAGGCTCTGTTAACTCACCACCATACAACTCATAGAACTAGGAACTTTTCCCACAAGAAAAAAGAAGAAAGTATCAATAGAACCAGAAGCTGAACGACACTGCCTTCCCTTAAGTGATTATCATGATCTACTGACCCACAAAGTAAATATTGATTGAGGTGAAGCCATGGCCAATATTTACTTGTAAGAAAGATATGTTTGTTTTCAGCAAACAAGAAGTTGATATACTTGTGGTCTGTGACCTGGTTCCCTACCAGCACATCCTACCCTGGCTTGAGATCTGGCATGAGGACCAGCAGGCAGATGTGGAGGAGCCTTTCCAGACCACCAAATCTATCTCTGCTGATGCAGGCTTGAATTCTGTAGAGCTTTTCCTATCATCTATTTTATTTACCTGTGCATCTCTCTTCTGGACAGTTGCACCATGGCTGGCTGCTGGGAGGTGAATCTATAAACCATCTCTTGAATCTGAGGTGCTGGTTGCCAGCAGAGCTGATTTCGTGGGTCTGTTCACATCTCCCCTGCTTCAGCTGGCCACGGCTGCTTCAGTAAATCAAAGGCCACCATCAGCTCGTGTCAGGATGCCGAGAGCCCTGGGGTGAGCAGATGCTCTCCTCGCTCCTCAGATTGATAGTCAGTCTTTACATCTCAGACTCTTTCTCTTTCTGCATCTCTCACTTGGTAGTGCTTTCAAAGAACAGTGTTTGAAAATATGTAACGAGGAGTGCCAAGGCAGAAAATGTGCAGAGAAGATAAAACCCCAAATCCATCTGGCTGCTGTAATCTGCCTGGAAAATCCACTCCATGACCCCAGAGATATTTGAGTCCAAATGTGCACTTGGCACAGGAGATGCTGTTGTTTCTCCTCATACCCCTGTTACCTGCAAGGATCAAGTTGTCGTGCCAGGACACCCGTTTCAGCACAGCTTCTGTCTGTAATAAGGTTTTGAGGCAGGTCGTGTTCCTCCAGCTCTGGGGCCAGGGCTGCTGCCAGCATCTGGAAGGGACTGAGAGCTCTGGTTCATTGCTCGTGGGCTGGCCTTAGGGAGCTCTCCTTCCCCAGAGGGAGAGTTGAAGGGGCGACCACATGCTGCCAGTGACAGGCACATCACTGCTGACGAGCAGACTCGAGGGCACAAGGAAGGACGCAGAGCCCTTGGTTCACCATGGTTTTGTTCATGCACTGGGTGTTTCTCTGCCTGTTGATCAGGCTCAAAGCCAGGAAGGACACCTGCGTTGGGTTTGCGTGGCAGGGCTTTGGTAGCAGGGGGCTACAGGGGTGGCTTCTGCGAGAAGCTGCTTTCCAGC
>JAVJGI010000037.1:1493470-1535014 GCA_035590275.1 Ibycter americanus | reverse complement strand
GCTCCAGGCACGGAGCAGAGACCCCCCACAGCCCGTGGGGAGCCCCCGGCCAGGCAGGCTGTGTCCCCAGCCCATGGAGCCCACAGGGGAGCAGACACCCCCTGCAGCCCGGGGGGGGGCCCATGCTGGGGCAGGGGGTGCCCACAGGGGGCTGTGACCCAAGGGGGCTGCACTGGGCCAGCTCCTGGCAGGGCCAGTGGCCCTGTGGGGAGAGGGGCCCGGGCTGGGGCCGGGCTGGGGACCCTGCAGGGACCCCCCTGGAGGTGGCTGTGCCTGGGGGCTGCGCCCCGTGGGAGGGACCCCCGCTGGGGCAGTGTGGGGAGAACTGCAGCCCCTGGGAAGAACTCAGGTTGGAGAAGTTCGTGGTGGACTGTCTCCCATGGGAAGGACCCACGCTGGAGCAGGGCAGAGTGTGAGGACCCTCCCCCTAAGAAGGAAGGATTGGCAGAGACAGCATGTGATGGACTGACCATAACCACCATTCCCCAGACCCTGTGCTGCTCAGGGTGGGCAAGGAGAGAAATCGGGAGTGAGGTTGAGCCTGGGAAGAAGGGAGGGGTGGGGGAAAGGTGTTTTTAAGATTTGGTTTTATTTCTCATTATCCTACTCTGTATTGATTAGTAATAAATTAAATTAATTTTCCCCAAGTCGAGTCTGTTTTGCCCATGACGGTAATTGCTGACTGATCTCCCTGCCCTTACTTCGACCCAGGAGCCTTTCATTATATTTTCTCTCCCCTGCCCAGCTGAGGAGGGCAGTGACAGAGCAGCTGGGTGGGCACCAGGTGTTCAGCCAAGGTCAACCACCACAACAGCTGACTGTGCTCTGTGCTGTAGGACATTCAGCCTGCCGGTGTCTGACCCATCCAAAGCCTGGAAACCTTGCTGACTATAAGGAGTTAAACATCTTCTGTTTTTTCTTTTTGTTTAGGGGGTCTGGAAGAGTACCTAGCAATCAAGCTGAAGGTGTACGGGTGGGTAGTGTGAGTATGGGGGTGTCAGGTGCTCAGTGAGACCTCGTGTCCTGGTCTACACCTCAGCTAGCCCAGTCCTGCTGCAGAAACACCCTACAGTCCCACTCCTCTGACAGAAGAGAAGAAACTAGGCCAGCTCCCCACCTCCCGAGATGGGTTTTCTCTGTAGTCCTTGAATTGTCCCTTGATCCCTGTCACTTAGTTGAGAAAATCAAGTTAACATTTGCTATGCAAAATAAAAGGGGGAAAAGTGCTGTTCAGTGGCAGCCGCCCATTGTACTTAATACCAAAATGTCACCCGGCAATAAAAGTATTCCCGTAAATACTCTTTATTAACAGGGGAGACATTTAATACCTCCCACACACTGTGCTTCTCTGGGCTGGTTGTTAAAATGTTAAAGGGACAATGCTCATTGGATTGATAGGTTCCCATTTTTTTTTAACTTTCTTTCAAAGAGGAATTGTTTGATTTTACAGTATTTGATGAATTCATGAAACAAGTCAGGCAAGAGGGTCTGCGTTGCCGTACAATCCCTGCCAACCCCTCTGCACATACCTGCTACCTCCTCCCTCCCTCACTGGGCTCTGCCTTTTTCATCTGATTTCACAGACAGGCTGGTCTGCTGAGATTTACAAGATCCTGCCTTTCTCTTGGCTGCTCAGCGAAGAAAATGCACAATAAATTTTTAACACCTCCCTCCCCACCTTTCAAGCTCTAATGACCACTGCTAGGGCTGCACTGAGGCACTTGGATGGACAAACCCAAAGGCTTTGCTGCTTTTCACTCACCTTTCTTCTTCTGGGAACCTGGGAGCAAGCCCATGGGCCATAGCTGGGGGGAGACAGTGACCATAAGGGGGGAGCACAAAGCCCCAGCCAGAGGTCAGGCGAGACCAGTGCTGGGAGAAGGAGATGTGTGTCTCTCAGTGTGCTGGGCTACCTTAGCAGGTTCCTGTTCATTTGCTCTGCAGAGGAAGGAAGGTATTTTTACTGGGACATTACAGACAGACCCCTAATAGAAAGGGGATTTTGCTCCCATAAATCCAACAGTGGACGATTATTTGTCATTATTTATTTATCATTATTTATGAAACTGTGTGGGATGGATAGGTGCTGTGATGGTGAGGGTGAGGAGGGTGTCCCTGAACAGGCAGCCCCCCGTGTGTGGGAACCTCATTGCAACACTCGTTGTGGGGTGACCTCCCTTCCCTTGGCAGGAGGCATCTGGAAGCAGCCTGTTGTCCAGAAAGGGACTCAAGCACTCAAGCAGACACCCAGCCCTGAAAGAGCATTTCATTTTAAATCTCTTTTGTCTTGGCCCCAAACAAAATTATTCGTGACTTCCCAACTTGGCTCTGGTTTTCTTAGCTTAAAGCAATTCCCCCTTATAACTTTGCAGGTTGGCCAGAAAACCACCTAAAGTACTTCTGGAAGAGCTCTTGTCACCAGAGGAAAAGTACCAAATACTGCTCAGAGCCCTTCGCTGCGGCCCCACCTACACACATCTGTTTTTTATGTGCACTAAACTCTGTGCCCAGAATACCTGCCAGCAAGAGTGTGCCTGGCTTTTATAGGAACCATCATCAGCATGTGAGAAATACGCAGTAAATTTTAGCTATAAATCTCTCTCTGGGATGCTTGGAGAGCACCTGCACCGCTGCCAGCCCTGACTTTGTGTGAGAGGTTTCGTGCTGCTGCATTTCCCCCCTCACCGCTGGCGGTCACGGTCCAGACACAGACCCCAGTCTTACCGCCTGTAGCTTCACCTTTGCTTCTGCCACAGCAGCTACTGGGGATTAAAGCTGGGGACGGGGCTGGCAGCTCCCAGACCACTTTTTCCCCTGGTCCTCAGCTTGGCTCCTCTTCCTCTCAGTCCTGCCCCTTTACATCTGTCCCTCCCCGTGAGAGCATCAGGCTCTGCCTGCCCAAGGGAGATTTCTCCTCCTGCCTCTGCTTGACTCCACAGAATCACAGAGTCGTGGGTGTTGGAAGGGACCTCTGGAGATCACCCAATCCAACCTCCTGCTAAAGCAGGTTCTCCTAGAGCAGGTTGCACAGAGTCACGTTCAGGCGGGTTGTGAATGTCTCCAGAGGAGGAGACTCCACAGCCTCTCTGGGCAGCCCGTGCCAGCGCTCTGTCACCCCCAAGGTAAAGAAGTTCTTCCCTCATACTCAGATGGAACTCCCTGTGCTGCAGTTTGTGCCCGCTGCCCCTTGTCCTGTCGCTGGGCACCACTGACAAGAGCCTGGCCCCGTCCTCCTGACACTCGCCCTTAAGGTGTTTGTAGACATGGATAAGATCCCTCTCAGTCTTCTCTTCCCCAGCCTGAACAGGGCCAGCTCTCTCAGCCTTTCCTCATCAGGGAGATGCTCCCTTCCCTCATCATCTTCATAGCCCTCCACTGGGCCCTCTCCAGCAGTTCCCTGTCTCTCTTGAACTGGGAAGGCCAACGCTGAACCCAGTACAGCAGAGTGGAAGGATCACCTCCCTTGACCTACTGGCCACGCTGCTCCTGACGCCCTCCAGGATGCCACTGAGCTTTCCTGGCCATGAGGGCACACTGCTGGCCCACAGGCAACTTGCTGTCCGCCGGGACCTCCAGGTCCTTCTCTGCAGAGCTGCCTCCCAGGGACTTCATATTCCTCCTGCTTTGCTCCATGTGTCTTGCAGTGCCGCTGGCATCATGGTACCTGGGAGGCTCAGAAAATTCCCCAGGGGAACAAAGGAGACACCAAGTCCCTTGGGAAAAGCCAGATAATGTGCTAGGTGAGCTGGCAGAGAGATGGGAGTGTTTGCCAGCTGCCGGGCATGGCTGCTGGAGAACCTCGTCGGCACCTGGGGGAGGAGCTCGCCCAGCACCAAAGCAGCCCCCGACAGCGCCCAGCTCCTGTGCACCGAAGGGACTTGCAGGGTCACCTTTGGCATTTCAGGTTACACTGCTGTAAAACGGGAGCAAAGTCCAAGGTGAGATCAGGAGTGTCTGGAAAATGTTTGAAGTCCCCTTGGTGGAGCGTATCAAACAGATCAGCACCCCCCGCACACCTGCGTTTCTGAGGGACCGCTCCGATGCTGAGGCACGGGGCACTGTACACAGCAATGAAGCCAGCCAAGGCAAAGGCACAGGCAGAACTTGCCAGAGTAAAAGAGGATGGGAGGTGTGCTGCCCAGCTCAAAACCCCCCAAATTGTTCCCTTTTGATAACACAAACTATTTTGTTTCAATAAAGTAAAGACGCTTCACTCAAGGAAGGGTGAAGCATAATAGAAGTTGCAAACCAGCTATGTTATATATTACTGTATCTATATGTTAATGTTGCATTAAGCTATGCGTATGTTAATACCTAGCCAATAAATATTACACTTCATATTTCACTGCAACATAAAACTTCAAGTAAATTAAATGAAACAATAATGTCAAAACAAAATGATTTGGTTTTACATGTTGGAAGCTGTATTTGGCAGCAGTGACCCAGAATGGGAGTGGCAGAAGACTTGCTTTGATTTTCTTCCCTCCCAATGGATTTCTGCAAGATATTTTAAATATTTGTGCCTTCCTGCCTCTCCAGTGGAAAACCCTGCTGCTGAAAACTTCTTGGCAAGTTTTTCTGAGGACCAAGTAGCTGCTCAGTAAATGCTTTCTCATCTACTGAGCAGGTTTTATTTAATTACACAGCAGCTATAGTGTGTGGCTGTTCCTGCATTTTAAATGGCAGAGTGGGTCCCACTGCACCTCCTTGCCATAATTTACATCCCCCCCCTCCTTTTTTCCTGTGGGTAATATATAATTGCTGTGAAACTACATAGCGTTAGCTAGTAAAATAATGTGACTTAACTAGGAGCCAAGATCTTCATTGGTCCTCAGCAATGTGTCCACTAGCCATGAGGTCTGTGGCCAAGCCTACCTTGCTCTGCAGGTCTTTTGCCCACAGAGGTAGGAAGGGGACTCCCGAGGGTCTGGCACAAGCGACGTCCTCAGTGGAAATTTTGGGATGAGGCTGGGTGGCTGAGCACCGGCTGTGCCTCCACGCTGCGCCAGCGCGTCACACTCTGGTGGCGCTTGTTCTGCAGGGAAATGGTGAGAGCGGAGAGCAGCAAGAATAAGAGATGAGAATAAAACCCTCCGCAGAAATAGATAAAAGCATTGGCCTTGGCCTGGTGAGGCGAGTCCCGGGAGATCAAAGCTGTTTATCTCTAATAAGAGAGCATGGAAAAAGCATTAAACAAACAGCTTAATTTCCCTGCGGTGTTTAGACTGGCACTGCCTGTAACTAATGGTGGTTAGTTATAGGCTATAATAAGTTTTCCTTATGTAGGCAAAGTCCCGTTGGGTTTCTGGGTTTCAATACAATAGGAACTAAGTGATTTAGTCGCTTCCGAGCAGAAGATGGTATCTCTCTTTCCTCTCTACTTATGAAACCCATCCATCATTCCTGAAGGCAGGCTGCCCGCTGCGGCCCTGGCCCCTATTCCTGCTGGGGCTTCCCCCTCCTGCCTGCAAGGTGCCCGCAGCTGGCATCAAAACCAAAGGAAACCTCATGCATGGGAAAGCAAAGAAGCTTCTGTTCCCCTTCCACCTCCTCGGCCCACTTTGGCCAAGCCCAGGATCCCACTGAGCTCTTCAGCCTTGCAGCAGCCCCCTTGGAGACCCTCTGTCAGAGCTCCAGCAGCCGCTGCCCGCCCACGTCACCCACCAGTGAGTCAAATCTGGGCTTTTCCTTTTAGTACAAGATTCTTCTCTGATTTATAGTTTCCGTGAAGTTCATTGATCCCGATTTCAATTTCCCAGTGCTCAGAAAATAGGCACAAGTCGTATTAATTCCAGAAGAGGAAAAAATGAGTTTATTTGACATAACTCAGACTGCAACATTCCTTTGATAGAACATTAGGATCATTATATCAATTATATCACTGTATGCGTTAAACCAGAGCAGGCTTCTTTTCTCCTTGCTGGCTGCACAGTGAACTATTTTGATCAGATACTCTGCTTTTTTGAAATGAAAATAAGCAGTTTCAAGTTTCCTGACTCCCAAACGTTTCAGCTGCCCTCCTCAGAACATGCCTGCTGCAGCTGCAGCTCAGGTAGCGCTGCTGAGCAGAGCATCAGCGATGGCTTTGCGGTACCTTTGGGATGGGAAGGAAATCTGGGAAGTTGCTTATGGTACAGTCAGACAAGTGTTTGCAGCCATGTTTGCCCATCACCATTCCCTGGCTGTGCCTGGCAGCTTGTCTCGTTATACCCACCTCTGCGGGCAATGCATACAATTGGTTGCATCCTCGGTGTGTATGAGGCTTATTGGGAAGCCTGGGAAGACTTCAACTGCTGTGAAAAATGGTGAAATATGTGCCTAAATTTCTGAGACAGCCTTGAAAACCTCTGCATTGCTTTTGCAAAGCCAAGTGATTCACTGCAACGTTTTCCGAAGGACATTCCCAAGACTGGTGTGCTAAAACAAACCTAATTCTTACTTGTGAATCTCTCTGTCACCTGCAAGCAAGATGCTCGTGCAGCTAAATTCCCTTCCCCAGCCTGGGAGGGCACCGCTGTTTTGGGTTAATGCCAGCCTGCCCAGGGAAAGCATCCCTGAGGAAGTCTCCGAGGTGGATAAACCCCTGCAAACTAGAAACAGCTCTCTCCCTGAGTCCCATCCCCATCCTTTTGTTGAAATGGACTGATTTTCCTGCTGGCAGCAGGAGCTTTCTGGTGCTTGAAGGAGGAGGCAGAGTGAGTTTATAAGCACTCCTACAATGAAGATCTCCTTGCAAGATAAGAGTGGAGGAGAGAGCTCGGGCACTTGGGTCAGATGAAAGGTGTCTGATGGTGACCTTTAGAAACAGAGATGTTTATACAGGGGGGTACTTCTGGAAGGCAAGCTATTCCATTTTCTGCCTTTTGCATCCATGTATGTGCCTTTGTTTCCCCTCTCTGGATCTGTTCCTGGCTTTACTGCTAGTTTAAAATAAAAATATAATCCATTTACAATCCTCCCTTACGGCCATTAGGCGCTCGTCTGAGAAAGGCTATTATCTCCGCTTGGCTGGCAGAGGATTCAGAGCCACGTAAGGCTTTAACTCCTGCATGGCTGTGCAGCAGGAGCATCCTGCTTGCCAGGCTGTTGGGGATGGGGGAAGCTGGCACGTGCCCAGCTTTGCTGCCTTTCCACAGGGCCAAGAGCTGCGAGACCTCAGGGATGTCTCTTGTCCCCTCTTCCAGGCTTTGCCCCATTGCTGCCACCAGCAGAGGGGCTGCAAATCTGCAGTGTCCCCAGGGCAAATGCTGTGGGGACTGCTTGTCTGCTGGCAGTGGGGAGGTTTTGTTCCTGCCTGGCCAAGATAGAAGCAGAGAAGTGGGTTTCATTGCACAGGGCACAGCTCCAGCCATAAACCTGGGACTGTTAAAGGGAGCAGAGGACCGAGCCCATGGTGACTGGGGTTGGCTTGCCCTAAGACAGCAAACAGGGTGGCAGAGCTCAAGGCTCAGATCTGCTCCTGCCCTGCGTAGCTTGGGCCAAGGACCATAATCTGATGGCTTCACCCTGGAAATGGCAGTAACCTGTGCCTCACACCGTGTCCCGTGTCCCCATGATCAGGGAGTGCTCTGGGGCAGGGCTGTCCCCAGTGCTGCTGTGTGCAGAAACCTGTCCTGCAAGGTTATTACTGAAAATTCAATGTTTCTCCTCCATGGGGAAAAAAACCCCAAACTTTTCTATTTGTTCTAGATTGGGAAGAAAAGTCAAAATTTTGCATTTTCTGGCATATGAAAATTCCGCTTGGTACAAATACTACACAACCAAGTGAGGCAACCACTTTTTTCACCATTGTGTGCCCATGGAATATTTCAGTTCCCTTAACTCAGCATCAGTGGCAGGGGGCCTGAGCTACCGGGACATTTTGGACCAGCTCTGAATCCACGGGTGGTACCAGAGGGCACCAGCTGAGGCCGTGCCTGCCCAGGCTTCTGCCTGCTTGAAAAGCAAAAGCCAGCTTCCCTGGAGGGATGTGAGTCTGGAGGGAGGCTTTCCCCACCAGCACATCCCAGCCTGCCCTGAGGGGAAGGACACTAAGATCATTACTGTTTTCTTTGCTGGACAATTCCTAATCATTATTATTTGGTCCATGCTCACCAGGTTTTAAATTATTCTGTCTCAGCTAGCTGATGGCATTTGTTACATGTCATGCAATGTTCCTGGTAATTAATTGGTATTTAATTAATTAAGGGATAATGGCATTCAATTAAGGGATGCTTGTGGAACACTGTCACTGGGTAATTAATGGCTTCCTGCTGCTCAAGCAAAGCCGAAGCATTTGTGGAAAATAAATAGAGAGGAGAAGCTGAGATGTTTATTCCCTTGGCAGGAGGCAACGTTGTGTCCCAGTGATCTCTGAGTGTCCTGCACTGTCACCAAGACAGGGAGAGCGTTCCCGGCTGCAGGCAAGAAGAGCTGTGTGACCTTGCAGCAGGCAGGCACCCATTCACCAGCTCTCAGCTGGCAGCAGACGTGAGATGCAGTCGCTGGCAAGGAGGAGAACTGCACAAACAGCGAGCACCTGATGTTTTCAGCATCACACAGCAGGTCAATGGCAGAAACAAGACCTGATTTCCAGACCCCGTGCCCAGGGTTCTGCTCGGGGTGAGTCAGGCTCTGCCCTTGGCATGTGTGAGCTTGAAAATGTTCATGCTGGTGTCAAGGACCAAAGTATCTGGGGGAAAATGGGCCTTGTGTCCTATCGACTTTGGAGGAGAGCACAGAAAAAATACGAATTTCCTGGGATGTGAAGATAAATTAAAACTAATTCCCCGAATCAAACAGAACAGAACACCATTTTGAATAAAGAAGGACAAATATTGAAGGATAGACAGGAATGAGTCACTTTACCAGCTGTTCCCGGCTGGCTAGAAACGCTCTGTGGTGTTGAATGAGCCCCGTATGTGATGGGTATAAATATTTCAAGCACCTCTGGCAGGGCTCAGAGGGTTTGAACCCCTCTGGTCCCTGTGCGAGGGACCAGCTTGAGGCAGGGGCTCCTGCTGCTGCTGGAGAGCAGGGGACCACCCGAGAAGAGTGACAACCATGCCTGCCACTATGACTCCTGGCTTCCCCAGCCATCTTTTTGGATGTGTGCCACTCAGCTCTGATCTGCCCCTTTGGGAATGAGGTTATTTCTAGGCATAATGGGAGAATGGTCCCTGGGCACTGAAGCCCTCTCAGATTCCCCTTCCAGAGCTGGGGTGCAGACAAACAACGCAACACCACCCCTTCAGAGCAGATGTGCTTCAAAGCTCCTGGTTTTGTCCCACACAACAGCGAACCCAGCCGTGCTTTCCCTGGGCGGCTCTGCCAGCAGCCCAGCAGCCAGCATTAATGATGCAGGAGGCTCCGCTCCCCCCGCCATACACACGCATAAAGCACATCGAGGCGAGGATATCTGTGTGGCCTGCATTAGCATACTCTTTTCATTCCTAATCCCACCAGACTCAAGAGAAGGAGTTATTGCAGCCTAGGAAAGAAGCACGGATAAATTACAACGTATAGTATTTAAGATGCTGCTGCTGTGGGGACCTGACTTCTTTATTTATCACTGACCTTATCCCAGAAGTCTGCGTTGGAGCATTTGTGAGGTTGCTTTGAGGCTCGAGCTTCTGCCTTCCCAACACAGAACCAAAGGAGTGATCAAGATCCTGACCACAGCTCAGAGCAGCCATGTGGCAGGGTGTCCTCCCAGTAATTTGTGGACACCTTGGTCCATCCTTGGGGATGTAGAGAGGATCAAAGCTGGGCTGGAGCACCCAGCGCCTGGATGGACAGCCATTTAATGTTACTCAATGAGGTGCAATGTGAAAATTGCCAAAGACTGCAGTGTTTTTGTTCCCTGGCAGCTTGCAATAGGTTTTCCCTAAAAAGCCCTCAGCCGTTTCTGTTCCAAAAACACATTCCCAGCTGAGAACTGCAAAACAATTGGGGCGGGGGAGGGAATGTAAATTGGCATTTCATAGTTTGATTGCTGATGCCTCCTCTGAAGGAATTGCTTGCTGGATCTAATTGTTTAGCCCAAGAATTTAATGATGCTATTAATAATTAACTGTTCCATACACTTTACACTGGCTCCTTAAATGCATTGAATTTTTGTTATTCTTTGGCACTCCTGTATAAACAATTTTTCCCTCCTAATTCCTTCTCGTGTATCAGCTTTACTTGGGTAGAATTAGCGTGATACGCAAAATGTAGAAAGCTATTGCTGGTCGGCACCTTTGTTCCTACAGCAGACTTAAAGTGTGACAGGTCCTTTCTGAGTGCACGCCAGTGAGTGGCAGGCAGCATTCCCAGGGAAGGGGTGAGGATGCTGAGCTAAAGAGCACATCAGTGACCTCCCATCTTCTCCAGTGGTCTATGCGACAGGACAAAGATGCAAGGAAACTCCTGGGGCAGAGGAAGGCCAAGGAAATTTCCACCGTGAAGTTATAACCTAGAAACCATCAGTGTTAACCATTTCTTTGTTGTTCTGAGTGTGTCAGGAACACGCGTGTTTCTGAGTACGTGTGTGTATCCACGTGTGGATGAGATGTACCTGTAGTCGCTGATACCTCAAAGCTTCTCAGCATCTGTGTAACTGCAGGTGAACCCTGTTTTTTCATGGGGTAGGTGTACGGGATGGACACGGTGGGGTGCATGCAGTTTCCTGAGACCTTTGGGATGGAAGGTAACTGTGAAAATGTAAACTCCTGTTTCTAATTAATTGCAGATTAAGTTAAAAATAGAGCTGGTTATATAAAATATTTCTGGAAAGCCCTGGTCTAGCTGGTTACACAATACCCAGGACAATGATCTCTAATTAGGGGTGAAAATGTTCCAGGTACAATTCTTGAAAACAGGCAGAACAAAACAGTTGGGAAATGGCTCCTTTTTGTGGTGTGACCCATTCTTCACCCCAACATGCATCCTCATGCCAGGCTGGGTTTTATCCCCTGCTCCATCCCCAAAAGTCCCATCTCTGTGCAGTAAACAGAAAACTCACAGGTTGGTACCCAGTCACCGCGTGCAAACCTGGAGGTCCCAAACCCCAATTTCCCTGAAAGGCAAATCCCGCCTCAGGGCTGAGGACACAGCCTTTCCCTCCCAGCAGTTCAAGCAGTGCTGGTGGTTCTTCATAGCTGTTTACCAGGCATGGCTCCTGTTGCGTCGCAGCCCGATGAACTGCTCCACAGCTCCTCTCCAAAGGTCATTTGTGTTGGCCGGCGCCCAGCTTAAAAGCAGTTCATTTATCTTTTGTGTGTGTGCAGAGCTGGCTGGCTCTCAGACGGGCAAATTCTTTTGTTGCTTAGCGTTCGCAATCAGAGTAGTGACCTGCAGGCAACGATGGGTGCCATCAGAGAGCTCCAGCAAGGATGCAAAAGGACCTCCAAGGGCTTCTGCCCACAGCAAACCTCTTCCCTCCCAAAAGCCTGACTGACCCTGCCACCAAGGAATCAGTTTTAGGGCAGGGCTGGCACTTCTTGTAGCTGGAGGCTGATCAAAGCAGATAGGAGAGCCTGGCTGGAGCATGTCTTAGGGTGGGAGAAGCTGTGATCCCCAAGGCACAAATCCTGGGGAAAGCAGACTGAGATGGGGCTGCCTCCAACTGCCAGATCTGCTGCAGGGATGTTTGGGAGCTGGTTTTAGCACCAGCAATGTTTTCCGCAGCTCTTTCTACTGAAGTGCCTCCAGTGCAGCCATGGACAGGCCTCAGATCTGATGGCCCCTGGCTCAGACCTCTCCCATGACACTTTTGCTCTTATAAGTTCCGTGTACGCCTGTCTCCTGGGAACTGAGGGTCCTGTGCAGGGGATGATGTGGTTCCTGCCGCCCTTTATGGAGCCTTTTGCTGGCTGCCAGCTCTGCCCGGGCGTTATCTCTCACTGCTCCGGCTCTCTGCATTCCTGCAAACACTTTCCTAGTGCGGCTGCATATAAAAGGAAGAAGAATGCGGATCCAGTCTCTTCATCCACTCCCCAAGAGGCCAAGCAATTCCTCGCTCCTGGCAGAGCCTCACCACAGCAAACACTCAGCAGGTTTTTCATTTCATTCATTTTTATTAAATCTGAAAAAGGATTAGCTGCCATCTGAGGCGCGCTTGGAGATCACAGTCAGAGCACAATGTGGTTTCTTTGCAATGTACCAGAGTTTCCCTGGATCATCCCAGGGGCCACGGACAGAAATTGGGGTGGGGAAGTTGTTGTCCACAGAGCAATGGACTTCTCCACTTGCTGGAGGATGAGGCAGGTGCTGGAGGTGGTGGGATGCAGGACTGAGGGGACTGTCTCATGGGACTCCCATGGGCAACAGGGAACAGACTGACTAGCGTGTCACAGCTCAGATCAGCCGAGGTCTGTACTCTGCTGCTCACCTTCCTTGCTCCTCCCAGGACCTTGATACCCACTATTTCTGGTTGCTGGGACCAAAGCTGCCCTTGACTATCACATCCCCAACTAGGTTTTCTCCACTATCCAGCTGTGCATGCCCCAGTTGGCCCATTTAGGACCTCTATCACAAAGTTATCTATAAAGCTCCCCAGAAATCTCTGGGACCACTTGTATCCTGACCCGTTGTCCTTCCAGCAGGTATCAGGGAGGTTGAAGTCTCCCATGAGAGCAGAGTTTGCCACTCAGAGGCTCCCTCACGTTGTTTAAAGGCTTTGTGCCCTTCCTCACCCTGATGGGGTAGTCTGTAACATGCCGCCACCCCAAAGTCACCTTCCCACCCCTCCTCTGATCCTGACCCATGGGCACGCACCCGGAGGGTCACCCATCCTGTGGAGGAGTCCCATCCGCCTGAGCTGCTCCCATTCTCCTTGCAAGGTGGGGCTCCTTGGTCATCAGAGGCGATGTTGGCCTGCTCAGCCCGGGGCAGCACCCTCCCTCTCACTGGCTCGTTTCTGGCTGGAGGCCCAAACGCAAGGTTGGGCAGTGTTCAAGTGTTTGTGTAAGAAGAGGAACATATCTGCAAAACATCAAGACCTCTCATGAAAAGAAGGTTTTGCTGAATCCAGTTGCAAATATTACAGATGGAGAAGTTTTGGTGAGATTGCAGGGAACTCAGATATAAAACTTCCGTTAATTTCAGGAAAACTGAATGTCTAAACCACTTGTAGAGTTTTTAACAACTGAGTTCAAACATCTGTACCAAAGAGGTGAGGAGACTGGAGTTAATTTTTGACATCAACTATATATTTTATTATTTGAAATGCCAGGAAAATTCATTCTCATTACATGTGGGAACTTCTGCTGGATGGTAGCTTTGGGCCTGAACATTCACTCTGGACCTCCTTCTTTTTTTCTATGCCCCTCCACATATGTTTATGCCACTTGGGATATCATGTATCCCTCTGGATGGCCATGGCAAGGAGCACCCTGTTGTGGGTACAGGCTTGTAACGCTTTCGACTTCTGGATGGGCTTAATGAGCAACCTACACTCCTCATTTTGGGAGCGTGGACAGCCTTTACCACCTGCTACCCAGGGGATGTCAGTGGAGACACTCAACGTACCCAGGACATCCTCCTCCAGGACAGGGGATGAGGTCTCCTCTCATAGCTGGTATTTCTTCAGCAGATCACTTTGCCACTGCCGCTTCTTGTTGGGAAAGGCGACGGGGATCTTGATCTTACGGAAGTCCTCAATGCATTTCCCCAGCTCGGACTCCAGCGCCCGTCTCTCCTCGCTCACCACCGCTGCAGCTGCGGGACTGACCTCCACTCCGTTTTCCTTCACTGCCGTGTGGTCGCTATTTCTCCTCTGCCCCATCTGCTTCACCTCCTCCAGCTTCTTCAGGGACTTGGAGAAGTCCAGGATGTTGGGGCGGGCTGGGCACTCCTCAGGGGCTTCTGGCCATGGCAAGGAGTCAGTGGGGCTGGGGTCCCTTGCCTCTGACTGGGGGTCTTTGCCTGGGAGGGTCTCATCCGTGGCCGGAGTCAGGTTGGGCTCGTCACAGCTGCTTGTGCCAGAGGTTGCAAAGCCATCTCCACCGCGGGTGCCAGCTGGGTCCTGCCTTGTCTCATGGCTTTGCTTTGGCTCCTTTGGGTCACCATGGCCTGGGGAAGGAAAGCAGAGAGCTGCATGAGCAGGAGCTTGCACAGCCCCTGGCAACAGGCTGCATCTCGAGCAAGGCTGGGGCGCAGCCACGCTGAGGGCGTGGGTAGATCAGCTCTGTTGGGCACGGGGCACTTACAACTGGGTTCCTGTGGGGTGTCCAGCTGGGCAAGCAAAGCCCAGCCATCACGCTGGTGAGCCCTTCCCCAAGCCTTGGGTTGGCTGAACCCTGGGGCCAGCCCTAGGTGGGCTTGGGAGGTCCTGGAAAGGTTATGGGCTTCCTGCGGTGTGTGGTTTGGTCTGCAGTGGTGCTGGGGGATCCTGAGCACAGGAGTGCTCCGAACCAGAAACCTGAGATGCAAGGGGGCCTGAAATGAAAGAAGAAATTGTGCAGCCTCCTGCAAGACCTCAGGCAGGGCTTGCACACGCTTTTGTTTGTTAACAACAGTGGAAAACAAGCAGTGACTCTGCATGGGAAACAGCCACTCTGTTTCAATTACCAGCTGCCAGGGAAAAGCAGTCAGGGAGAAAAGTTAGTGGGAACTGCTAAAAAAGCATTTAGCAGAGGCGCCCCTGCTCCCCTCCCCAGCTCTGCAAAGAGCAGCAAATGCATTTACTGCTGAACCTCGGGGAGTGTTCACTAATGCCCGTGCCTAGCACGGATGAGAAGGTGAGAAAGGTCTTGACCCAGCCCAGCAGACCCTTCCCACACATCCCTCCTCGCTGCTGATGGCAGCCAAGCCATGCCGTCACCTCTGGTGTTGTCCCACCGACAGGAGCTACCACGCTGCTCTTGTCACCCGAGGGATGCAGAGGAAGCTGAAGACAGGCTCGTGGGGCTCTGGAGGTGCCATGGGATGTGACAGGCTCGGTGGTGGGACAGCAGAGGTGTCCACAGTGGGCTGAGGGCTCTGACCACCTGGTGGGTTCAGGTCTGTGCCTGCCTAGGGCCAGACCCTGCTCCACATCTGGCAGAGTCATTCTCAAAATGTTGCTGTTTTAGCA
Organism: Ibycter americanus; assembly: GCA_035590275.1. Classification (NCBI taxonomy): domain Eukaryota; kingdom Metazoa; phylum Chordata; class Aves; order Falconiformes; family Falconidae; genus Ibycter; species Ibycter americanus. Next base: position 1,519,977 of record JAVJGI010000037.1, on the reverse strand, counting down.
GAGATTTGTTTTGAAAGTTGTTTTGTGTTGGTTTTTTTTTCTCCCTTCCCCCTTAAAGTTCTCGTTTTTCTAAATATCTTTGTTAGAAACATGGGCCTTCCTGCTCTTTGAAAGCTTTGGGACAAGAGGGTGTTTCTTGTCATTGTTTTCATTTACACTGCTGCTTGTTTTGGCCAGTGACTTTCTTCCCCTCACAATAACAAGAATTGTTTTTCCGAGCAGCAGTATCAACCTGGCAGCGGTTTCCATTGCTTCCTCTCAAAACACTCAAAAAAGCTCCAGTTTAAAAAAAGCCTTTGCACAGCTTTAACCTGAGTAGTGCCTCCCATTCGCCGCTCTCCAGGTTGCCACTCATAGTACCCTCGTCTGCCTTTCGGTTTCCAGCTCTCCTCCTATAGCCACCGGTGCAGTGCTGGGGCTGTACATTCACCCTTGCGTTACAAATTCTCTGGCTGTCACAGCAAAAGTGGATTGTGAAAAAACTGTTCTGTGGGGTTTCATAGGAAGCGATTGCCACCAGGGTGTGAATTATCCTCAGCCTTTTCCCCTCCTCACGTTGTAGTTTTCCATATAGGACTTCATACAAGGGAGCGCACAGGATTCGGCAGATACCGTCGGTAGCTAACATTGCATTTAGGCAGTCGATGAGCATCACCCAGTAATGAATCTGCCCAAAGATGAATGGCAATTAGTGCTGCAACATCTGCCCTGACCAGATGTGCTCCAATCTTTGCTATGAACACGTGAAAGCAATCAAAAGGGAGTCCTGATCAAAAGTATAGATCTAGTATAGGAAAAGCAGCAGTCTGGGATAGGCTGTCCTGGTGAGACCCTCCCTTTTGCTTCTCCCGGGGGAGTTTTCCCTGTCCCTTTTCTCTCGTGGTTTGTTCCTCTCCTTTCTTTATCCCTTAAGGCACTTTCGACTATCAGAGCTGCTGGATGCCCTTAGTGATGGCTCCATGAGCAGGTGTCCGTGTGGGAGGTCTGCCTAGGGGAGCTGAGGTAGGAAGAACCCCAGAGCAGCTGAGGTTGGCTTCAATGTGGACCCACCAAACCCCACTGGAAAGCCACTGTCCCATTTCTCAAAACCGAAGAGCTCTGAAAACAAAGCAAAGGTTTTTCTCTAAAATGTCTAAATTCCTGACCTGCTGGGATTTTTTTTAAGTACATCTGCTAGCAGAGATATAAAGCAGGTTATAAAGTATTTCTATTTTAAATTCCTCATCCTATACTTTGTCCCCCTCCATGGAAGCAGAAAATGTCAAGGTAGATTTTCTTCTTCTTTGAAAACTTTTTGTAAGGACTGAGTTTGGTTTTTTCCTTCCTTTTCTTTTTTTTTTTTTTTTTTTTTTTTTTTGACATTTTCTTGAACAGCTCCAGCACTGAAGTTACTAGAGGTGGAAAGCGGAAATGTCATCTGTCACTGGGCAGAAACCTTGAAGGCTGGATTTTCTTTGCCAAATCTCTCCAGGAAGTTACAAGGATGCATCTTTGCCCCAAATTCTTTGAGTGATGGAATAAAGTCTCTAAGTTCTTATACTGCTTTAAGCATCTTATCTGCGAGCCTCACAACTGCATTTGTGCAATGGGGAGCTGAGGCACAGGGAACATAAGCTGATGCACTCGAATTCATACAAGAAGCCTATGGCTTAGCTGGAGACTGAATTAAAATCACATCAGTTCTTCTCTAGCATCTTAGCTCCCAGACCATCCAATGACTGTAGTTGCCTTGGTATAGCATTTTTTTTTTCTAAAGCTTTCAAGACATTTTACATCACATTATTCCCAATTGAGGCACAGAAAAGTGAAATAACTTGTTTAAGGTCACCAGGCTGAGAACAAAACCAAGTCTCCTGGGTACAGCTCCTGCACGCTCGCCCTGCCATGCCATGCCATGCCATACCATACCATACCATACCATACCATACCATACCATACCATACTGATTTCCTTTGTGCGGTCTGGCAAGGCTACAAACTGCACCCTCCACACTGTTGCAACCTCTCTGCTCTTGCTACGTTCCCATTGCATCTGGGTCTGCCCAAGATGCACGGTGGGCTGCCGAGCCTGGGGAAAGCAGCACAATGGTGCAGACCCACACTGAAAAATCCCTTGCTGGAATACAGGTTTGCTAAAGCATTATTTCTTTGCTTTGAAACTGCTGAGGAGGTGGTCTTCAGGCCTTTCCTGTGCCTCTCCAGTGTACAGCTTTGTCCATATCTTTTGCAGGTACCAGCAGCGCAATTATGCTAATTTAGGTATGATGAGGTAGTTTAGGCTATCTCTAGGTAGCCAAGGGACTTTGCATAAAGGAACAAGTGAGTCTTACTGACTTGTCTTTGGAAATAGTCATTAATTGCCCATAACAATTTACTTACCTTTGTTCTATCTCATTCACCAAGGGCATGTTATCCCAGCCTGTTCTGGCTGGTTCTCAGACTCACATCTGTAGAAATGATCTTGCACTCACTGAGAAATGCAGACCGCAGCAGGTTTTTATTTTCTTCCCATCACAGAATCACAGAATACCTCAGGTTGGAAGGGAACCCATCAGGATCATCAAGTCCAGCTTCCTGATCCTCGCAGGACCACCTAACATTAAACCATATGACTAAAAGGGTTGTCCAGATGCTCCTGGAACTCTGATGGGCTTGGTGCCATGACCACTTCCCCGGGGAGCCTGGTCCAGCGACCAACCACCATATGGTGCTGAAACACGTGGTTCCTCTTGGCCAAGTGTCCTGGCCAAGTATCACAGCCCAGGAGTTCACCTGCATGGGCACATGTGTTTCCAAGCAGCAAAGGACTGGAGGGGAGCCAAAAGCAATGCAGATTTGCAGAAGTCTTCTGAGGAAAGTCATCTCCATGTTGGAATTTGCAGGCTCCAACAACAGGCAGGTGTCAAGGGGTGGATGTTCATCTTGGCCACTCTTCTACATTGGCCACCAGTAGGTATCCCATGACTGGTACAAGATACTTAGGTCTTGAAGTCCGTGCTTAACCCTGTCCCTGAGACCAGAGCTTTTCTGGCCCCAACTGAAAGGTTGTGCTGTGCTATTAGGATGAGGGTGTGCTTTGTTCCATGTGTTAGTGATTTCAAGAGTGTGGGGATCACTTTGGCTAGGGTTTGACCTGAACCAAACCTGACACTGAACGTCCTGGACTCTGAGGCAGTCCAGGTCTTCCAGGTCATTTCCTTGCCATTGAAATTCTCCGTAGCTTTGGACAAATAACTTCATTCTTCCTCAGGCTAAGCTTCCCTCACATTTGTGTGTCTTACCAGTGACAGCCTGGCAATACAGAGATACAGCTCCTAAGACGATCCTAGGATACCTCACAGCTCTTCTGACTGCACCTCACAGCTACTGAACTGGGAAAAGAGATCTGCTATGTAGACCAAGTTTCTCATTGCTTTTTACTTTTCTTAGATTTTGCTGCCTATGTGACGCTTCCGTCTGCTTTAGAGCATCAATTAGAGTGCAGAAGTGACACTTCCGACGCAGCCCCATGGGGCTGGTAGAAGTCCTGCTGAGTGCAATTATCAGGCTCCTGCACACGGTGAGCTGGTGCTTTGCAGGGGGAAGCACACACTGTCCCAACCCCTTGCTGCTTTTTTGGATAGCATTTTATTTTTCCAGAGTGTTTGACAAGATGGGCTTAGGATGAGCCAGGAGCCCGGGACCCAGGCTCACACTGTTGGGTTTGTTTCTCTGTCTCCGTGCTTCCAGCTGAAGGGGGTTGCCGTAAAGTCCTGACGTGCACAGCTGAAGAGCGGTTCATTCCTGGGGTGCCTCCCCAGCCAAACAGGGGATCTTCAGCTCAGACTGCATTGGACTCAAAGGTCGCTTTTCCTTTTCCATCATTTCCTGCAGAGACCCAAATTTCCCCAAAACAGAAAAGGAGATTCTTCTTTTTTGTCCCATACAAAAGCATTCTCTGAGCAAATACCAGGCAGCCAAGCAGAGCTGGGCATCAGAGGGAAAGCCCCACCAGGGGTAAAAGCAGAGCTCTGTGCATCTCAGACTGTTTCTATTCCATGGCTTTATTTCAACAGCTCTTTTCCTTCCGGTTTTTAAATGAAAAAACAGCAACAACACATTGCTTGAGGTCAAACAGGAACATCTCAGTTCCTTCACAACCTCATTAAACTCCTTCCCAGCCTCTTAAACTTAGGGTCTTGTGGCACAAAGATGGGTAAAAGTTTCAAAACGAGCTGGAAGAGCATGTTTATTTCGTGCATGTGTGTGTGTCTGGAAAAGGGGAGCAGGAGCCTGAACAGTTCACTGCAATCGAAGTTTTGCGTGCCCTAAAAGTGCATTCAGAATACAGATTTACTCTTCATCCAAAACTCTTACTTGAGATCCTGATAGTGATGGGGAGCATAGACTGTGTCCAGAAAGCAGGTGGTGATGGAAGCAGTTGCAGATTTTATATGTAAGAGCAACTTCCCCCAGAAAAGGCCAGCCTGTGTCTGCCCTGAGTTAAGTGATCACTGGCAGTGGCCAGCACAGGCTGGATGTTCACCAGGATGCACAGGGTGTATCCGCAGCTTACCCACGCCTGGTGCAGCGCAGCTGCTTCTGTGCAAGCTCCTAGACACCATCAATCTCAGGTCTTGCCTCTGCCTGAATTGTTTATTAAAAAGTCAAGCTGAGCCCAAAAACTGAGGTTTGCTCTCCTGGTTGGCTCTAATCTCCCTGATTTTGTCAAAGAAGGACAAGACGCAGCATAAGTAAGTGTCTTTGACCCTGTCTGCCAGTAGCAGTAGCCTCTGCATTCCCAAGAGCCTCAGTTGCACCAGTTGTGCCAGCAAATGTTGTTGCTAAATCTGCAGCATCGGTGACTATTGTGAATAGATTAACTGCTATGGCAACCCCGGCAGGACCCAGGGGTGCCAGGACCAGGATGGACAGACAACCTTTGGCTTTAAACTTCCCTGTTAAAACCCAAGGTCCTTTCGTTACTCTGCGAAGTAATATATATATATATTTATCAGCACAGGCGCTGCTTTTGCTTTGCATATTCTAAAAATGTCTATTGAATGGCATTAATCCAGCTGGCAGATAGTACTGGGAGCTTCACGTGCAGTCGTGCCAATGCCCTTTGCTCTCAGGCTGGTAGCCGGGCCCTGCCACGCAGCCCTGGGAATGCCTGTTGGTGCAGAGCTGGCTCTCCACGGAGCCCTGGACCCCACTGCAGAAGGTACCAAGCTCAGCAGGACGCATCGGCTAGGCGGTTTATCTGAGAAGTGCAGGTGCAGAGAGTGGCTTGAGCCCAAAACTCATTGCATGGGCGGCAGAAAACCTAGCTTGATTCTCCCTGCTATTTTTATAATCAATTCCTGCTGTTGCAAAATCTCAGCAAGAACCAGAAAAAAAAATATCTAAACAGCAAGGTACACTTCTTGAAAGACCTAATCTTGCAGCCTTAAACAAATAATCCAGATTTTTCTCCATCATTCAGGTTGTCCTTTGCTGTCAGGAGGAGACAATGTGGGTTCAGGAATTGGGGATTTCAGGTTTTTTTCCTGAGGGCTGACCGAAGCATGAGCTACTGTCCCTTGGAGGGAAGGTCCAGCTCTCAGAGGTGGAGGAAAGCTGGTCAGCAGTATCTGCTGGCATTGGTACCTTGTGTCCATGGATGCTCAATGCACTGCAGTACCCCTTGGTGGGCAGTAGCTCTGTTCCCCCATTCCTCCCAGGCCCTCTGTGGTAAAGACATTAAGAACAGCTCGGGAAGTGTATAAACGGCTCACAAACATCACCCTTTTCACCTCCTGTGGGTATGATGGTCACAACTTCATGTCTTACAAGGATGGTTAGCTTGCAGGATCATGGTACATGTACAGACAACGTGGTTGCAGGAAACAAAATACCCTCAAGAGCGTTCATCTAAATACAGTGCTGAGCACTTGCGAGTATATGCACACACGGCAGGAATGGATGCAATGTGGAAATGCCTCCGTCCTGCAAACCTGTGCACTGGAGAAATGCAGCAGCCCCCGTGGAATGGGCATACGAATGCTGTGTAATTCGGACCTTATTTGCATTTAAATCAGCACGTCTGTCATGAAGAAGCGGTGGATACCTAACTCAAAGCACCTTTTGTTCTACGTGACTTCTGTCAGTACCCAGGGTCTGTCTGGAGATGGAACAAACACCATAAAGGGTGTGTTTCTGCTGTTAAAGCTCCCGCCGTGATCTAAATCAGTGCTCACCATTCTCTAAGCCCCTCAGCGAACGCTGACACGATATCCATCAGCAGGCTAATTGCTCTTCTGAGTTCATCCCATGATGGTTTTAATCTCAACTTTCTCCTTATTTCCTCTGCTCCCTGGAGCTGGCAGGAACTGACACGGCACAAGTGGAGCCGTACGAGGGCTGGAGCCTGCCTGCTGAGGAAGGAGAGAACTGTGCCTGCGTGGAGCCTGGGGCTCTGACTGTATGCTCTTTGCCTTAACCACACAGCTTATTGCTGCAATTCAAACCCATGCCTGTGAAACTGTTTGTGTTTCCCAAACATATCTTTTTTTGTTGTTGTTTTGGAAGGGTACGAGCTCTGCTGCCAGTTTTGGACTATGTTTCCTGCTCAGTGTGGATCTCTGCAGTCCCAATATTCCCTCCCCCTTATTCATAAGCAGTGGATATTCACCCAAGAGATAATGCCACTGGTTAATTTAGCATCTGCCCTAATCTGCTTCAGTTCTGGCACCCCTGCGGAAGGTGTGAGAAGCAGCAGCAAATCCCCCCCCTCCAAGGGTGTCCCAATTCTCGCTGCCTTCTCTGGCATGGGTGGGCACAAATTTTGCTTTCCCCTGGTGCTGGGGTGTCCCAGGTCCTTGCAAAGTCCTTTCTGAGAATAACATATGCATGCAATCTGCTGGAGGAGTTGCTCTGGAGTAACTGTGACATGTGTCCCAAAGTATGGCCAGCTGAGGGGTGATGAATACGTACATGATAGACAGCAGCTTTATTGGACCAAGACTCTGCACGATTGCTTCATTTGGACAGGCTTTTTGAGCGCAATGACTCTAGCTTTATGGCAGGGATGGGAACTACAGCACGTTTTGTTTTGGCAAAGCAGAATGGATTCAGACACAAGAGGTCAAATTCCGGTGACGCTGCAGAGCCAGGCCCTCGGATGTTGTAAGCTGCTGCAACTGAAGCCAATGGAGCCATGCTGATTTACATCAGCAAAACATCTGGCCCAGAGTAGACATTTCAATACCACGTGAATGAAAAGCAGCTCTCACTAAGCACTTCTTGGCAAGCCAATCAGTTTGGGTGAGACCTACCTATATCTTGGCAGGAATTAATCATCAATACTGTGTATGGCCAACCCTTGCCACGAGGAGCTGCTCGGCCAAGAGGATCAGCTCCTGGTCAGCCTGAGCTGGTACACAGCTGGGAGTCCACAGGATGCCACAGCAGCTGGGGAGCAGCCATCCCTGTGCTGAGCCCTTCAAGGTGAAAGAGGCCAGGAGGTCTTTCCAAGGGCATGGGCTGGTGTTGGGAATATCTATCTGGAGCAAAACATCGCTAAAACCCAAATGGGAGTTATCACATCAGTTATTACCACTCTGCCTGGTGCCCTTCAAGAATTGCCGGGTTTCTTTAACAGGTGAAATATTTCTTGACCTTGCTCTAGCAACCATAAATGTATTTCAGCATATACTTAAAAGAATCATAGAATTGTTTAGGTTGGAAAAGACCTTTAAGATCATCATCTCCAACCATTAACCCAGCACTGCCAAGTCCATCACTAAACCATGTCCCCAAGCACCACAGCTACACATTTTTTAAATGCTTCCATGGATGGTGATTCCACCGCCTCCCTGGGCAGCCTGTCCCAGTGCTTGATCACCGTTTTGGTGAAGAAATTTTTCCTAATATCCAATTTAAACCTCCCCTGGTGCAACTTGAGGCTGTTTGCTCCCGACAGTCACTGGCAGATTTTGAGGGTGTACACCCTTCTCAGGCCACCCATTTCTGTCCAGGATAAATTTGTCCCCAGCCCCAGAAGATCATCACTGGACATGTCCCTGAGGTGGGATGAGAGCGCTATGCCTGCATCCACAGCTTTGAAAAGATTATAGAGGAAATAAATTGTGCAAATGAAAAAATGAAGCACAGAAATTGTTTGGTATTGATATTTGGGGGATATTTGGGGGAGAAGAGGGATTCTGGGGCTCTCCTAGTCATTGGCTGTAACATCATGGAAGGACATTAAGTCTTATATGGTTAGAAGCCCCAGAAATTAATGACTACCAGTTGAGTTTCTGCTTCACTGAGTTCCCTCTACATAAGCAAATGAAAGACAGGTGAATCCAGCAAAGCAGCAGGTCCCCACACTGGGATTTGCATCTTCATGTCTCTTGTTGGGAACTTCCAGCAAACAGGTATTTGTACTTTGTCCCGTGTCAGGAAACAGCAAAGGTTGTCTTGTGGTTTCTCAGGAGGAGGTTGAGGCTGATCGTGTTTTTGGGAAGGGATGAATACTTGCAACCCAGGAGATGTGATTCAGCCTTTTCATCTGCCCTCTGCCACGGCATGTGCACTGGGAAACTGATTTCTGGAAGCAGCTCAGCAAGGGAAATTTGTTGAGCATGGGAGAGCCTGTAGTGTCCTGGTGTTGACTTATGATTTACTTAAATATACAGCAAGTATGCACCAGTACAGGTACATCTGGGGAGAGCGGTGACTTGGAGGGTCCACCTTGCCCAGGATTGAGGCTCATGAGCAGAGACCTCGCACTGTCTGGACCAGAAGATACCCTGCCACCCTCCTGTGATAAAGCTGAGCAGTAGGATCATGGGGGCTAAACCAGAGCACCCCAGGTTGCACAGCAGGGTGAAAGCAGGCTGTGAAGAAACCCATGAAGCTTGCATACATGAAGCCTCAAGCCCACATCCCATCTTTCCAGCTGATGGAAAGAGGTTTTAATAGCAGTCCACACCCAGTCACAGTTCCTCCAGAAGAGACAGCCCTTACTGTGCCATCTGCCTCTCACCAGCCAGTTCTCCAGTCTGGGGTGTCCTCCCTGAACTGAGTGCAAGCCAATGAGCCTTTAACTCCAAGCCTGGGCCTAGCTTGGCATAGGCATAACTAGAATCAGGAGCAAATCAGGCCATTTGGGACGAAGGAATGGGATACAGCAGGAAGAGGGAGAGACTATGACATGAGGCTGGCAGGAACATGCATCCCTATTGAGTGCCTGCTGCTAAGTGCAGGTCCCTTGAGACCACCAGTGCAGGGCTCTGCAGGCTGTGACTGCAGGCACCCGGCACAGCACACTGGCATGTTTCTCACCTGGAACTGCTTCTGCTGTGTCTGTCTTGAGATCCAGGATGGGTTCAGAAGAAGACATGTGCTTTTTTGGGCTGTACTCTGTTTCTGAAGGCTCAGGAATAGGCAGGTTAAGCCAGGAGCTACCTAAAAAAGTCAAGACCGAAAGAAGAAAATCTTAGAAGGGAAGTGATGCTCAGGGAGTGAGCAAGGGCCAGGGTGGTATGCGGTGCCCACACTAGACATCTGGTTGCCCGCAGAGTCTAAAGCACCTCCCAAGGCAGCATGCTGAGTGTCTAGAGTAGGGAGTGATCTGGTCAGCATCTGCTGTGATCCTCCCCAGTGCCTCCCAGTCCCCTTCTTAGGGTGGTATTTCAGCTTCGGGCAGTGCCTGCAACCACCTCCCACAGCCTCCCACTGTGTATTGCTATACTTCCTCCTTTGAAGCTCTTCTGCCTCTTTCCTAAACCTTTACATCACTGGATTTCAGGATATTGCTTCATTACTACTGAATTTGCAAACAATGAGGAAATACCAAAGTGTTTATCCTAAACTAAGATTAGTGCTCCAGCTCTTCCATCTTTGTCTTGCCTGACCTTTCTGTGCAGATACTTAAATTTGCCATATAGCACACATACAGCTTTGGATCTAATTGTAGTTCCTACCCCACCCATAAAAGGGATTGTCCTCTCCATGGCAGCCTCAGAGCTGGATCATCCCATTGGCATGCAGCACAATAAATCCAGGCGGCTTTGTTTCTCCTTGCTCTGCCCACAACAGTGGCTGCTGCCTCTGCAAGACATGCTTGTGTGGGGCAGATCTGCTAGAAATGCCCCCAGATCATTTGGGATTGACATCTCTGAGCTACTCACATGTCCAGAGGCTGCTGTGTGCACTGCAGGCATGAGGTCAGAGTGGGACACATATATGCATACGTACACACATACACAGCCCAGTGCATGGTCCACCACACCCTCTCATCCTTGTAGGTCTCCTTTTTACTCTACAAACACACATAGCACGCTGGAAAAATAGGCTGGGTCTGGCAGAAAAAGTTTCAAGGGTGCTAGCGTCTCTGCCTGCCTGCATCCCACGTCCCGCAGTGGCACAGGGCAGAGGCACACACCTCGTAAGCACATTCATGTCCCCGCTCTCCCCCCTGGCTCCCATGCATCTGCACGCTGCATGCTGACACTGTGTGACACACAGGCACACTCTTGCTCTGGTCTAAATATTTCAGTGCTAAATACCCCACTGAAGTGTTTGTACACTGCTGCGGGTCCAGCACAGGGCACCACACAGCTGTGACCCAGCCAGGTCCCCGCGATACAGCCACTGTGTCCACTGATCCTCACCGATGCTCTTTCAAACTGCATTTTCACGCACTTCAAGCTGCTGCTCGTCTTCAGGGCAGGCATCTCCACTCTGCCAAACCCACAAGCTAAGAATCACTGTCAAACAGCTGATAACCAGTTTTAGACGAGAACACAGGCTTTCCATGCATCGGAGACAGTGATGCCATGTGCCACGCTGGGAGCAAAGCCTGAGCTCTGCCTTTCCAAAAGCTGGACCACTGCTTGCCCCACTGACATGGCAGCTAGGTGAAACTTCCTCAGTGCAGCCATCTCTGCTCTTGCAGAGGGATAGAAGCGTTTGGCCAAGGTGCCCCTGATTTGGCACACAGTGAAGATGTGCTTCACCTTGCCATGTGAAGCAAGGGGTGGAACTGGGTGCCCCAGCCTCTGTAAGACCGATAGCTGAGCAGCTTTCTACGGCTTGTGGTTGCCAGAAACCAGGACAGAAAACCCTGACAGACAACCTGGCCATGCTTGACCTCCACAATCCAGCACTTATGGGCCAGAATAAGATGCTCTATCCAGGAGAGGGCAGCAGAATCCCAGCATGCTCCATGCCTATTGCCACCATCATCAACTGTGGTTTCCGAAAGCCAATTCCTTACTCTGTCCTAAGCTGTAAACACGGCTTTCTACTTCCCTTGACAATAATCTTCAACCAGAGACTCTGGCAAAGTCTTTGTGGTCACTGTCTGTCAGTGCATCTATAAAAGTTTCTAGTTAATCACAGAATCATTTAGGCTGGAAAAGACCTTTAAGATCATGTCCCAGAGTCGCTATTTTTGTACCCAGTTAAGCAGAGGGACTGTCTGCAGTCCCAAATTAAAACCTGGAGGAGGAAGGCTGAGCCAAATTCAATGCCACAGGGCCCTAGCAAACCCTTTTGGGAGCTGCGTGGGATGAGCAGGGCAGAGCTCAGCCACCCAACAGTCACGGTGAGCAATGTCCTTTCTGGCAGACCTATCCCCTCTCTCCTGCAGTTGCAGATGCCCCTGATCGCAGGGCACAGGGAACAGCAGCCAACCCCTCCATATGGGACAAGGGAACATGGGTTTGAGTTGTGGTCCTGGCATGCAAGTGGAGGAGGAAAGAGTTTTCAGTGCCATCAGCACTGCAACACTGAGGCTCCATCACTGAATTTTCATGGCTGAGGTTCCCCAGGTACCTTCCGAACACCTGCCCAGCATCCAGCAGACCTTCAACAGGGGCCAGGCCACTGGGTCTCTTCTTCCACATGCTGTCATGCAGCAGATGAGAGAGGCTGTGCAAGCCAGTGCTTATTAAAGATTTAAAAGGCAAGCTGTCAGCACTGCTGCTAAAGATGGGCTTTTCCTCATATAGCTCTATCCCTCTCTAATACTAATAGGATTGGAAGGAGGAGGGCACACAGCAGCGTACCGACCAGCTGAGGGTGAGTGTTTTTTTTCCTTGCACAGGCTTTGCACACCTTGAGGGGTCTTTCCACCAGTTTGCTTATCTTCCAGCACCCCTCCTGGGTTCTCTGGGATTTTGGGTTAATTGCTCATGCTCTGCAAAGGGCGGTGGTGCAGCCTGGGAGCAGAGGCACAGAGGAGAAATTGCTCTCCCCTGGCTGTCCCTTCTCCTGACACCTCTGCCAAGGGAACACAAGATGCCCTCCCGCCTCCCCCGCGAGCTGGCAGAGGGGTCTGTGTTCTGCTCCGTGTCAGTCACCGGAACAACTGCATTAATCCCCATTTTGTTTAAAATTACAGCTGGGCAACGGCTGGAGTTTCCATTTTTGCAAGGACTTTTTGGGATCGGAAGCCTGGATTTGGACCAGGCTGGAACAAGCACAAAGAGTTTCATCCTTCTCTGTAAAGGAAGATGCTAAAATCAAAACCCATGCCAGCATCACTTCTCGAGCTATTAAACTTTCTTTTTTAGTGATAGATCCTATAAAAAATTTTTCAAAAGACATTTTGACATGATGTAAACTGCCTGAACGTGTGATTTCCTTCTAAAATGGAGCAAAACTAGACCAATTTCAGGATAAAGTTAAAGTTAAATCTATGGCAATAGAGGTCAGTTTCATCCCAGTTTTTCTTTCCGACTCTACTTAGTATTTCACTCTCTCACTCTCCCCTTCGGTTAAATTAATTAAGTTTGTGAATCACTTAGATCAACTGATACTGAAGGACATAGTATAAACAGTTTTGCTTAATTGCCTGTAGCCAAAGGTGAGGTAGCAAACACCACCTCTTCTTCACAGATAGGGTTGGGGTTTCTTTTGCAGGGAGTCATCAGGGAGGATAACCGGCAAACCCTCCTCCCCACGTCCCTGGAATCAGCCTCCGTGTCTGTCAGGGGGTTCCTCTGCTCTCTGCATTGTCCTCCTGCCCTGCAGGATTTCTGTCATTGCCACGGTCACTCTGTGCCCTGCACACACCTGGACCTGCCACAGGTGCCCAGCAAGAGCTACCGAGAGCACCCGTGGTACCAGCTCAGAGGGGTGAAACTCCCCGCTGCGTTGGCCTGGGTGAGGCATTACTGCCGAGAGAGCTGCCTGATTTGCAGCATCCAGGATTTCACCCACTGATGGGGGGGACAACCAAATGCCCATGGTCATATAGGGATGCAGAAACAGGCAGGACTGAACTCAGATCTCATGATAGAAAAAAACCCCAACCTCATAATGACACCACACAACACAGTGTAGTGTCTTGGGAGTTTCTGTGCTGCAGAGCTCTCCAGATGTACGAGGGATCGCATGTGTTCATAGCAATGACTTCAACACCATTAGCTCATCTTGCTCTTTAATCAGTGCCATATGTGCAACATATAGGCAGGCTGTGTATCACATCCAGTTTATGGCTGGATTGGAAGTGACGGCCTTGAAACCATAAAACGGTAGTTAAAGTCATTGTAATTCTTTTGCTGTCTTTTGCCTCCTGAACTCAGGACATTGCAGTTGGCTGGTGCTCTTGGTCTGAGTCCTGGGTTAAATCCTTCTTTTGGTGATGGGCACAGCAACATTGGAGAGGAGAGGAGAGGAAAGGAGAGGAAAGGAGAGGAGAGCAGAGCAGAGCAGAGGAGAAAGGATGGGGAGGCAAGCCAGGAAACAAATTCTGCATTGGAGTCAGCCAGAGCAGGGCTTGAGGAAATCCAGATCCTGGCTTGTCCATCTGGCAGGACTGAACCACGAGAAGGCAGTTATTAAAGAGATACAGGTTTCTGTTGGTCCCCTGCCAGTCTCATTCAACAAGGAGGCAAATGACCAAATCAAAAAGAAGCCCCCCTGGTTTCACTGACACCATGTGAGGGGTGAAGCCACCTCTGCCTGCTGGTGCCAGAAGCCTGGGGTCTGTCCAACCCACAGTGAGAGGGTTAATGCTTCCCCCACCTCACAAGCATGGAAACAGAGGTCAGGAGGCATAAAGACTTGTCCAGGGTTGAGATGGAAGCCCCTTGCCTGAGCTAAAACTTTATATCCTATCCTTCTGGGGCTGTACAGGCCCCTTCCCTGAGCTGTTTTCCCTCATCAAGGCACATCTTCAGCCATAATACCTGAAAAGTCCATTTCAGCAATGAGGAGATGGCAGAAAGGACAGCGTTGTCTTGGCTCAACATTTCCACCTAGCCACATTCCTTGCTCTCTCCAGGGAAAACCGCTCAGATGGTCTAACCTTGCTGTTTTCTGCTAAAACTCAGCTATACTGTGCCATTTTGTATGGAAAACAGCTCCCCACTCAAGTGCTTCTTGTTCTTTGGGCTTACCAGTTTACAAAAAAACCCGACTAATTCCTTGCCACAACCCCAGTGTGCAAAGTGGAAGGTTTCTTCAAGAGCACTTGTATGGGAGTCAACGAGGAAAGGTGAGGAACATGTTCCCCAGGTCACAGCTTCCAGGAGGACTGTATATATGAACATGCTGTTCCCAATGATCATTCCTTGGCAGTGTCTGCTGCACAAAACTGCCTCCAGCTGTCTGTCTTTACACAGGAACCTGCTTTTCTCTGAATTTTCCAGGAGTCGCTTTCAGAAAGCGGCCCCATCAACAGCTTCCACGTGGATGTAGTTGCGCTCCCTTCTTATCCAGATGTTTTTGTCAAGCAGAAAATCCACAAACTAATGGCCTCGTAGGGAGATCCCAGGCAGGGCTGGGAGATTGCTGAGTTTGGTGGCCAAGTTGGGAGTGTCAGCCGCAGGAAGGCAACAGGGAAAGGTGGGGATCATTTCAACTCTTAATATGTTGGGGGGAAGAGCAAACTGGAATCCTTTCTTCACATCAGACCAAATTTTTTCCTCAACACCAAAGGGAAGAGTTGCATTTTGCATTTGGTTAAGAAAAGCAAAGTGCTTAAATTCCCCAAAGCAAGAAGGCTGCCCAGGAAAGGTACTGCCTGTCTGCACAGAGCAGGGGATGTCCCATACATGTAGCACGGACCCACATTTCCTTCATCTAAACAGAGTCTTAGCTTCTGGATGAGAAGAAAGGAGGAGATGGCACCTCCTCTTTCTCCTCCTTCCAGAAATTCTGGTCCTATTTTGCAGAAACTCTGCCCAGTTTGACCCAGATCTGTGAGAATTTTGGGGTCAGGCAACACAGCAACATGCTCCAGTGTGCTCTGTGCATCGGTGCTCCTGGTGAGCATCTTCCTCCTGGAGACTCACACCAGACTTCATGGCTTTCCCTTCTCTTTTGGTGTCAGTTTGGTGAGCTAAGGTCTGCAGCTGCATCAATTACACCAGCTGAAGCCTGTCCCAACACAAAGAGATGCACTAGGTAGACCCCTGGGTCCAGCTGAGCACCCCATCCTGATGCCAGGGGTCCAGCCCAGACGTGTGAACAGACACTCCTTCTTCAGCCAGAGTAGACAGAAGAAGCATCATTATTTCTTTCCAGCAGTGAGCCATAGAGAGATGAAGCAATTTGCAGAGAACTAAACCCACTTCACCCCAAAAAAAGAGACAAAGCCTACGGACTGCAAAGTCTTCCTCCCACTTCCTCTTTCTCCCACCCTTTGTGCCTTTTTCTACTTGAAGAGAGTTTGAGGCCAAGATATCACTCATTGGAAAATGTACCAGAGTCTAATCCAGCCCTCGGAAGCCTCCCTTCCATGTTACAGCTGCAGTTTCCCCCTTTCTATTTCCTTTTTGGAGCATTAAGTCCTTTGGGCAATGACTATTTGTGGTTCTGGACTACAGCCTTTCCCAAAAGCTCAGGAATGTGCAGAATAAAACCTCCCTGTGCAGCTCTGGGAGCCAAGCACCAGCTGAGCAGTGCAGGGGGTAGCTGTGCTTTCAAGTGAGATACAGCATCACTCAAACCGCCCCATGGGCCAGCATCTCCATGCATGCAGATGCTCACTGGAACATCTGATTCATTGCCCCTGCTCCAGTGTTAAAGGCTCTTACGAGTGGTGGCTGCCTCTCCTCTGTGCCTCCTCTTTGGCTCTCATCACCTCTTGAAGAGAATAAAACCCAGGATTTGGGAAGATTTCAAAATCCCTGCTGAAAGGTGTTGGCTCAGCTCCACTTCTGGTCTCAAACCCAGTTTGGCCCACAAACCCAACAGCTTGGGCAATATCCCATGGGTGTAGCGAAGGGACTGAAGCCACCAAGGAGGCTTTCCTGGCCAGTGAGACCAAGCACTGGGCCACCTGGGAGTCACGAGCAGCACAAAGGCACCACTGAATCTCAAATCATCTAGACACCTTCTTGCTCAGACAGACCTGAACCCCCATCTTCAACGGAACCCTCACCCGCTCCCAGGCTTGCCCTAGGACATCCCTTGTGGTGATTTACCTGGAAGGCTGCAGTGCCTGGACAGCTGCTGGGAGACTTGGCCTCGCACAACAGGACCTAGAAACAAAGGAGAGGGTGTGGGTCGGGCTCTCCACTCCACCGTGATGGCTTTCTGGTGACCTCTCTTCACATGAGCATACCCATTTGGGAGGGATTGAAGGAAAGAAAAAGAGTGCTGTGGTCCCATACTGTGAAAAAATTATTTTCAGGGAATTCCTCTGGGATGTGCACCATGAGCCCAGCCAGGTTTTACAGTACATGGCACATGGTCTTCTTTCAAAATGTCTCTGGTAGGTACCCGACTGCACTCCTCTGGAGCATTTCATGCCTTTTTGAAGCAGGGAGTAAGCTGACACCCTATTTAATCCAGGAAAAACTTCACCAGCTCAAACCCATCTCAGCCCATCTCTTAAAGAGATGCCCTTGCACTAGCAGAAACCGGCAATTTTCTGAAGGGAACATTTTTGTCAAAGATGCCCTGTAGGTGCAGGGTCAAGAAATGGGCTAGGACATCCCTTCCCCTGAGATGAGGAAGATTTTGGAGCAGGTCAACCCCCTGAGTTAGGATGTCTTCCTTGGGACTCTTGGTGGGGTCACAAGCCTGGGCATCACAACCACCATGTCTCTACTCATGCTTTTTCCATCTGGAGGAGCAAAGGAGCTGCCCTCTTGCTCCCTGGAGGTCTGGAGGATAGCCCCTGGTTTTCATCCCTGGAAGCCTGAGCTGTAGAAAGGTATAAACAGCCCGTTTTCTGCTTGCAGGGGAGGAGGGGGAGGTCTGGAGGTCAGCCCCAAGTGGTTTATTAATTCATTTAGTTTCGTCATGGAAGAACAGTGGGCTGAAACAAGACATCTCTCCCTCTCTGGTTGTAGCCAGTTGCTACTGAAAAGAAATATTCCCTAGAAACCCATTAATACAGTGGCAGGTTAAAATTACACTTAATCCTGAAATATTGTTTGAAAAGGCGAAATTAGAATATTTCTCTTAAAAGCTGCAGAAGGAAACACATTTTTCACATGCCAAAAAAGGGTTTTTCAGCACTATTTCCTGTACTTTTTGATGAATTTGCAACTAGTCTTAATTAACCCCAAACCTGCATTTTTCAGCTAATAAATGGTTCACCTGAGCCTGTTTGCAATGATCTGTTTAGGAATTGTAACTGCTTCTATACATAGCAAGCAAATTGAAATAATAATTAAAGGCAGAATTAAAAACTGCCTGTGTGCTTCTAATACACAGGGAAAAAAAAATCTGTTAGTCCTACGTTAAGTCAACAAACTAGTGGATAATGGAGAACAGTTAATACATTTTCCTGAGGGCTTTTTGATAAAGGCCATCAAAGAGGCTTTTAAGGAAACTCAATAGCCAAAGGGGGATTGTCTAACTTCCACAGTGTATTAAAAGCTTATTAAGACAGAGAAAAGAAGAAATGGAATCAAGAGTTCATTCTCAACATATAAATAATATAATAATAGGGCATCCCTGAGAGTCCATCTTAGGATGAAAGTCTTTTATGAACTATGCAAGGGGAAAAGGGCGAACAGTCAAGTGGAAAAATTTTGCAGGGAAGAGAAAATAGTATCAGCTGGCCAAGGCTGGTATAAGCTCAAGGGGACCTCGTGGAGGTAAGGTAATGAAGAGCCTGCCAGCAGGTTAAATGAAATGGCAAGCGGTGAAAAGAAGGGCACGTTAGAAAAAGTCACTTGAACTTTTCATACACCTTCGTGGGTTTTAAATCAGCCTCAGTGGTTCAGGAGAGAGGAAAAAAAGATAAGACCCCAGTGTAATGATGAGCAGGTGAGGAAATGCTGGCTCAGCAGGCAGGGGCGGCACAGACAGTAGGCTGCACTGGGGAAGCGGGATAAGAAACCACATAAAATACAAAAAGTACCTTTAGGGAATAGAGTAGTGCTCTAAGTTTAGCCCTGGCCACTTCTTCTTAGGACAGACAGACAAGATTAAAGCCTGCCCAAAGCCGTTCAGTAAAATTGCAAAAGGCATAAAGGGAGTTTTACAGCGAAGAGGGTGAGATCAGGGTAGTGAAGGCTAGAGAGGAAGGAAATAAGGAGAAAGCTGATGGGAGCAGCATCATCATCATAAAAAGACATGTTTTTTCAGAGAAGCTCCCTTTAAGGAAGTCAGCCTTCCAAAATTATTTGAGGTAAGATTGAACATGATAGGAGACAGAAACCAGGATGCTGAGGGGCATTGGGCATAGTCCACAAGCTGGGGTTAAGGAGGGATTCTCCCGCAGCAGAGCTAATGCAAATCAGACCAGGGGTTTCTTCCACCTTGCTCTGAAATCTCTCAGCCAGGCACTGTCAAAGGCAGGACACGGAGCTGGACACGCGCTGTGCCTGCTCCTGCCTGATAAATCCTCCCCTCCTGATCTTGTTTTCTAATGTAATAGCTTGCATTTTCAGTCTGCACATGTATTATTTCTAGATGGGCCAGGGCACTTAATACCCGTTGGTTTATTCATTAACAGAAAGCTTTTCAGTTTTCCTTTAACATCATTCAGGTCTGATTTGATTACAGAATACGTCCAGTGCTGAGCTCATATTTCTGAGAAAGGAGTGATAATTAGATGATGGTCGTGCAGCCTGGAGGGAGATGGGCAGGAAGAGATGCCTGGTGAAGAGAAAGGGCAGCCGATGGGTGGAAATGCTCTAGTGCCAGTGGCCAAACCCTACAGTCCAGCCTCTCCCGGTCCAGCCTCTCTGGCCTCTGCCCATCCTCGGAGGCTCACCTCGGAGCGCAACATGTCTTTAGCAGAAGCAGGGGCAAGGCCAGGATGTTTTTTACCCCTGTTGTCTGTGGAAGAATTAATCAGAAAATTGCAGCCCACCAGGCTTTAAGATTGGAGCTAAATCCCTTCAAATCGGTGTCACTGAGCTCCCATCCACTGATTATTTAAATAATGGCTTGATTTTTATTTTATTTGATTCTGGTCTTCAGAAGAAAAAAAAATAATAAAAAAAAAAACCCTGGATTTTGTTTCAGATCAGATGTAAAATGGCATGACACATAAAACAGCTTTGCTGGATTACATCTCCTTGTCAGCTATGCAGGTAGGTGAGGGCAGGCACTGCCCTGCATGCAGGGAGAAGCCAGCTTAGTAAACACCAGGATCACCCGGAGGAAAGACAAGGGAGGAAGCCAAGTCCTTCACTCTCTTTTCCCTGTTAAAATTCACATCAAGGCTGGTTTCAGTCTTGTTGTGGCAGGTGAAGAGCAAAAAGATACCGCTGGCCATAGAGGGGTACCTTCAGATGGTCTGGGTTTGGTGGCCCTCTGGTGAGCCATAGCTTCTCCTTAGAAATAAGGGTCCAGGCAGAGAAAAGTAACAATGTTTTGTGAAGACATGAAGGAGAAAGTGGCTGGCTCAGCAGCAGGACTCCTCCTTCACTGCCCTTCCCCACCGCATCCCACGGGCAGGAAGGGCTGCGTGGCGGCCGGGCGGTGGGGGTGTTGCAGAAGATGCTGGGTGGAGGGGACACCACCACTGTCACACACCGTTCAACACCTGCAGACCAGGCCGAGGGAGGGCTGGAAAGCCAGCACAGTCTGGGGGTCCTTGAAGAGCTCATGAGCAGAGGCAACCCCATAAGCTACTGAGTGGCATGAGTTCACCGACAGGCACCAAGAGCCTTATTTGGCTGCTTTCAGTTGCCTGCTGGAGTCCTCCACCCTCTGTTTATTACACGGCAAGGTGGTTAAATTTAGGTGCTGTTCATTTCCTGCAGGAAGCCAAAAGAGATGCCAGTTCAGATAGGGCTGTGGGCAGAGGTGTGGGCTAATGAGAGGACCTCCTAGGCAGCAGCAGCAGGGGGGTGTGCAGGTAGGTGCTGGCAGAGAGGAGGAAGAGAAGGTAATGTAAAACAGCAAGATCAGAGATAAGGCTGAGAAGGAAAGGAGAGAGCAGCATCCTCTGTCACACTCGCAGGGCGCCGGGGTGGTCTGACCCAGCAGCGTGGCAGGTGCAGGCAAAGAACATCCCTGTGTACACCCGTCAGTGCTGGGTCTGGTGAGAAAGCATTTGCATTTAAACTGCTGGACCTATGGCTTCTTCTCTGTCAGGGTTTGCACATGGCAGGATATTTATTCCAGGCCACAGCTGGCTTCAGCGGCAACCCTTGTTAAAATATCAGTGATGCTTCTTGCCTTGGGACACAAAGATCTGGCCCCTAGTTTTATGGTTAATAATTTCAGGGGTCTGAATGGGAGCGGACGGATGTATTAATCCTCCCTTTCTCAGCTCATAGATGCAAGATCCTAGGGGATTGTCTCTGATGGATGTTTGTTTAACCTTAAATCTTCCAGGAAGGAGATACCAGTCCTCCCTCAGAGACTTGCCTCACTGGTGCTGCATGTTACTAGTGTAGCTGATGGAAAGCTTTTAGGAATGTCCAGCCCAAAACTTCGCTGCAGTGAATTGTTTTTACTCTCATCCTTTCTCCAGTGACCTTGCAGTACAATTGATTACCACCCATTTTATAATTAAACTTTGCCTGATGATGGACTGTTTTCACATCTTCTACCCTCCAGACTAAACAAACCCCACTTCTTTAACATTTCCTAATAAGCTATGGTTACTGAACCTCATCTTATTATTCATGCTTCTCCTCTGGACTTCCTCCAGTTCATCAACATCTTTCGCATCCCGCTGTCCCAAAGCAGGCAGGGCGTTCCAGTCCCAGCGTCAGGCTGAGAGGAACAGCACACCCCAGGTCTCTCACGATTCAGGCTCCTGCAAACACATCTCTGCCAGACACACATCTTTTTGCAAAGGCCCCCACCCTTTTGAACTCATGCCCTAAAGCAAGCCCTCCCCGCTCAAAGCCACCCTGCGTTTCACACGGGTGCTGCCTCTTCCATCAGCAGAGCTGTTAATGAAGATATCGACTGCAGCCACTCTGCAGAGACCCCTGCAGCGCCTGCTTGCTGTGTGTTCCTGCTCCAGTAGTGAACGGGTGATAACCGCTCCAAGAGCAATTTAAGAGCTGGCTGTGCATTTGCTTTCCGCTGAATTCATCTAAGCCATGTTTCTCCGTGTACTGCTGCAAAATCTTGCTTAGGAGATCAGCGTGTTGTTCCTGTCCCGCTGCGGGAACTTCTTGCAGAGAAGTGGTGAAAAGTAAGAGCTCAGGGAATATTTGTGTGAGTAAGGCTGCGGAGCTGAGGTCATGCTCCTGGGCTCGTGTTCTCATGTTATCAGTTTGGGGGTTTATCCAGCCATGTGCTGTGTGTGCTCCCAAGTTCAGTAGGTTCTCAGTTTGATGCCAGGATGCCTCGGCTGAAATGCCACCTGTGGGGCTGAAAACAATGAGTTTTCAGCTGACACACTTGAGAGGCTGATAATTGTGGTGAGGAGCAGTATGGAGCAGCGCAGGAACAAGGCAAAAACTGTACCCTGGGCTCAGAGAGAGCACAGCCTGCTCCAGCTCTGGATGTGGCTTGCGGTAGCATCCTGGCACAGCCACGGAGCTTCTGGGAATTAAAAATCACACCCAGTGCCAGGGAGAGGCTGAGGATGCTCTTGCAGTGTGCTGGTCCTACCTGAGTTAAACCAGAGTCCAACAGGTCTCCGGCGAACAGGGAATGAGGGAGTATTAACAAATACCTTTATTTTGCAGGAGATGTGTGTCAACAGTCTTCTGTACCCGCTGCAGCTTGGGGTGGCTGGACAAAGAGCTACTGGCTCTATTTTTACTGATAAAAACTGCCCAAACTGGACAGCATGTCATGCACTTAGCTAGTGGCCGCAAGTTCTAAAATATCTCTGCCAAATAGTTTTGCGGGCATCTGCACAGCTCCAAACCAACAGTTTTTAATTTGTATGTGCGGTTCAGGATGGCTCCAGGCTGCAGGGGCAGTGACGGGGAGGGGGCGGCAGCGACTCCTGCCAGATCGCCCTGAGGAGCTGGCCCCCTCTCTGTGCCATTTTGTGTTTAATGTATAAATTTAGCTCTGCTTTGCCTCTTGTGTAATTCAGTTTGGCTGGCAGCAGGCTGGCAGGCTGCCCAGGTGTCATGAACCGTGCACGCCACACGATGAGAAACACCTTGGGCAGACGGCAGTTCTGGAGCAGCCATCCCATCCCATCCCATCCCATCCCATCCCATCCCATCCTCCTTGTTGATGGGCAGGAAGGAACTGGTGATGCTACAGCTCTGCAAACTTGTTTCCTAAGTGAGGCGAGCACTGTGGGCTCCCGAAGGGCAGGCAAGGAAGCTCATGTGCTGGAGACACAGGGAAACAAAACCCTGCTCCAGGTGGAGTGTCCCAGGGAGACCACCTGCTCCTGTTCCTGCTTGCAGCATGGCTGTGTCCTTCTGCTTTCCCCGTGTCCTGCTGCCCAAGCCCTTGGACATGTGAGGGGATGTGGGGCATGCAGCATGTGGCAGAGGGACAGAACGGGGAGGTGGGCCATTCCCCATGAGGTGCAGAGGGAGAACAGGAAAGTATCTTCCCCAGGAGAAGAAGGGCTTCTAAGAGGCTCCAGGTTAGGAGAGGTCTGACCCTGAGGTGTGCAGGAGTTTGGGCTGCCGTGGGTAAGGAAGCTGCTTCCCACGCCGCTCTTGGTGCTTGATGCTCACCCCACAGGGTACTGACAGCCCCAAGGGGCCAGGGGTACTGACCTTCCCATGTGAGTACCAGGGCTGGTGATGAGCACGGAGGACACCTAGGGTGCTTCTGCTCTCCTCACAACAAAAAGAACTTCAGAAACCCACGAGGATGTGTGAAACACACATACTTGTGTTTACAAATCAGATCTGAACACCACTACCCAACTCCTCATGGCATCCAGCATAGCTGACCGGAGTCCATTGAGGATCCCACCCCTGGGTGCTGCACGGGGCTGCGTCAGGTGGATCCAGACCTGCCTGCCCAGACCTCAGCTCAAAAGCATCAGTGCCAGCCCCAGCATACAGAGATCAGAGCTGCAAACTCAGTCCTAAATCTAAAACCATTTATTCTGGATTAGTTTTTGGTTTTCCTTTGTCCCCCCCTGTGTTTTCAAGGCTTGCTCCCTGGCCAGCAAAGCTCGGATTCAGACAGAGGCAAGGTCCCTGCACCCTCCGCAGTGGGGATGGGCCCCACAAACTCATTTCACAAGTGACTCAGCTGCTGACCCAGGGTCTCCAGATTACCAAGGGCTGAGCTAATGCTGAAAGCTCCCAGACAAGCGGCTTTTTCAGGAAGTGCTGTCCTGGAAAACGCAACCCGAGAGAAAATAAACTCCCCTGAGCCACAGAAAAAGACCCAAGCCTGCAATTTCTTCCATGCTGTCTGGAAAGGGCTGGGGCTGTGTTTTCCAAAAGGTTAAAAACAGGGTAGGGATGTTATTTTAGTGAACGGCTGAGCCCCTTCAAACCTCCCGACAAATGGATACGTCCCCGAGTCCTGTTTGTGCAGATGCAGTGCTGGGCTGGGCTCCAGGCCACGTCCTCCCCCCGCGGGGATCACTTTGGGCTTTGGAAAAATCACACGCAGGGGGAGTGGAAAAGAGGCTGTTTTGCAGGTGGTGCCGAGTTATTCCAGACACGGAGTGCAAACACAATTGCAAATGAATGGAATTCCCTCCTTTCCCCCACCCCAAAAGCTGGTCTGTGCTGGTAATTAAGGCTTGGGATTACTGGAGGGGGGCAGGACAGCAGGAGGCTGTGGATTTGGGCTGTCCACAGTGAGGGGATGCTCTGTGGAGCGTGGGACCCTCCACCATGGCAGCCACCTTCACTGTGATGGAGCTGGGCTGTCTTCTGAAGCTCCCCAGAGCTCCAGGAGCTGATTCAGGGCAACAAGCCTGCGCTTTGTCCTTTGCTCGGCTTCCCACAGCTCAGCCTCCCCTTGCTGCAAGCCTCAGTCTTGGTCAGCAGCAACCCTTTCCCCTGCAGCCCATCCCCAGCTGCATCCCAGGGTCCTGGCATTCACCTACTTTTGGCAAATTTCCTTTGAAAAAGACATCCTCGGTGGCTGTGGCTGGACTTGCCCCATCAGCCATAGACCTGAGGGTACAACTGGTGTGTGTCAGCCCCAGCTGCCAACAAGGGAGGGAAGTCAAATGTTGAGTCTCTCTGGAAATTTACAGTGAATAATAAAATAATAATAATAATAATAATAATAATAATAATAATAATAATAAAAAAATAAAGTGCCACATATATATGTGGTGCTTGGGGACATGGCTTAGTGGTAGACTTGACAGTCCTGGGTTAACAGCTGGACTCGATGATCTTAAAGGTCTTTTCCAACTTAAATGATTCTGTGATTCTATGATTCAATAGCTGCTAATGGCTCAGCCTTGTGAGAAACAGCTTTAAAAGTAAATAATTGCCTGCTCCAGGCACTAAGGCAGGATGAGACCCTGCTGTTCGACACAGTCATTCAGCAACTGTATGCATGAAGCATCAGGGCTCTGCTCACTGCCTTGTCTTGTTCAGCAGCTGACAAAGGCATCGTCCATCGGGTCATTAACTCGAATTAGGACGATCTAGTATTATTACTACACAGGAAACCTTGCACACAGGTTGCTCCAGCACACTATTATTTTATTGTGTGTAAACAGGCCTTCCACTAAAGAGCTTGCTCTCTTGGTTTGGTGCCTGGAGTGTGTGCGTGCTTAATGGCCTCTTTCAACACCAGGTCACTTCTCGGTTGTGTCTTTCCTGGCACAGGACTGATGATAACGGCTTTGTACAGCATGAGGTGAGAGCTGCAGCCTTTCTGGGTTAATGTG
The DNA here is from genome assembly GCA_035590275.1 of Ibycter americanus. Taxonomy (NCBI): domain Eukaryota; kingdom Metazoa; phylum Chordata; class Aves; order Falconiformes; family Falconidae; genus Ibycter; species Ibycter americanus. The sequence goes on along the minus strand of JAVJGI010000037.1, from coordinate 1,494,831 downwards.
GTGCTCACTAGAGAGGTGTCATCATTGCTGAGCACAAGTGGGGAACCTGAGATACATCCCAAAGAACTCCCCCAACCCCACAGAGGGTCTGGGTCCAGCACCTCAAGGGGGACCCTGACTCCAAGTGGTACTGTCCTCCCAGGTTGGCAGGTGACTCTGGGGTCAGAGGAGGGTTTGTCAATGGTCTGTCACCCATCCTGAGATCCCTCAGTCTCGTGTGGCCAGTGTGTGACATACTTATGAAACTACCTCCTGATCTACCTCCCCAAGTCTACACTAAAAGGCATCCTTAGGAAAAGAAGGAGATTAGGTGTCTCTGGTGGCTCCTGTTGGAGTCTGTGGAGACACATCTACATCTCCAATGCCTGCCAATCCTGCCTGTGTTAGATGTCTAGCTGTCATCTCCAGATAGGCATCTGAACCTCCAGCCTTGCTCACTTCTCTTGCTGAACTATCAGAGGTGCTGGGGACAACTAGGCTGTGACATCCAAATCGAGGATGGTGAAATTAGAACAGATCAATCTACTTGATTACACGAACTGCCAGCTTCAAGCAAGTGGATAATCACTTTTGGCAATGGGTCCATTTTGAAGCTGCAACCTCAGCTGCAGCCAACCTCCCTACTAATGCTGGCCCCGCATCCATGGTCCCTTTCCTGCTGGGCTGTTGATGTGTGGAGAAGGGAGTGACCAGGCTCCTGGGTGACACTGTCTCCTGCTGTTTTTCCACCTCTCCAGGCCAGCTGCTGACTTCTAAGAACGTGGTCCATGCTTTGCTGTCAGAGGACCAGAGCTCAGCCTGAGCACACATTATGCTCCAAATCTTTCATCGAAGATCTTGCCAGTTATCTGAGGGTACACAGGCCTGCTGATCTTATCATTGGTGGGACGTACATCTGTGCAGAAGGTCGCAGTGATCACTGCTGGCAGGGGGATGTCTGTAATTTTGGCCATGGGCACACAGGGAAACCTCCTTTGCCCTGGGTGGGCTGGGTAGCAGTGTGCATCCCTCCTCCAGGCAACCTGCAGCCCCTTCTTGGTGACTTGCACAAAAAGCCCTCCCATCTTCATGTTACATACCCTCCTGCCTTTTTTATCCAAAGATAATTTGGGGGGAAATAATTGCTTTCAGTGGAAATTTTAGTGGATTTTAAATGGTTAAGTACACAAAGAAGCCCAAAGTTTCTGGAACAAAGAAGTGGGTTGGTTTGAAGATGGGCAGGGCAGGGCAAGGAAGGGCAGGGCAGGGCAGGGCAGGGAAGGGCAGGGCAGGGCAGGGCAGGGCAGGGCAGGGAAGGGAAGGGAAGGGAAGGGCAGGGAAGGGAAGGACAGGGACGGGAAGGGAAGGGAAGGGGCAATCCC
>JAVJGI010000037.1:1480198-1493290 GCA_035590275.1 Ibycter americanus | reverse complement strand
CAGGGCAGGGCAGGGCAGGGCAGGGCAGGGCAGGGCAGGGAAGGGAAGGGAAGGGAAGGGAAGGGAAGGGAAGGGAAGGGGCAATCCCAGCTAGAGTTGATGGCAAGCATATCAAAGCTTTTCAGTTCATGGAGACTTCCAGTGTTCCTGCGTCTCCTGCAGGCTCTGCCTGTTTCCTTAAGTCACCTGAAGCCTCCTTATAGCCTTGGTTCCAGCAAGACTCAGCGTTACAGTGGGCCAGGGCTGGGATTTCTGGACCCCAGCAGTGACTGATTAACCTGTGAAACAGGACAGCAGATGTTGGTTAGATGTTGAGTGTGCCCACGCACCACAGGAGCCTTTGGGGAACTTCTGAAGCAGCTTCAAAGCAGAAGAAGATGCTGCCGCAGGATTCAGTGGCTGTGGGGAGCACGAGCAGAAAGAGCAGGGGAGGTGCAGGTCAGCCCTCACGGGCAGCGGCAGACCCCAGGAGGAACCAGCACTACTGGGGTGTCGGCCAATAAACCTGTGAACAAGGGGACGTTTCCTGACCCCTGCCAACCCTCTGCTTGACAGGACACAGGATGGGTTGTTCTTCACTGACATGACACTGACGGATGACCTCAGAGAGAGGGAGGGAGGAGAACTGCCTATGGAGAAGATCCCTGGTGCTGAGACCTCACCGCTCCTGGCAAATACAAATACCTCCCGTCACAAGGAAACATCTTTGCTTTCCAGAGTCCGCAAACACACGGTTTGCTGGAGGCTGAGTTAGCAACAACACTAAACTGGGGTGGGGGAAGAGGGACATGAGCATGGAGGTGCTTGGCATAAGGCAACAAGCCTTATCATAACCCTGATGTGCTTGGTATGTGTTCAGCTTTCCAGCATGCTGAGAAGTACTTTCCTGGCCTGTTTTGCTAGTGTGACTTCTAGAAGACTGGGAATCCTTCCAAAGTAGGACCTGGGGACTTCAGTTCCCTTGGAGCAAAATGATAGTTAAAAGGCTGCAGCATGGGGTGTCTTGTTGATTTTTTTTGTTCCCCTGGGATTTTGTGTTAAATCCTCTCCAGGCACACACAGAACAATAATATTTTGGGAACGCCCATTGGGAAACTTTGGCTGTACCGTTGATTTCTTCAGGTTTGGAGTTGCTCCATTAAAGTGACTGAAGTCAAACGAGACGCTTCCACTCACACAGATGAGAAGCTGGAAACCCAGCTGCGTTGTATGCAAATTTAAAAAATGCAGCTTCTACAGGGAAAAAAAAGAAGCTACAAATGTCAGGACAGCTCTGTATCTCTGCCTGTTACAAAATCATTGGTAAAGGCAGGAGCTCCTGGATCGCATGGGAAGCCCTTTGCTGTGCAAAGCTTGCTGTGAAATATCGGGGAGCAAGCTGGCTCCCCCTCATCAGCCCACCGCCAGCCGAGGTACGGCCCTGCTTTTGGGGGTACCAGACTGGCTGCCGCAAGGTCCGCATGAACAGCACATGCAAACCAGTGACTGAGGCAGCCCAGGAGCCATAGAGCCAGCCCATCCCTGGGGAGAGCCGAGCAGGGGGAAGCTTTGATGACGGGAGAGTTGCAAAACAGTTTCCTGTTTACTTGCCTCTTACTTTTTTCTCAGTTAAGTGAGGACTCTGCCTACTGAACTGTTGCTTTTACCAGCAATGCAGGGGAAAGCTCTGTCCCTGCTGCCCCCATTCCTCCTCCCTCGAACCAGCCCAGCCCTGAAAGGACATGGCTGCACACACATGCCTGTGTCCTCAGCATCCCTGCACTGTCCATTCGCAGCTGGAAAAGACCATCCTCCTGGGTCCTTAATGGCATTTAATCCTTTGAGTTGATTAAAATAGTATATTAACCAGAAGACTCGGGTGTAATGGGAATAATAGATATATGCAGGGCATAATTGCATGGTGAGTGGGACTTCACTAAACAAGCTGTAATCCGTTGTTCTGCTGTAGAGGGGAAGGATTACAGCTTTATTCACTTTATTCTTTTTTTTTTTTGAAAGCCTCAGCTCTGAGGAAGTGATCCCCAGCTGGGGCAAAACAGTGTAACTTGGTGGGTTTCTTATTTATACTGCGAGGACTGGAGCCTATTTTAAAAACACACTTGGCTTACAAGTGCCAAGTGCCTTCTCTGCGCTTGCTAGCTTCGGGGTCCTAGGTGGAGAGCAGATGTGGACAGACTGTGCCCTGCATTGCATGGACCAGGCATTTTGTGACAGCTCAGAGGTGAGGGAAGTGCTGGGGTGTCCATTTCATCATCCCCAGGAGAGCTTGGCTCTGCAGAGCTTCCCCTTAAGGACCTCAAAGGACTGGTTTGCCTTACGCTGCAGGTTGGGGAAACTGAGGCAGGGTGAGCCGGTGCGGCTGCGTGCCCGGGGCCTGTGCCCACCCCTGAAGCGTTCCTGTTCCACATCGGGCTGAGCCTCTAGCACTTGCCATGCTACTGCTCCCGGCACTGGAAGGGAACCATTGCCACCACAGGAGGAGCAGAACCTGGCGTAGCTGGCAAAGCACAGACTCACCTGGCTGTGCAAAGACATGCAAAGAGGATCCTTGCTCCTTCCCCTTGCTCCTGCTCTTCTTCCTCTGCAATATGTCCTGTGGATCAGTGAAGAGGCAGAAGCAGGCAGAAGCCCTACTTTGGGTTCGATAGACCTTGTCTCTTTGGATGCTCAAGGGCCATGAAAGCCATCAGCTTCTCTGCTGCAAGTATCTGCTGCTCTGGTACTGACAAACACTGTCTGCCTGGCCAGCCCAGCAGCACAAGGCTGGGTTAAGGAAAACCTGACATATTTCTTTTTACAGTTTCCTTTATTTACTTTTTTCGTCTTCGAGCCTGAAACATTCCTGGCTTTGTTTGGTTTTTAGTTCTGCTCCCTTCCTTATCACAGAAAAGGGCCCCAAACTAAAAGCCAAACAAACTCAAAAGCTGAATTTCTAGTGAAATCGCAGCTTCCAGCAAAGCCAGGAGGGCTGGGGCAGCCCCGCTGTGGCTAGCAGAGGTCCACGAGCACGGCCCCGAGAGCAGGCAATGCCCCGGCTCTAGCAGACCAGCACACTGGTGCATGTGTTTTGGGGTTGGTGGGACAGAATCACTTGCTTGTACCAGCACAGAGGCATCCCATGCTGGGGCACAGCAGCAGCATGATCTTTGCAGGTGCTAGATAGCAGACCCCCCCCCACCCGGGAGACTGAGCTGCACCCCTGAGCACTGTCGCCTGTTTTAGGGAGTCTCTGTCTTTTGGGACACTGTCAGGGAAGGACGATACTGGCTATGCCACCTCTGCCTCGTCCCTGCTTCTCTGGGAGAGCTTTGGAGGGGCAGCCACCCCTCTGTAGGGGCCTCGGCAGCAGGAAAATTGAGGGTGCAGGGTGTACAGTGAGGGGAAAAGCTAGCTGCAAGGGGCATTTTGGAGAGGCATTGGTTCCCCTGCTCTCAGTGCCCATTCATGGGATGCAGTAAGGGGAAGGAGGTGGTAGCCCCTGCTAGCACTGACAGGCATCTCTCCCCAGGGACAAGGATGTTCCCTGCTGCCCCTGAAGGGTATAACCAGCCCTGTAGCACCCAAAAGTGCTCCCTCTCAAGTGCCCAGCCCTGGTTTTGAGTGGGGATGGAGAAATTTTAAAACGCTGGGGGGTGAAAGAGTGGTGTGGCAGAGATGTCCACCAGCCCCTCCAGGGGAAGGACACCAGCCATGCCCCAGCCACACTGAGCCCCCCACAGTCCTGCTCCGGGGCTGTAGCCAGGAACTGATGCAGGGGAGTGCAGAGGGGGAATAGCAAAGCCTGAAGGCAGTTGTTTTTATTGCTTCTTTATATGGCAATGTTCCCTCATCCTCTTCTGGGAGCTCCCGGCACTGTTCCTGCCCGTCTTTCCTTCATGTCCTGCTCAGCTAGGAGCACTGGGGCTTTACAGCCTCCTCCACTGAGCGCGGAGCACGAGGGCCCCTCCGAAAGCCCCAGCTGGGGGGAGATCCCCACTCCCAGGCTCTGGTGGGCTCCAGCTGGGCTGCATGGTGGCTCTGTGGCTGTGTGCCCTGGAGCTGAGGCTTTGGGATGGCTCCGCAGCAATGGGATGTGCAGAAATCCCCGAGGCTGCTCACAAGGCTCCCATGCCCTCCCTTTGAGCTTTACTCTGGATTTTATGTTCCCTTTCCTTAAATAAAGAAAAAGTTCTTGTTTTTAGAAACCCACACATTTGTCCCAGTAACTCTCCTGCTGCCTCTCCATTAGGGATTTTTTCCATCTGCCAAAGGTACCCCTGTCTCCCTCCAGAGCCAAGTGAAAGGCAGAGACTTGCTGCAGAGTTTTGGAGATGAAGCAGCTCTTTTGCAGGTCTCTGGCTGGTTGTCCTCCGCTAACAACACCATGTGTTCAAGTCTGCCGGTCTGCTGCCTGTCTCAAGCTGCACCTCTGGCTCAGATGCCTTGCCAAGCTCTAGGGATTAACCTCTCTAGTCTTGGGGGCTATTTGACCACATGTCTTGGTCAAACTATGCTGGGACAAAGGAAGAGCTGGTACAGGCAAGCTGCCACCCAAGGCAGGGGGGCAACGAATGCTCTGCAGGCTCAAAGCATAAGCCTTGAGCATCAGAGCATCCTTGATCTTCCAGCTCTGCTCAGTATCTGGATCTGCCTCCACGGGGGACCTGTGAATTAAACATGAACCTGATTCTGGTGCACTCCAGGGCTCACCAGCTTCTGCACAGGCTCAGCAGTCTGCTTGCCTGTGGAACTTGCAGAGGGCAGGGAGCCCACAAAGTCTTTTCTCTGGTGTGGTTTTGCTGCTTAAGGGCTGAGCTCATGCTCTGGGCAGGGGGAGGGGCATCTGAGGAGGTCTGCCGTACCCTAAAACCCACTTTCACACAACTGGCAGGCTCCTGATAGTTGAAACATTGCCAGGTTGGAGTGAAACTGACCCCCAAATTCAGGTCCTTTAAGAAAAGGGAAGGAACACACTGTGTGAGGTTACACAAACCTTTCTCCTTAAGAAATTGAGCTAAAACCGTCTAAGCATTTGGGGCAGCTTCCTCAGCGTTGAAGGGACCTGCACTTTTAGAAAGGGCTGAGCAGCCTACCAACTGGGCTCACTGAAGGCTGGGAAATGGAGGCTGTGCATCCCAAGTTGCGTCTAAACTTGGTTTCCACATGCGAAATGGCTCCAAAATCTAAAGTACCCTTCTGCATGCTTCTGGTGGGATGGGGCTGCTCTTCCCAGCCATGTTCCCTGGGGTGGGCACCAAGGTGTCTACCATCAAGCTTTCCAAAAGGCCTTGGGCAGGGGACTGAGCTGAGCTGCTGTGGCCCAGGCAGGCTGCACCAGCCTCTGTCCTCTGCTTTGATATTGTTCCTCCCACCACGCATGGGTGGCCTGGCCTCAGCTGTGGCATCAGCTGGGGAGAATGTGCCAAGGACCTCAGGTCCAGAGAAAGAGGATGCAACGTGCTTCTTTTCCCTGCCTTCCCACAAAGGTCCTCTAAACGATGGTGGGAGAGGACCACGATGAGGCCAGGCTCCATCTCACTCGCTCCAATGCTCAGGAAGATTGGGTCATCCCGGCCTGCTAGCCCCAGTCAGCCTTTGCCAGAGCTCCTAAATTAATCCAGGAAGGCTGGGCTTGTATAGCTTTTCCGTAACACTAGCCAGGTAATTTGTGCTTTCCATACAAATGCTTTTCTTCAGGCTGCTGGCAGGAAAGGCTTTTTGTGTCCCTGATTAGAATCATAAGAGAGGATGGCCCTTGACAGTATGCAGGGAAGAGCTGTGTTTATCCTCTATAATTGCTGCATGCTCCTCTGCCTCCTGCTGAAAACATCATCCCATTTCGGGCTGAGTCTAGGAAACCACAGGGCTGAGCTAAGTTTTTTGTGCTTTAGAGTAGCCTGTGAACAGGAAGAAAATTTATTTCTGATAGCAGATTTGTCCCGCTGCCCTGGGGTGTTGGGGGCTGATGTGCCCTTTTGGGTCACTCTGAGGATGCTGCTGCAAAGCAGACTCTGCATCACAGGGTAGCTAGCCTGGAGAAGGGTAAGGAGGGAGAGGGAACAGACATCAGGGATGCAGGGGTTGTGCTGTGGACTCAAATATGATTTAGATGAAATCTGGTTTAGTCTATTTGCAGGAACATATTTCAGTCAGATACTGTATGGCTTTCCTGGAGGGGCGGGGTGTGTGTGATAATTCCCAGCGATCCACCACCTAGAACTGATCAAAACTTTTTTAACTGTGAGAGCCTTTTAATAAAACCATCTGCACATCACGAAGTCACAAAGTCTAACCTGCTTTAGCTCAGGACAAGCTGTCAGCACAGATTGAACAAGCTTCATCTGGGAAAGTGTTCCTGCAGCTCTCTGCCAGCTGCCGAAACAGCTGACCCAACCTGAAGCATCTTCTGGCTCTTACAACTTCCAGCAAATGCAAACACCAAGCGCTCAGCTGTGTTTCCTCTCCTGCTTCTCCCACGGCCCCAGGGAGGATGCCCAGAGGTCTCTCCATGGCTGGCCAGAGCGGAGCAATGCTCTGCATATTGTCTCACCTCCTGCACATTGCAGCCAACTGGTGTCAGCTGCTAAACTGAGCCTAAAACCTTGGGTTTTGTAAACCCCTTCCTACAGAAAAGCATCCAGGCTGCAGTTTCTGCACCAAGAACTGGAGAATCCCCATCTCTCTGATAGTGTTTCTCAGTGGTGAACACCCATGCTGTTAAAGGTAGTTCTTTGGGGTTGTTTTTTTTTTTTTTTTGTATTAGAAGAGGTTGGTTCCGCCACCCTTCCTGTGCTTCTTGATCTCTAAGTCCTTCACTATTGCGACACTGCAATCGAGCCAGTGTCAATCTTTGTGGTGCGCTGAGCAGCCTGGTCTTCTCAGGTCTCCCACAGCAGCGCAGCATTTCTAGGCTGGGGACAGGGTTTTCTGTGTCTCCACTCTAGTCTCTTTAATCTTCTGGACCCCACAGGACCCTGCTTGTCCTCTTCCCAGCCCCCCTGTATTGATCTGCTCCATCCCTATGGCCTCCTGGCTGCGGGCAGGGTGGGGAGAGCTCAGCTTCTCCCACCAAAGGGGGTCTGCTTAGGGAGGGGCTGAAGACAGACCTAGGAGATAAAATGTTTTCAGATGTTCTCTCCGGGTGGCAGAAGATCCTGATGGAGACAGATGGGATTTGGCTTTTCTTTATGGGGAAAGCTCAATTCCTGCCATTTTTGAGCAGAATGAGACACCGAGTGAGGAACCAGCAATTTGTGGGCAGGGCGCTCGCCTGGGAACGCAGACCCAGCCCGAGTTCGTGTTCCGCCTCATTTGAAGGAGGGTTATTATTTTGGGATGGATGATTTTCTGGGGATCTCCAAATGAAAGGGTGAGTTACATTACCCCTCAGAGGGAAGACAAGTTTTGAAAGCTTAAAGCCCTCTATGAAAGCATTCCTTGGTTTCTGGTGAGCTCAGCAGCTGCTGAGCTTTGCAGTGAGATCAGATGCCTTCCCAAAGGGCATTCTCCCACACCGTGGTCCATGCTCTTCCATAAGGGATCTGCTGCCACATGGAGACTCCCTGGGAGCTTGTGGGCTTCCTCTGCTATCCTAAAAACCATCCTCGAGGCCTAAGTGGTAGGTGGCCTGGCATCTAGGAATGGGCCAGCTCTAGCTTAGACACAGTCCCCACTTCTCACTCAGAGCAGGGCTTCCTTCAGAAAAGCCGACGGCTGCTCAGTGTGGGTCAGATTAAAATAATCACAGGGATCCCTCCTGGCCATGGGCTTTTGCAGGCAACGTGACTAATCCCCCAACGCACATGCAACCCGTTCTTACTACAGGTGTGCCCTGCAGTCTGCCTGCCCATGCACAGCCCACGTGCCCTTCCTCGGACGTGCCAGCCCTCCTATGCTGGAGAAAAGCCACCCATGGCTGAGCTGGGGCAGCCAGATCTCTCCAGAGCTCTGGACCTGCAATGTATGTGGAGGATCTTAGCTTATACCTCCTAGATAGGAGCAGGTTGCTGTCAGCAGCACCTCTAACAGGATTTGGTGCTATGCTTCTGTGCTCGCCGGGGAGCACCGGCTTAATCCAGTTGTGCACTGGCAGAAATCAGTGCCTGAAGAGCAGGGTCACGCCACCTTCTTGGGAAGAAAAAAATCATCTCTGAGTCCATCATCCAGGAGGGAAGGAAGCTGAACAAGACTTGATTTGTCCCTTGAGTCCCTATGGGCTTCCTGGATGGCAGAAGATGCTGAAGGGAGATCACAAGCCCAAGGACAGCCAAGTAGGTCTAGGTGCTTTGAACAAGCCCCACCCAGGGTCAGACCACCGTGGGCAGCAGGCAGGTCAAGATCTGGAAACACACAGAAATGCAGGTGCGTTCCCAGGAAAAGCCAGCAAAACAGGCGAATTCAGGAAAGTGCCCTCTGCACCGTCTCCTTGAAGCCCTGGAGACTGAGAGAGCTTCTGAACCCACTTCAGCCATCCCCTGCTTTTTTTTTTCCCCAGCTCAAGTGACTTGCCATGAGAGGATTTCAAATAGATGCTTTTCCATGCCTCCATGCCACCATTTCCCTGCAAATGGACCCATCTAAGGATCGAATTAACCACGTTCTCCCAGCCACGGGCAGCAGCAAAAGGACACTCTTTCCATTACTAGATATATGCAAAGAAAAGCAACAACCCTAGATTTGCTGTATTTTTGTTGAGATGGATCTCAACAAAAGTATTTTCTCATGAAGTATCGGTTTTCATGAAAACTGTCAGACTCTAAAGTGATCCAAAAGTAAACTCCTCTGCTCCGATCGTATTTCACTCAGGGTATTGAGTTTAACAGCCCAGATCACATAACCTGGCAGATGAAAACCGCCTAAATGTTGACTTTGCCATTATGGTTTCTCCCTCAGGAAAAATGCTTCCCCCTGTGAGATCAATTCTTCAGTCCCGTTCCAGAGGGGAGAAGCAAACATCAAAACACCAGCATTTCTCACAAGGCAGCAATTTCTTTTTCCAATCAGTTCTAATCATGATCAGAAAAATCTTTAGTTAAAAAAACCAAAAAATACAAGCAAACATGGAGCGTGTATCCCCTCCCCCTTTATTTAAAAGATTTTAACTCTTTTAGCCTCTCCCTCCACACAGAGCTCCAGTTCCTTTTTCTTTTCTTTTTTTTAAAGCTGGTTGTCATTTCCTCTTCAAAATGCTGATGCAATGGGGAACGGGCCCTTATAAAAATGCCATTTTCACCTTCCCCTCGCTCAGGAGAGAGGGGCTGTCTCACTGTAAAGTTCTTGGTCACCTTGCATGCCAGAAGACTGCAGCCCTCCCGCGTTTTCGGAAACCAGCTGCCCACCTTCCTCCCCAACAAGCCCCAGACAGCAATGCTCCTTCAGCGGCACCCATCCTTTAGCTCCCTGCACCAAGAGCTTCACAGGGGCTGCTGGAGAAGCAGCCCGGGCTGGAGGGCCGGGGATGGGTGGTGGGTGTAAGGGAGCCGGGACTGGGCAGAGCAACAGAGAGGGAGCAGGCAGGCGCAGGCAGCAGTTGGGGATGTCAGGGCAGCGGGGCCACCTGCAACTGCTCCTGCAGGCATTGGCACCGAGATCTGCAGGCTGAGCCCTTCGCGTCGGAGCTTGAAAAGCCCTGCTTGAGAGCTGGGGATAAATGCATCATCCAGGGCTGCTCTGCAGGCAGGTGAGGAGTTCTGGACCCAACCACTTGCATCAGCATCCTTGCAGGGATGCACTGCATTGCAATTCAGCCCAGCTGGGAGGGGAGTGAGGGTTCAGAGAGGAAGAGGAGGGCGGTCAGAGCAGGGCAGGAGGTCTCCAGTAAGTTTGCCTTCCTTCTCCTCTTTATTTGAATCCGCATACTCAAGCACATTGCTCCCTGCCCATGTGCCAGAGCTGCTGTCCTGCTCGAGCAACACCTCTGGGTGCACATAGCACACAGCCAGCACTACTGCCTTTGCACCTTAGCACACGAAGACGAAGGCGAGTCGCTTTTGTTCCTTTATTACACATTGCCCAGGCGTGGTAAAGCAGCAGCAGCCAGCCCCAGGCCCAAAAAGCAGGCCGTGGAGAGCTGTGATTGGAGAGACCTTCACAAGAGATTGCCAAAATGGCAATGATTTTCATGTTGGGCAAAGATTCCCTTTAATATGTGAAGTCGTGGCTGCGGCTGAGCCCGACTGCCGCTCACCCGAGCAACCCCACCCCATCCCTTTGAAGCCCACATCGCTATTGTACTCCGAAGGAAAGGTGAAGATACTTTTTTCTGACAGACCTCCAACTAGTCTGAGAGATGCATAAGCATTTTACACCCTACAGCATGTAAAGCCTTCCCCGCTCCCCCCCACCGCCCTCCACATATGCATGAACAGAGCATCAGTCCATCCACCCCTCCCCCCCCAAAAAAAACCCCCCACCAACCCCAAGGCATCCCAGAGCAGCAGCGATGCTTCGAATCAGAACTGCAAACACAGGGTGCATCTTTATCTAACCTTCCCAAGCACTGACAGTCTAAATGCTAAGCTGCTTACACGGGTTAATGGCAATATATCCGTGCTGTGAGGCTTCATCTTTCCACACACACCTCCCTCCCTCTGCTTCCCACCTTTCTCCATGTCCTTAAACCAACACTTTCTCACTCGAACCCCTTGGCAGATCAAATACAGTGTATGCAGCATGCTCCCGGGGAGCTGCACGGCGTTGAGGGCACAAGAGCAGAGTTCAGTGTCCAACACAGACAAGCTGCTCCAGCTGCAGGAATCCCAGCTCAGAGCAGAGTCCGGTGTGTGTCCCTCTCCCACCCCAAACACGTACATGACAGTGTTCAAGTCCACACATCCAGGGAGGGTTGGGAGCTACAGGCGGCTACTGTAGAAGTCGGAGAGAGGGAAGAAGGTTGGTGGTCAGCAGCTGCTAAAAGGAAATGCTGAACAGGTTCAACGTGGAAGAAGGAGAAGGAAAAAAATAAACCAGGAACAAACTCAAGGGGAGGCAAAGGAGGGGTGCTGGGATTCGGGGGTCAGATGTCTACCTTTGAGGCAACAGCCAGCACAGGAGAGGAAAGGGAGAGTTGGTGCTTGGTTTGTGGGTTTGGGGGTTTTTTTGGTGTCACTCACGATAGAAAACATATTCGGTGTAAGAGGTCCAGATCCTGTCATCTGTCTGGTCATGGGCGAAGGCACAGGTGCCTGTGGAGTTGCAAGCCACCATGTGGAAGCCAGCATCGGCCAGTTTGTCAAAGGCTTGCTCCAGGAAGGTGAATTTGAGGTAGTACCTGGAGGTGTACCTCTCCGGAGGCCTGTCTGGGTCCCTGCTCTCATTCAAGGTATCCCCAAAGACCTCCTTGGCCAGCGATGTCTTGCCGCAGACCATGATCCGTGCCACCCTGCGGAACTTGGCATCCGTCTGGCTGTCCCTGCCCAGGGTGTAGGAGCCCCGGTAGCCGATGGTGATGAAACCTGCCCTGCGGACATCAGTGCTGGCAGCACCAGTGTTAGTGGTGACAGCAGCCCCGGGGCCACCAGTCACGGCGCTGGGGAGCGTGGCACTGGCAGAGGTCAGGTTGCGAGTGGCATCCGCGTTGGGGGAGAGCTCCTCTGGGTCGCTTTGGCATGGGTCATCTCCCAGTGAGTTCTGTTTGCTGAGCTTGGGAGCCAGCATCTTCACCAGCTCCGGCAGCATGAAGTACTCAGCCTCTCGCTGCAGACGGCTCCTTTCTGGGAAGTGGTCGGGCAGCACCAGCTGCTGGTCCCTCATGTAATCCAGGATGTAGCGGAAGAGGAAGCCATCCCGATCCACAAAGAACCGTCCCTTGCTGTCGCGGGCCAGGGAGCGGACATTCTTCTGGGTGAACATCTCCCAAAGGAGCGAGCCAGGCACACTGACCAGGGTGGGGTGGCGGGTGATGTAGACTTGTCCACCCACATTAAGTTCAATAATCTCAGGGAAGGGGAAGTCCTCGCTGGGTTTGGCACAGCCCGCGTTGTCTGCCAGGGCCATAGTGAGCTACCGCTGCTTCCCACCTGCAACAAAAAGCAGCAATGTGCCAATGTTAAACCTGCCAGCAAACACAGCCCGTTGTCTCACCGATCCCAAGCCAGATCTCACTTGCTTTGGGTCAGTAAGCAGGGCAGGATTGGGCCCCTGTCTCCCTGGGAGTCTGGAAGCCAGCTCTCTTCCCCAGTCCCTGGCTCTGGGAATAAGCAGCATTAGCTAATGCTGTTTTCCCTTCCGTAGCACAAGAAGGGAAGCGCGTTGCCCGTGGTCTGAACATGCTGTCTCCACCTGCAGCCCTCCTGACAGCCAGCTCCTGGGGCCAGGGCTCAGCCCCTTTGCCGAGGAAGGCACAGTGACACTGTACTAAAGCTAACAACAGGAAAGCCAGGACCGTCACAGCCTGGGTCTGACCGGCGACCCGCACGGCCCAGCATCCTGCCGGTCAGGAGGAGGTGCCGAGCGTGCCAAGGCAGGACCGCATTACGGCGCAGCATCTCCTGCCAAGCTGGCGAGCGGGCGGGGAGTTTATGGTCCCATGCAAGGAGCACCCACTGGTCTGCCAGAAAAGCAATGCTAGATACCACCGTAAAGGACAGAATGACAGTACCTTTTGGCACTCCTGCTCCATCCTTGCCCCTGGAACGTACTCAATGGAGGCTCGAGGCTGAGCTGAGAGCAGGTGAGAGATGGCAGAGTCTCTCCAAGGCTCTGGGACCAGGACAAACACCGGGCTACAGGCACAGCCTCGGGCCACATGCCATGTATTTATACATTTCCCAGAGGCAAGCTGGTTCTTAGGCATCTCTTGACACTGCAAATCAGCGCTTACATAAACCTGGCTCAGCAGATGGACTCAGGATCCAGCCTGGCCAAGCCACGCTCCTCTGTGCAGGGATCCGGGACACCACGGAGAGCGGGGCTTTCCCTGCACAGCCCCTACCTGCCTGGCAGCCTTGGTCCCAAGCTCTGCCCGCTCCCCCGTGTGATGTTAGGGCAGCCCTGGGACTGCTCTGAAGTTAGGAGCTGCCCGCACCCCCCGGGGACGGGTCCCGCACCCCCGGAGCAGCACCAGGGCTCGCCCGGTCCTTGCGCCCCGCCGGGCGGCGTGGCCGCAGCGGCGCA
>JAVJGI010000037.1:1415749-1479397 GCA_035590275.1 Ibycter americanus | reverse complement strand
CCCCGCCTCCCCCGCCGCCCGCTCAGCCCCCCCATCCCTGCATCCCGTCGGGAAGCTCCGTGCCGGGGCCAGGCGAGGCCAGGGTATTCCGGCGGGGCCCCTTTCCATCCTCGGCAAAGCAAGATTTGGATGCCATCCATCACCCAGCCGGGCGAAAGCACTCCAGCATCCCGTGCCCCGCCCCGGGCAGGTCGCGGGGGATACCCGGGGGGCTGCCTGCCCTGCACCCCCAGCCCCGGGCTGGCTATGAGAAGGGGATGGTAGCCCTTCACATGCTGCGCTGCAGTGCACAAGTGCTTTGCCCACTCGCGGTGGGTGGTGGGACTGGGTGCTGGCCCTCCGTGCCCCAGCGGCAGGCAGGACCACGCGTCTGGCAGGGCAGCGTGGCCAGCTGGCAACCCCAGCCTGGCCAAAGTGGCCCAGCAGCATGCATCACCCAGGGCCTGGCCCCATTGCAGCTGACTGGCCCACTGTGGGGCTCAGCATGAACCACAGACACGATGGGCTCGGCGTGCTTGGGGAGCCACGGGCAGATGCAAGACCCTGGGTGCGAGCTGGAAGCGGTCCCCCAAACCAGCTGGTTGCCAGGGCATCCCTCACCCCTCTAGCCTGGCCTGGCCGGAGCCATCCTCCCACTGTCCCAGTTCGTGCCCCAAATCCCACATCTCCATTACCATGGGGAGGTGCATCTCCACGGGCTCAGAGGGGCGAGTGCAGCTCCAACAAGCATGTGTCTCCTCCCATTTGGCCGGTGCAGCTCCCTGGGGTGGTAACGACACAGAGCAGGATGCTCAAGGACTGCAGATCCTTGTCCAAAGGGCCACTGCTTGTTGGAGTCCTTTCTGCTCTGTCTTTACTAAGATTAGCACCTACACCGGGGCTGGCTTGGGGACACCTTGAGGTCCACGTGGCAATGTGTCCCCCAGAGCCCCACAGCTGGCCGGGGCTGTGCAGAGATGGGGAATTAGGGATGGAAACAAAGTCACTTTTCTGCCCCAGACAATTTGCTCAGGGTCTGTTGAAAACTTCCACTTGTTTGGTCCATACTGCTGTTCCCGGGATAATTTTATATTCTTGAGCTGTAGGAACTGAAGTCCCCTTTCCCAAGGTATGAATAACACCCGTGGGATTGTACAGAGCTTAGCTTGTTGTGTTTGTTGGTGCTGGTAAAGCCAGGCATGAGAAGAGAGAATCCATCTCTTTTTTTGTTTGTTTTAAAAGGCCAGTTTTCTGTAAAGACAGGAAAATACAACTCCAAACAACATCTCAGTATTTGCCCATTTCCTAAAAGTCAGATGAAGGCAGCTTAAACCCCAACTCTCTGTGACAGCGCTGCTGACCTGAGTTTGGTGATGAGTTTATTTATGTGTACCTGTCAGATTCTGTAAGGGAAGAAGATACAATTTCTACCCCACCTATAGATCAAATTCTGCACTGAATCTGGGAACTTGGATCCAAGGAACATTTCTCTTTGGGTTTCTCACTGCTTTTTTCTTGTAACCCAGAAGTATCACACACAGATGTCTGATACCATCACCAAAAGTACAGTTAGAGATGGAATATCTCCCAGAATCAACAAGCCAGGATGCTGTCCCCTGGGTCTATCAGTGTTTTGAAAGAATAAATCTGTAGGTACCAGCCTTGCTATAGCGAGCCAAAGGCTACCTGAAGAATGCCCTGACGTGGAGAAGCAAACACAGCATGGCTATGCAAAGAGCAGCCAGCGGAGAGGACAACCTCGGCATGAAAATGAGCTCATGGATCGGCTTTTGCATATGTCCCATCAGGGCTGTTTGCTATTTTTTCTATAAATTGCAGGGCTGTCTGCCAGCAGCTCTGTTTGCAGGTTAGCAGGTGAGAGCAGTCCCTGAAAAATCCCACATCAGGGGAGGTGTCTTGAATTCAGCAGCATCCAGTGAATTCAGAATTTGTCATTACTAGTGGTGTGGATCAGGGCTGTGAAGGCGAACGTTTCACACATTAAAACCAGAACTTTCCCATGTGCATGTTTTGTGGAATACATTTATAGATGGGGAAAGTTAAAAATGGGATAAAGTGTTTTGAGACTGTACAAATGAACAACTAGAAATGTCCCAAAATGAAAACCAGATTAAAAAAAAAAAAAAAAAGGAAGCGGAAATAGGGAATGTTTTTAGCATCATAACTTTTTTACCTCAAAATTTTGTTTCACCTGCAAATACTATAACTTAAGAGAAAAAGACTTGGATCGCCAAATTCCTCCTCACCAGACTGTAAAGTGATTACAGGCTGGGTATTGGACCTAACAAAAATTCTGGCTGGGATGGATGGATGGTTGGATGGATGGATGGATGGATGGATGGATGGATGATGGAGATGCTTTGCTCAACAGGTAGTTGAAGCATCTTCTTTGAAAATGCCTATGGGCAGATGGAGTCACCATGAGCCTGTTTTATTGTTCAGGTTGGGTCAGGATGCAATCCAGTGTATTTCTGTCTTACTTTTCTGGAGGCCTGATCCAACGTGACTGCAAGTTCACTGCAAAATCCCCATTGAATTTTCAGCTCTGTTGGGCCACATGACCCCAACCATAATCAAAGCAAATGGTTCAGCACTTCAGACCATCCTCTCTCTCACCCATCCCAGCCTGCAAGGGACTGGCAGAGAAGCAAAGGACACAGAAAAAAGTCTCTCTTTACCAATTTCTGTGCTTCTCCTTGGCCAAAATCCTGGTGGCAGTCTTACAAAACTTTATCTGATGCCAGCACGGACAGATGTGGGATAACAAGCCCTGTTAAAAAGGCTTTTGGATATGAGCAAATGTGAGCAGCCAGATGAAAATAGCAGGCAGGCTGTGTGTGGGCAGTTGTGCTTTGCATTAAAACTTCCACTCTGGGCTGTAACTCCATAAAACACCCTGATGTGCCCAGTGGGAAGGGCTGCCCACTCAACATCCCCCAAGCTGCAAGGACCGGGGGCTGTGGGCTTTGGTTGAAGGAGCCCTCATGGCTTGTGTTTTCCTCCCAGCACCGGTGCAACAAGGGCAAAGGCTCTGAATGTGCAGGAAGGAAACGCTGGAGGGGGTCGGTCTGGTGAGTATATTAGACTTTATTTGCTGAAAGTTATTACATTAAGTTTCTCCTCTCTTCAGTCCACTATTTTCCCCAAA
Source organism: Ibycter americanus (assembly GCA_035590275.1). Taxonomy (NCBI): domain Eukaryota; kingdom Metazoa; phylum Chordata; class Aves; order Falconiformes; family Falconidae; genus Ibycter; species Ibycter americanus. The sequence goes on along the minus strand of JAVJGI010000037.1, from coordinate 1,476,249 downwards.
CCCTGTCGGAAAGCAATCTCTTTGAGTCCTTACAGTGCTCCATCAAACTTGGTTGAAATTGCCCAAAGAATTCAAAATATATGGGGGAGGGCAGACGCAGAGGCACACTGTCTCACACTCAGCATGCACGCATGTGTGCCTGCGCTGCGATCGTATTAATCTTGTTTCCTTAGGAAACGAGCCTAAAAATAACCTGGATTTGATAATGCATTTGGAAAGCTGCAAAAGCAAGGCTGCCCCAGGGGAGCTGGTTGGAGGCTCCCCACAGAAAATGCTCTGCTCAGTGCCGTTGGCAAGGTAGCATCCCTGCCCGGAGCGAGAGCTGCGAGTCTGGAGGGATGGGGACCTCATGTGGGGTCAGCGGAGCTATCCTGGAGGCTGTGCACCATCGGGGTCAGGGAGTCAAAGCCAAATTCAGTCGCTCTCCTCCGGCACCCCTTTGGACCGGAGTGATGAATGTTAGATGGCACTTTCTTCTCCTGTTGGTGTTCTGATGGGTCAGACCCATTCTGCCTGCAAATTCCTGTCCATCACCATCAGAACAACAGGTCAGCCCTCTGCAGTTCTCATGCCAACCCTTGCGCTTGTCTTGCCTGACGTAATACTGCTGCCTTCCACAGCCCTTCCCGTCTAAGTGAAAATGCACTGAGCTGCTTTGGTGCTTTGTCCTCCACATTACCCAGGCTCAAACTGGGGCAAATACATGAGCTGAAATGGAAAGCATCCAGGCCACTGCTGACATGTTTTGAGGCAACTTGAAGCACGATCTCCAGAGAAGGGGAAGATGTTTGGTACTGTGGAAGTGATAGGGGTTCTGGAAACTCAGAAGAAGATGCCAAGAGGTTTTATAAATGAAACCAGCCTTTACAAGTTCTTCCAAAAAAGAACGAAACAAGAAGTTGGGTCCCACTGACTTCTGAAGACTTTTATCAGCTGCAACAGTGGAACATGATTCATCCACATCCCAAGAGAAGGAAGGAATGGGCTTAATGTGTGTATGTTTGTGTCCTCTCTGTTATTACACAGAATGCGGTCTGGTGATTGCAAGGAAGGGGCTGGCATAGCTTCCTGGCTGCTATTTCCAGCTTTTTATGTTTTCTGAGCTTGGACACAATTCATTTCACCTCGTGGTGCCTTGACCTCCTCATCCGCAGACTGGGGGGTCCTGTCTGCTCTCCAGTCACCACGAGCATTACTAAAAACCTCTTTGTGTTGCTCCAAAACTCTTTTAAAGGTCTTTAAATACGTATTTTTAAGGGCTGAAAGGACTATAAACTGAAAATAAGACAAATTTTTCCATTGCCTCATTTTTTTCTCAGCTAAAAAAGAAAAAAAATAATAAATCACTTGTGTGCCCTGCTCTGATGATGATCTTGTGATACATCACTTTGTAAGGATGTTGTCACAGAGAACCGATGCTGCTACATCTGCTTGATCAGTTTCTTATCTAGAGATAACAAGGAGAAATGCGTTGAGGAAGGAATATTTATCAGAGGAAAAAATCCTGTATTTTATGTACGTCAGAATGGTCCAGCACACAGAGGTTCAAATTCCGCTATGCCACAGTTATGATTCACAAATGAGGGCTAAATGCAAGGATCTTCCATCCTTAAACAAAGTGGAGCTAGTCCTAAAAAGGCAGCAGAAGCCCTGAGTGCAAGATGTTACAGGGCACTGCATTATTTTTAATATGTTCAGGGTCTTACGGCTCTATGGCCTCCAGTCAGTGGGAAAATTACCCTTTACAGCATTTCTGTTCCTCCCCCGTACTTCCAGCTCTGTCTCCCTCTTCCCCATCTGCATTTCCTTTCTCTTCTTCCTCTGTGCGGCGTTTCTTTCAACTTTCCTCTTGCCTTTCCCTCTTGATGAGTTAATTAAAAACCCACCCTGGGGTTTTTGAGTGTCATGAGAAAAGCTGCAGGTCAAAGGGGCTCTCCCCGCTGCGTCACTGATCCCGCGCAGGCTCCTAGGTGCACATAAATCAGCAGCAAACCCCCACCGGCATCATTGAGACCTATCTTTGGCTCTCTTCCTTCACCTCCTTGCTCCAGGAGCTGTACAGGTCTGCCGGTAGGCACAGATCACATGCACACCTGAAGTTAAATGGAAGTGACGATGCTTTCGTGGCTCTGCCTGCAACACCCTTCTGCTCTGCCTGCTGAGGACTTGCTGTGTCTGAGTGAGTAGCCTGGAAACTTCAGCCATTGCCAGCTTCTATAAAAAGTGGTTAATCTGCTTCTGCTGGGTGAGGAGCTCAGGTGGCTTTGCAGCTCTGGGAATGGGGCGGGTGGGCGGCCACATACATCTGACCCCAGCTGTCGTGGTGCTGTTTAAGACTTCAGACTGGTATTTCAATAATTTACTTACGCAACTTATCTTTCCCATTTTTAGCAGCATCTGCCAACTTGCACTACTGTTGTTGTGTCTTTTCTGTGACAGATAGGTTTGGACAAGGAAAGGAAAAGGCTGTGCTTAATGGTGCGCTTTAATTGGCTTGTCGTTCGGAAAGCTTAGATGTCTCTGCAGCAAAGTGCAGTTAGAAATCAGGAACCGGATGAGGACTAGGCTGCAAACTCCTCCCAAAACGTGGTTGTTGCTGAGGATCAAGGTTCTGGTTCGGTGTCATCACTACAGGAGGATCCTCTTGGGCGGTGATGAAACTGGCGTCATCCCCACTGACTTCAGGGATGATGGAAATACTGTATCAGAAATCCATCTCCATCCTGTGCAGTATTTGCTAACAGCAACAAGAACACGCGTATCCACTGATCTCATTTCACCATCTGGAGTCAGGAACTGGATGGCCACTTTGAAACTACTCATCCCTAAAGCAGAGATGTGTTGCGCAGCCTTGCCTTAATGACTTCTTTCAAGCTGGTAAACTAAAATGATGAGACAGAACCGCAAAGGCCACTGCATTTCAGGCAAAGCCCAGCAGGGAAGGGTGCTGGAGCAGGCCTGGGAGTCTTTCACCATGTCTTTAGTCCTCAGAGGGAAAGGGAGTTAGGAATGGCCGTAGCAGAAGCATCTTCTGAAAAGCAGCAGAGCACCTCTGAGCAAGTGGGACATGGGTACCCTAAGCATTTCCAATGCTTCTCCATCTTCCATTTGTTGCAATCACTCTGGAGGACTTTTTCCTCCCAAGTGAATTCTCCAGACCGAATTCTGCCCTCGGTACAAGCTGGTAACCCAGCCAGTTTGACCTTTTGCTGAAGCAGCTACCATGGCCTTTGCCTCATCACTGTGTCACTCTCCTATAGGTACTTGGGTACTCGTTGCAAAAGCAAACATCCTGCCCGCTGTGTTTCTAGGATGTGGATAATATAGCCAGCGAGCTGGAAACAACCCGGGCTATAAAACTTTCCACGTACGCTTAGATTTTCATTCACAGAGGATATGATTAGGTGCTATCCAGTAAGACCCAAGCTTGCATCATACAATAGACAGATATGATAAGAAGGAGAAGACCTGAAGTCTAAACCGAGGTGGATGGCAGGCGGGTTGCAGGAGGAACCTATGTCAGCCTGGTTGCAGACAGTCTGTTCCTTGGGCTCTGCCAACGCGGTGCCCCAGGGTGAAGATGCCATCTGGCTCGGCAGAGCAGCCAGCCTGAGGACGTTGCTGGTGCAAGCAGAAGGGGATAGGAAGATCTGCTTCAGCACATGCCTGTTTTCAAGCCAACGTTTCTGCAAACCTGACTGGCAGACCACTCACTGCATCCCAGCTTGGGGTTGGGGCTGAATCAGGGTGGGGGGACACGGGGTAAAACAGAAATACCAGCCCATCTGCTCTCTGAAACCGTGGATCTGTAAACACCCCAGCGTTGCCCTTGAAGGGAGCGAGCTGTTGTAAATCTCGCTGGACCATCGAAGAAGCCTGCTGGCCCTGTGCACTGAGCAGCAAGTCACAGCAGTAAATCCAGGTACCCCAAAGCAAGCTCTTGTGTCTGCCCTCCCCACACTCTCCTGCAAATGGGACGGCTTTTGACCTCAGAGATTTCCACATCTCCCAGCTCAGACAAGTTTCCACTACTGTATTAATGCTGCAAATGAGAAAAAAAAATTCCTATATGCTCAACGTGATATGAGGACACCCTGCAAATCACAAAAGGACGAGAGGAGCATTTTCAGAAGACCAGAAAGCTTGCTTTCGACCTGAGGTGCAAGGGAAATGGCTCAAACACTCCTGACTCAGAAGAAGGGATGATCAAGCTGTTTCTGAGATACGCATGAGAAAGAACTCTTCGTCTATGTGCTATGGCCCATTGTAAACGGGGCTGTAGCATCAGACTCCATAGCTCTGGTTTGTCTCTGCTAGAAACACCATCTCTCACATGCTAACAGCAATGCAGTGTTGTAGATCTGCCATGAATGTAGGCTAGAGGAGTCCTCCAAGGTCACCTCGTCCCAACTTGTGCTATCACACCAGCCTCATCCCACAAACAAGCTCCTGAATGTATCAAATTCCACCTAGAAAGCAGCCAGGATTTTTACCACCACAACTCTTACTAGAAGAGATCATGCAGAGAGCCTTCTCATCTCCAGCTTAAATGGGTGCATGGATTGTTTCCACTTCTCCTCATGCCAGCATCATCCTCTAGCTCAGACAGGTCTTGTCCTTTCTGCCCCTTCACAAGCAGCCCAAACCCCATGTGCCTGATTTACCACTGCCATAGCAGGTCACAGACAAGCCTGAGACCCCACAGCAACCTACCAGCCATGGGCTAGCGCAAGAAGAGCTGGAGGCGTGTTAGAAACATCAGAGGGCTGGACTCCAGCCCTCTCACTGATGCAGAGGGCTTTTTACAGCCCCTTTTTCACAGGTGGAGAGACAGAGGCCCAAGAGCATCAATGTTATTCTGCCAGCCGTGGGAGCCAAGGATCAGTTTTGGAAAGCGTGGTCTTATTCAAGCACTATGCTGAGGAAACTTGTTGGCCTATTTTTCTGGTGACGTGCCCTGTGTGCCTCATGGCTTTGAGTACACCGGTATGCCAGCGCTCAGCAGAGAGAGACAGACTTGGAAGAGAGATTTCCTTGCGCTTAAAAGCGTGTTTGCAGCACAGCACTGGCTTCTCCAGCTCAGCTGCTCAGACCTGACTCCTGTTTGGGAAAGCTCTCCCCGTGAGGCTGGCTTTGAAGACCAGAGCCTTGCTGGGGACTTGGAGGCTGCCACACAGGACTCCCAAGCACTCTTCAAGGGGCTGCAGCGTGGCATGGGGACAGAGCTCTGGAAACCACCAGGAGAAGCAGGGGAGCTTCTGAATAGACAATTTATCCTTTAAAAGATGCCAGGACAGAAGTAGGATACATAGGTGACAGCGAACGCTGTGCGGGGCTGCACTCGAGTAGCTCAAAGTGCCAGGAGAAGCCCGTGCATTCAGACCCTGCCCTGAGTGACAAAACGGCATTTTACATGTGCTCGACATTTCCAAGTGTGTTTATCTACTGCCGATCGATTGTGAGGGTCAGGAACTGATTAGAGTCTCTCAAGGAATTGCTTTTATGCAGAAAATCTGTCTCTGGCTGATTCCCCTCCAGCTTCATCCAAGTTCAGCCTGACCCAAACCTGCCCGGCTCGCCCCAGCTCCTGTCAGGAGACTTTCAGAGTGGGGAAAGGAATCGTTTTCTTGCAGGGATGCCTTGCAACTTCACTCCCTCCTGTTTTCTCCTGGCCCAGGATGAGTCTTGGACAACTGCAGCCCAGGGAGCATGGATGTGGGCAGTTGTCTTGGCCATGGTGGACGCGAAGACCCTGTGGCTTTCATTCTCCAACAGATGTGGGCTTGAGCTTGTCTCTGGATGAGCTCTGTCCAGAGGAACTGCAGCATCTCCCCCAGGCAGGTTGTGCTTGCTTCGTGCCCCCCATGATACCTGGCTCTGCTGTTTGCTCTGGTCTCACAGCACAGGGGCTTGTCCCACAGCCCACGGGGTGATGAGCAACAGGCAGGAGGAGTTCCCAGGAGGGGCTGGGGTCCCCACAGCTGGGATCAGGCACCAGCAATGGCAGTGGGAGCTGGTAACCAAAGGCATTTGCTATGGACAACGGCAGTAGCCACAGAGGAGAGTTGGTAAATGGATTCACATGAATGGAGATGAAACCACTGCATCCCCAAAGCAGGAGCGAAGCAGAAGCCGCCATAATAATTTTTTGCCAGAGTAATTTCTCTTTTCCGCCCTGTTGCAGTAACTTGTAAAAGGCACCTACTTCCCAAGCAGCCAAAGAGACACTGCATTCACATGGGGCCGTATTTCCCATTGCTCAGCAACACCAAATGGAGTCAGATTTTCAGCTTGGCTCTTAGTTAGGTCTCAGAATAGGAGCCTTATTCCCCAAAGTTTCCACATATCAACATTCCCTATGATGGTCCAGCCAGCCAGATGAAGATTACCACGCTTGGTGAGAACCCAGATCTCTTTGTGCTGGGCATTTTAGACTCTGCTTTTTTTGTGGGAGTTAATCCTGGTTCCCTCTGACTTAAAAATCTGCTTATCTCAGTCTCTGCACACCACGGGTGTGTATTCACAGGTATGGAGGTAGCTGTGCTCGGGCACCGGTGTGTTTACACGAGTATGGTGAGTCTCAGCTTTTTGTGGTGGTAGTCTCATGGTATTTTATCAGGGTGATTAGAAGAATAACCCCCATTTCATACACCGGAAAACTGAGGCATGCAACAGTAACATGACTTGCAACGGGAGCAGATCGCACAACAGAACAGGCTGCCGGTAGCTTGTGTGACCCATTAGACCACACAACCATAAATACAAAAGTCTATAATAAGGCACCTTTTCACCAGTATAATTACAGCAGGGTGTACCTTGTATTCACAGAAGTAGTTTGATTTTTAAGGTAGTCAGAGTGGCACAAAAAGTGAATATGCTGCTCTTTTTCCAGAAGCTTTTACTGAACGTGATGCTGGGTTTGCTGGAGGAGGTTCTCTTGACCATGCAGTACAGCTTGCTGATCTTCCACTTCTCATCCAACTATTTCTGGATGTACACATCCAAGTGGCAGCTGAGTTTTTTGATGTTATTTGCAGCTGATGAAGGCTTTGAAAAATCATAGCCCTGGGTTTCCCATGGTGGCTTGTTTTAGGCAAGGTTTAGGTGAGGTGTGCATTTCAGGAACACATGCACAAGCTTTTCTTAAGCTGGCCCAAGATCTACTTACCACTGCTTTAGCTACTGCTGGGTTTCCAGGAGGATGCAGAGGAAGAGGATAATGGAGGGCTGGTCCCAGCTCTGGCAGGCTGAGGCTGATGGAGCAGTCATACCAGTCCATACACTGTGGCAGGGAACAAAACCAGCTGAATTAACATGGGCCAGTTCCTGTGTGGTTCCCAGCTGACAGAAAAACTCAATTCATCTATTCTCAGTTTAGCCTATGTTGCAAATCTACCCCTCTGTCTCTCTCCCCTCCTAGATATCATTACATCTAATTAATCTTTTTATCTGTACAATCTATCAGAAAAAGAAATCTTAATAGCTAGGTGAATGTGCTGAATTAATAATTTATTAATATATTATGTATCACCATCTCGCTGTGCTGGAACTATGAAAACACAGGGAAAAAGAGTGAAAGCCTTCTTTCCAGTTTATAACTCATGTTAGATCAAACCTTTATCCCATCTCTGCATCTATCATACAAAGTTCCAACTGTGGTGAAATCCAGGTGGAGACACACACACAAAAAGACCATCAACAGCTGGAGAGAGGCTTTCAGACTGGTGCTGTGTGAGCACCAGAGCCAGGTGGGACCACGAGCACCCAGCCCGTTTGCATGGTGCAGGCTCATCGGCAGAAGCATTAAAGGGAAGAGCTTTTACAAACATGTTTTATAGTTGGTTTTGATTTTGACTTTGAATCAGAAAAGAGGGTCCATTTAGGTTAGATACAAGGCAGAAATTCTTCACAGTGAGGGCGGTAAGGCACTGGCACAGGCTGCCCAGAGCAGCCGTGGATGCCCCACCCCTGGCAGTGTCCAAGGCCAGGCTGGACAGGGCTTGGAGCAACCTGGTCCAGAGGAAGGTGTCCCTGCCAACGGCAGGGGGTTGGAACTAGATGGTCTTTAAGTCCCTTCCAACCCAAACCGTTCTATGATTCTCTGATATCTGAGGTCACTTGTTATGCATTAAACATGGAACTGCAGGTCAAAGTACATTAGGTGGGCATCTGGTTGGGTCTTTTTCTGTGTTTTCTTCTTTAACACCCTCTTAAAATTATTCTCCCAGTACCATACAGGCAAAGACAGAAGATAACCCCAAATTTCCCAGCCTGTCCACGCCTGTGCTTCAACCCCTGGACAATGCCTCCTCCTATAGGCTGTTGTGTTAATTTTCAGCATTGAAGATAACGGTGCTGCTAGCAGCATGGCATAGCACAGGCTACCACAGTCACAGCCTATTTATATAATGCCCTAAAGGTCAAGGAAAAGGATAAACTTAATGCAACTTTGACAACACAGTTCATCACAGCACAGTTGTACGAGGGCTGTGGTTATGAGGAAATAAATAATGATGGACAGAGCTTGGCTAAATGCTCCCTAAGGTGGCCTCAGAAGCGGTTGAGCCCTGCCCTGTGCTTTCCAGGCTTCGGAGCCAGGCTAGAGGGTAACTGTGTCGCCTGGGATCAGCTGCTCATTTTGCAGCATTTCACCTTTAGGCAGCTCCTGGTTTTTGGCAGCTGGGGGTGGGCAGGGAACAGGGTCTGGCTGTGAGGGGAACATTTCATTCACAGGCTTCTTTGAGAGTGTTCATTATCTCTGGACTGACTATCTACTGAAACATCCCAAGGAGTGGGATTTATTGCCTTTTTTCATGTAGCGGCAGCTCTTTCTCATTGAGATGGGTGTCCAAGACAGCAGGGCTCACCTGCAGGACACCCCTGTGTCCCCACCGATGGCAGATGTTTCAGCCCATGCTCACAGGCTATGCCGTCCGAGCAAGACGTGCTGTCCCCTGTGAATCGTCCAGATGTGCAGTTCACCACTGACAAAGGTCCGAATAGAGTCGGGATGGGGCCAAAACATCAGCTTCCCTCCCCTGAGGGACCACAGAGGAACTGTGGTTTCTCTCCTGCCCTCCCAGCCCGAGCACAAGCAGAGAGCAAAGGGGGATGAGAGGGTCACAGTTCTGTCCCAGGGGTGGTTTCCACCTGGAAACCTCACAGCATGCTTCAGTGGGTGAATCCGAACGCCTTGTTTTCCACAGCGCAGGTCCTCTCTGCAAGCCTGGGTACAGGAGATGGTAAAGAACATAGAGCCTCACCTCACCCAAGCCTGACCTCTGTTTTAATTCACCCTTTTCCCATCCAAACATTAGCTTACCCTGCTTAGTAAAATGCCACTTAAGAGCAGTTTTACGAGTGGATTTAACTAGAACTGGAAAAAAGCCAAAGCCATCCACTGAAAGCATGACAGCATGTGTTCCCTGGCATCTCCTGGCTACTTGCTATTATGTTTCCATAGAGAGCACAGTGACAGCCGTGGTCATGCTACTGCTCGAATAGGTGACTCAGGCTTTGCCCTCACGTTACCTGCTTGAAATGCTCAGCTGTCAGCCCTGCCACGATTTGAGCTGGCATTATCGCCAGAAATGATGCCATGGCAATGCTAGGCAACCTGCACACTAGCAATGCTGGAAAAATCCGCGGCAAATAACGACAATGTTTAACATCTTCCATCAAAAAAAATGCCAAAGAGTTTTCCAAACACGGGTCAGTGACCTCTTTTGCCCTTGCAAACAAGAAAGTGGGGTCACTGTTTACAGACCAAGCAACTTCTCAAAGCTCCCAGAGGCAGTCTGCTGAACAGGTGAGGGAGGACTCAGGAGATGGACACCAAAGCTATTGGCATCTCTCCTGCATCTGCAATGTGCCCACTCCACAGCTTTGGCCAGAAATAGTATTTTGTCTTTTTCTTATTACTTCCTTCCTTCTGAGCATCAGAAGTGTCATTCAGGCAGAAGCAAGTTGACACTTGCAATATTTAAGGGAGTTTGAGGAGAAACACACTCGATCGCATCCTCCTCCAGAGGAATGCGTCAGGCGCCGGGCCAGAAGCACAACAGCTGTTAAGGCCGCAAAACTGAGGAAGCATGAAAAAGTGCTGAATGGACATAAAATCAGAGGCAGGAATTTAAAGAATCTCACTGTAATTACCCTGTGACACATCTGGCTGTAACATATGGCTTTCCCCTGCATCCTCATTTTGCTAGTGGTCTAACTCCTGACATGCCTTCTCTCTGTCCCTGTTCTGTGAACGCTCAGCTGCTCTTACCCATCTCAAAGGGGTGCTCACCTCCCTCACACTCATCTCTGCTGCCTCCCTCACAAACACTCATCTCCGCTATGGAGTGACTACAGCCTGAACGGACAATCAGGGTCACTGTCCTCATGCTACAAATGGGGACCCAGGTGACGGCGAGATGAGCGATTTCCCCACGGTCACGCAAGGAGTGGCAACGACAGGAAGGAAACATCTTGCAAAAGTCATAATTGAGGATTCAGAAATACTGCAGTTCAGCACTGAGCAGAAGCCAAGATGTTTTGGAGTTTTTCCACGCACAAAACATAAGAACTTCCGAGCCTGCCTGTTTCAGTCTTTGATGTGAACCAGGCCTGGTGAGGACATGGACCTGGCTCTTCTACAGGTACATGAGTCTTTGTCATGTCCAAACTGCTGAGGGACCAGCTGCATACGGGTGGCAGCTGCTGCTCTTGAGCAGTTCTTCCACTCTGAGCCTAAGGCAGCTTCACTGGGGAGATGACCCTCAAAACCGCTGCTCCAGCAAAAAAGTTTCAGTGTCCATGACTCAGTATTTCCACTTCCTTGTAAAACTCCCCGCCACCTCAGAAAATGGACTGGGGCCACCACCTGAACCGCAGGACTGTCCTTCTCTCCTCACCCTTTACCCTTCATTACCTCTCCTTTCACAAAGCTCATCCCCTGCTGCCAATAAAGCCTTGGCATCACATCTGACCCATAGCAATGCTGGTGGCAGCAACTGGATTTAGAAAGCAAGGACAGAGGGGCCATCCTGCTGCAGAGTGACACAGTTTATTGCCCTCTGGCATCGCACAGACCTACTGTCAGCAAATGGCGAACCAGCTTCTGTCAAAGCTTAACGCCAGCTTAATGAGCAGAAGAAAAACTCTGTGGATGAAATGTTGAATATTTCTTGTAAATGTTAAGCAATGAAACTCATTTTCCCTTTAAGTAGTTTTAAGGTAGATGTTATCTTTGTAGTGCAACTGCTGTGAAAAATGAGTGATTGCTTAGCTGGGAAGCACCTTGGGTCATGGCTGGGGTACTTGCATCAGCCCCTGCACATCCAGGCTCTCATCTTGCCATGAGAAGAAGGGAAGCAGCCGTCCCTCAAACGCACCAGGAATACAAAAGGGGTTTTGCAATAAGGAGCCATCAGTGAAGGATGTATGTTGGAGCATGCATGTCCTGTGGGTCCAGAGCAGTCCCTGGGACCCCACGACTCCCCCCTGTGCTGCTGTTGTCATTAACGTGGCATCAGGCTGGAGCAGGCTGCTTTTGCCTGCAGAAGGCAGCTGATGTTGTGTGGGTAAGATGACGTGTGCTTGCAGACCACTGATGAAAGCATTCTTGAGGCAGAAGCTGCCTGGAAGAATAGAAAGTTCAGCTTTAAATCCAGCTTGTTTGTAACAGCGTTTTGAAAGGGCATTCCTGTCAAAGGACTAGTATATATACTTCACTTTCTGTTGCTGCAGGTTTTGCAGATGGGAATTGAGTGCTGATGCACAGTTTGTCTTCCAAAGAGATATTGCACAAGTAGGATGTCGGCATCCCACTCTGTGTATGACCCTGGGCTCGGCTGGCTGTGCACCCAGGCACCCATTCGGGGCATCATCTCCCACCAAGGGTGCTGGGTGCTGCCTCAGGGGAGAGAAGTGCTGTGGGCTGGGAGGAAGGCAGACACAAGGCAGATTCCCCCAGCTCCCCCTGAGGACATCAATTTAGGTCTTTCAGGTCATGGGAGACATTTAAGACCTGTGAGTCTGTCTTCTAAGGTGGTCCAAAAATGAGTGAGTGCCTCATTGTTGCTGTTTGGTACTGCTGTAGGTGACGGAGGCGAGGAAGAAACCACTCAGTGCCAGCTGTGTGACAAGCTCTCATTTTGCTGGATGCAGAGAGTTGAGCACGTGGCTGCCCTGCAATCTCCATTCCTCACTTGGACTCACTCGGTTTATTGTTTGTGTTTACTCAAGGGGGGAAAAAAGAGAAAAATTGGGTCCTAAAAACTAAAGATGGGCTTATTTGTCCTGCTGCCAGTGACAATCTACAGCAGTGATACACCGTGCTGGAGATAAATCAGGAGGAAAGGGAAGACAGCAAGGGCTTGCAAGGGAAATAAGGCACCAAGAGTTAACAGGGATGTTTGGAGGCCCAGGAGCAGGCAGAGCTTTATGGTGTTTCCCAGCAGAGCTGGGCAGCACCCTCTAGTGGGATCTCCACCGTGGCTGGCTCTCCGCTGGCATCCCCTAAAAGCACACATGGATGAGGATGCGCAGCCCTTTCACCCACTAGTGACCTGCGGGTCCACTCAAGAACTCACCAGGTCTGCTCACACAGAAAGGTGAAGGTCCCTTTGGCATCAGGACCTTGTCCAGAGAGGTAAGGGCTGGCGGTGGAGATGCCAAATGGACTGGTCTATGAATCACACAGCAAAAATAAGTTCCCTGCCCTGCCTCAGCTGAGTCCCTCAGTCTTCTGCTCTCCCTGAGATGGTCAACGGACCCAGAGACCAGATCAGAGCACCCCGGGACTACTCTGGGGGTGAAAAAGCCCCCCAAGCACCTGGGATGGGGCCAGGGCTAATCCTTCAGGCAGAGCAGGGGATTAGCCACGTTGCCTCCAGGGTGGAAGGTCCCCAGCTCTGCAGCTTCCCTGAATCCCTGTGCGTGTTTCCTTCGTGGCTGCAAAGCAAGAAACCTGGAGGAATCGAAATCATCCTATAGGAATTTGCCATTAAAGGACACGGGGCAAAATACATCCAACTCCTCCCCATAGCAAACCAGCGCCTGGCTTGGCTTGGTTTATTTTCTCCATCGGCACAAATGCTGGGTGCTGTACTACCACCGTGGTACTCTAATGTCCTGTGCCAGGCCGGTATGTACATGGATGTGATCCTCCAGAGAAGAGGCTGCCTGGTGCGTGGGATCATGGCCACTGATTCCAGCCCTCCTGGGTTACCTTTAGGTACCCTCAGATCGGTTTTTGTAAACTGTGGAGCCATTTGTCTAATTCAAATCCTAAGGCAGTGAGTTCCCCAGGGCAATTCTATGTGGCCTAAAAAGATGTTGCTTTGTGTCTTTTGATGCTTTGCCTCTTTGTTGGCTGAGTGGCCTTTTGTTCCCAAGCTGCAGTGCTCAGTGTCGCTGCCACATCGACCGACAAATAACTTCTGGAGATTTTATGGGATATAGAACAGAACAAATGGCTTCTCCTAAAATATTTTCTTTCTTTCATAAATCTTGATTATGCTGCTATATCCTTTCCAGACATATGAAACTGCTCTGAACCCAGATAAAAATGCCGGTTTGGTGTCTTTTTTTTTTCTTTAACCCCGCATGTAGTTCTCATCCTGTTGGAAAGAAACCAGCGTTGTTTGCAGGGTGTTTGCCAAAAATGACATGTTTGTAGGGCCAGCCCTGGGCAGAGCAGCTGGCTGTGTAGAGACTCGCTTTTCTGGGTCTGGACATCCATCTCATGATGGATGTCTCACTACCCCACTCGGACACTGCTACCTGCAGCCACCATCTCAGGGAGTGGAGTCAGAATAAGAGGGAGGCACGGTCATGTCTCATTCCTCGTCTCTTCCGATGCTGGACTGAGAGGGAAGCTAGTTTGTGACCTGATTTCCCATTTCTAGCAGGCTGCGGGTATTGCTCCACAGCGTGTTGCAGCCTTTGAGGAAGCCACCACGAGTGTGGGTCTCTTTACAGTCCTGGTCCTCATCCAGTGTCTGGAGAGATCAGTGGAAACACGTGGAATATTTACAGAGTTTATAAATCTGAGAACATCAGATAAAGTCAATGGGAGCCTTCGCACTGACCCCGGTTCAGGCTCTTGGAGTAACATTACGTCTCCGGGCTTTCTGCAGTGTGGTTTCACCCAGAAGAGCCTGGGAGAGGTCATTTCTCACTCTTTCTATTTGTTTGACCAGTTTCACCCCCGAAAATGGAGCAGGAGCATTCTTAAGATCCCAAACGCCGCTTATTGCCAGCTGTGCACAACCATGGGGAGGGAAGAGGGGAAAAAACCAACTTGCTTGTTGATCTAGCTCCAGCACAGTGCCTAGATTTATCTTTGTGTTCAGGAAAGCAAATAGAGAGCTAAAGACAAACAGCCACCTTGATTTACCAGTGAGATTAAGAGCACGTTAGCAGAGCAAGAAAGAGTCTTCATAAAAAATGAAAGAAGAGCAGGCGGGTGGAAAGAGCAGTGAAGATGAAACTCAATGAGTTATCTAGGGCATGTAAGAAAACCATCAGCCCAGCAAAAATGTGAGAGAAGAGCACAGGAGGTGAAAACAGTGGGGGAAAAAAAAAGCATTATGTTTTATTAATCATGCTATTCTATGTTTAAGTAGCATCATCTTGCTAAGAAGACGGATAGACACACGCACGCCTGTCTGTACAGTGTAGCCACCGAAGCCGCTGCAGTCTGGCAGGCCAGGCGCAAAGGCCAGCCGGCAGGTGACAAACACTCATCTCAGGCCATGGAGATTGCCATGTGCCAGGTCTTGTCCGTATTCCTAAAAACTGCACACACATGCACACATGCATGCACCATCCCCAGCAGCTTGCAGCTTCATGGCACAAGGAAGCACTGAAAAATCGTGTCCAGATTCACTTAGGAGGTCTGGGGCACGTTCAGATTCAAAGTTCACCCTCCTGCGTGGCAGGGCAGGTCCCTCCTGGCTACGTGATGGGAGCCAGGGATGCTGAAGCATCGCAACTCTTGCAGGGACCCTTTAGCTCATTTGTTCCTCCCACCTTCTCCTTCTCACTTCCAAATCTATAGACAAACATGACAGCCACTGAGTTTAAAATCAGAGCACTGCAAAACCAAGAAAGTCTGCAATATTAATTCCTCCTACCCCATGCATGTGTTTTGACAGAGGCTCTGAGAATATCTGCTCTGGGCTTTGCCATTGACATCTAGCACCTTGCAGAGCCTCAGCCAGGCGTGGCCTGGGGCACATTCACAATGCTCTGAGCACTGAGCGGAGACAGGACCAGCCTTACACTGCTGGTCACCTGCAACTGCAAAAGACTTACTGAAGAAATTAAGGATGTGAGTCTCTTGAAATGCTTATGGTTTGGTCCTGGGGAGAGGAAAGGAAAAAATGGGAAGGCATGCAGTACATTGTTCAGCTCTCATCTTTCCTCTACATTGTAAATTAGCTCTCATCCTTCATCATAACATCAAATATCATGTTGTAGCACACCATGCTTCCACCTGCTTTTCCTGGGAAGGAGGAAGATAGGCCAAACCAGCTGGCATTCGGCCCTGGGGTAGGGGAAATTCTAACTATTACTACTGAGTTCCCAAACTGCTGAGCAACACGGGCACAAGAGTGAGGGCAAAGTGAACAAGAGAGTCCTGCTGCTGAAGAACTTTGGAAAACCAAAGCAGAAGGGCTGAGGGGGACAGGAGCTGGGAAGCTATGCAGGGCCTCTGGCAAGTCCCCTCAGGAGGTCAAAGCAGGAGTTTGCCTGTGCTGGCAGTGTCACAGGGCCATATACCCCCCAGACCTTGGCAAGAAGGTGACCTTCAGCAGAGCTGTTACTTGGCACAGATAATCCACCCTGTTAGGGACTTCCCACCAGGCACATGCTGCATGACTTATTCCAATTTTACAGCATTGGTACCTAGAACTGGGACCACTCTATGGAGGACTGGACACAACTGACTTGCAAAGCTGTAGCAGTAACGTTGGACGAATGGAGATGTCTCTGTGACTGGTGCCCGTAATATTAAGAGAACTGAGCAGTAGGAGATACTAATTTTTGGACCAGATCATGGCACCATATTTCCTCATCTCTCATGGAGTTTATGAAGTGGCAACAAAAGCAGAGCAGGAGATGTGAGACCCAGGTAGGAAGGAGACGACCTTGGCCTTCTGCCCACCTCATTTGTTTTCAGGGAGCAGTTGTTGTTCTTGACAAAAGCCACATCCGAGCACGTGGCAGCGTGGGGCCACCTTTCTTAGCATCAAAGGTGTTTTTGGAGGGTTGCTCAGCCCACGGCTCCCTGACTCAATAAAAAGAAGGCATGAGGCAGATATTCTGCTGCAACCAGGATAATTGCACAGACTTTCTGTGCACCAGCCGATGGGACAGAACAAAGAGAAATGTTTGACAAGAGGAAGCCAGGAGACTTTAACCAGAAGTAAACAACCCAGTCCGTCCCAATCTCCTTGAAGAGGTCAGAGAACAAACTGAAAAGGAAAATCCATACCGAAAAGTCTAGACACTTTACTTTTGCAAAGCTTTTGACAAATCTTTGCATAACCACCGTCCTCCATCTGCTTTGAGGTGCATCAGCAGTGTGAAGCTGCTGGGCAGTGTGGAAGGGGAGAGCAGCTGAGGTCTCCATCAGAAAAGGAAGATGGAGTGACCCCAGGTGGGACCAGTGTGCTCCCACTGACACTCAGTCCCTTCCTGCCCAATGCCTCTGTTTAAAAATGCATCAGCCATAAGCTGAGGCAGGAGAGATGGGGACGAGGGCAGGGGGAGACCTGGGGAAGGACAGGGATGTTAAAGGTTTCCCCTTTGGTGTGTGCGGACCTCACAGAGGGATTGCTGTGGCTCACGTAATTTGCAGCTGCCTTTAGGATGCTCTGAGGCATGGCCTTTTTTCCCCTCCCTCCCTCTTTGGCTTGCACACAGCCTGGCGTCAAGGATTGAGAAACCACAACCTGGACCAGCCGTTCTCTCCTGCCTGGAATATTGTGTTTATGGAGGGAAGGATCCAGCCTTCAACTGCCAGCAGGATCAGCAGGGTTGGGCAGAGCTCTCCTGCTGGAGGGGTTTTCTGGGAAAAGGAGAGGGCAGAAAACAGTGTCCAGTGTGCACCAGCATTGCTGCTTGCCCTTCAACACGAGTCACAGCTGCCTTTGGGACAAAATGTCCCAAAGTTCCCACCACTTTGCATCTTCGTTTTGCCAACTCCACCCAGCAGCTCTCGTCCTCTCATGCCAATCCTGAGGCAGGAAAACGTGCAGAACAGCTCCCCTGCTGCCGTGCCCACTGCAAAGCCCATCATGAAATCCATCTTTACTCTGTCAAAGCAGCTGGGCTGCGATTGCCCACATGGGCCCAAGGTCACAGGCATCGTGACATAGCCGGAAGGGGTAGGCACCCCCAGCATGACCTCCCATGATGGGCAGTCATGATCAGAACAAGGACAAGGCAACCCCTTCTTTCTTGCATTTTCCTTGCTTGCTCTAATCTATCACTGTTATCCCAATCCTGACTTACTGGGAGAAATCCCAGTTTGCCCATACTAAGCCATTCCCTGTTCTGTGGTTAACTGGGCTCCAGCTGCCTCTCCTGTAACTGGGCAGCAGCCGTGTGCCGAGTGGGTACATCCCATGCTGCTGCTGGTGCAAGGCAAAGGGGATTTTTTCCTTCATGTGAGCAAGGAGGCTGAAGGAAATCCACAGTAGGAGCAAGCGGGATTGGGACCCTCTGTTCATTTTTGGAGCAGCAGTGTCCACGCGTAACTGGCCATCTAATGGTCCAGAGCAAGTCCTTCCTAGGAAGTCCTTGTTGCCACCTATCTTTTAGGAGCAATGGCAGGAGTCGTCCATTAAACCCTGAAACGGTTGGGGATTCTGGGAATGCAGGATGTTTAAGAACCAAAAATAAGATTCAACATCAAATGATGAGTGCAAGTCCCTGCAGCAGAAAATTAAATAGCTTAAATTCTCTGCTGCGCCCTGCGGCAAAAGCAGCTTTCTGTTCCCTGTTTTGGGAAGGAAAAGAAAAGCAAACTACTGCAAATTGCTAATCTCGGTCAGGGAACGGCAACCAGACACTCCAAAATGTGTATGGTTTTCATTCCCTCAGCCTGAATGTTAAAATAATCAAGTGCATTTGGAATTGGGTGGAAAAATTAATGCAAGGCACACTGTATTTCCACACTTGTATTTCCCTTTTCTTTATTAGCTCATTTGCACATACAATTTCCTAATTTCTTTTTGCACCCCTGCATTTTGAAAAGTAACTCATTAGGGCTATGAGTTTGCAGCAATTGAGATTAATTGGTCCATTGCATCACTTACAGCTGCTTCATCCTGTTTGCCGATGCGGGCAGGGAAACGCGTGCCAGCAACGGCTGGCTTTTTCAAGGTTTGTTTGGGGTTTTTTTTTCTTACCCCGCCTTCTGAAGGCTAGACATACCCTCTGCTTAAAATAAAAGCTTTGATTCCTCAGTGTCTACACCAGCCATGAGACTCAAGGGAAATAATCCAGGGGAGTGATCCGTCTGGGCACTGGTGTCTGAGACTGCAGTGCTACAGGGCAGCTTTCTGCGAGCTCCTGGGGCTGCCTGAGTAAAGCCAGAAATCCTATAGTAACTCCTTCTTTCCCTTTTTATTCCTGAATTTTTCTTTTAGTCAGGCAGGCTGGTCTTAAAAACACCTCCCTGCTCTCAGTGGCATCAGGGCTCGTGTGCCAGGCTGGCATCTGGGCGAGTTACTCTCCTCAACCGTGTTCTTGCAAGGGAGACATTTCCCCCTTGTGCTCCCTGTAATGCCCATGAATAATAATGAAGGCATGCGCAGCCAGCTGGAAGAGAAGAAAATCCACTCCACAAACGAGAAGAGGTTAAGAAGACCGAGTTTATGGAACTAATATGAAATCATGAATGGAAGCCCTGGCATAGCATCTTTACTGTCCTGCAGCAAATGATACTGTGTTAATGCAGTCCTGCTGTGTGGTGTGATCGTATTTTTCTCCTTTCCGTAATGCTTGCCCCATCTAATTTACCCTCCAGACTGCACACAATGTCCTTGAAGCTCACAAATTAAATAAGTTTTTTTTTTCCAAGGCACCATACACAGCAGGCACATCGATAGAGCTTTACTTGGGCACTTTTGGCACCCAGACATGACACCAGGGCATTGACTTGGAGCCTACACAAGCTTACTGACCTAACCAGCCATGGCCCCGCTGTAACATGCTGGAGAAGGAGAAATGACTGTAGTTCAGTGCAGGCTGTGACTCGCAGTGTCCCCTGTACTCATCAACAACTGGGAAGTGAATATTTCAATTAAACCATTGCAACTTCCCAGTTGCTTTTTAAGCCCTTGCTCTGCCAGTTCAGATTCATGCTGAGGCAGAGAAGTGTGGCGTGAGTAGATGTCAATGACATCAAAACACATAAGCTGGTGCAGAGGTTTGGGACAGAGCTTCTCAGTGAATGATCAGGATTGCTCAATGGGAACAGGGCACATCCAGGGCTGCAAAACCTGATTCTGAGGCTAAATAAGAAGGCAACATGCAAGCTGCACCAGAGATGGGTCTGTCTGCCGTCTTCCTGGCTGAGGTCACCCTGTGCAATTCAGCTCCAGGCGCATGGTTCCCAGGCAGTTCCTGGCACCAGCTGAAAGCCAAATTACCATTGTTACCCTTCAAAGGTGTCAATGGTTCAAGCCCCAGACATGTTCAAGACTCAGATTTCTGCACTGGCGCAGTTCCTGAAGCCAAGGCCAAAGCCCACATGAGCTAGGACCGGAGCATTCCCTCCTTGGGCTATGGCCATGAAACTTCCAGAGATTAGGCAAACAGAGAGCTCTCATTTCCCCTAAAATACTTTCACCAAAAGAGTGTATCAGGCTTCGGCCCCAGCTGAGGACCATAAAGAACCGACGGAAAAACCAACCCTTCCACCTGGGCCATGAGCGTGATCCTTAAGGCATCATTCACAGCTGCTGCCCCACAGCTGGACCTTGAGACTGCTTCTCCATGCCACTCTCCAAGTTCTCATACCTAGCTCCTGGCTCTGGTTCCTCTCTGGATTATTGCTTTTGGCTCCAGCACGGATGTCAGTCATTTGTGGGCTAGCACTCACAACAATGCCAGTCCCCAAATGCCTACGGTCACAGAATCATAGAATGGTTTAGGTTGGAAGGGACCTTAAAGACCATCTAGTTCCAACCCCCTGCCATGGGCAGGGACACCTTCCACTAGACCAGGTTGCTCCAAGCCTGGTCCAACCTGGCCTTGGGCACTGCCAGAGATGGGGCATCCACAGCTGCTCTGAGCAACCTGCGCCAGTGTCTTGCCACCCTCACAGTGAAGAATTTCTTCCTTGTATCTAATTTAAATCAACCCTCTTTCATTTTAGAGCCATTGCCCCTTATCCTGTTGCTACAGGCCCTACTAAAAAGTCTGTCCCCATCCTTCTGATAAGCTCCTTTTAAGTACTAGCAGGCTGCTCTATGGTCTCCCCGGAGCCTTCTCTTCTTCAGGCTGAACCACCCCAGCTCAGCCTGTTTGCACAGGAGAGGTGCTCCAGCCCTCTGATCATCTTCATGGCCTCCTCTGGACTCGCTCCAATGTGTCCTTTGGTTTCAGCAGGACCTGGCTTTTGGTTAGTACTATCCCAAGGTGTTACCAGGAACCAGCACGAGGCTTTCTTTATGCTTAAAGCTAAATTATATATCATGATTACGCATCTTGCTTAACGAGGGCAGGTGCTGTGCCATTAGAATCCTGTCTGACTCCTCAATGTCTTGCAGGTTTCTGAGACCCTTTGTTAAAGGAGGAGGATGAGGGAGACAGCATCTGACTAGAGGCTGAACCACAGTTGTTCTCTGTTCAGCACTTTGATGCTCTTTAACGGAACGAAGAGGAAATGGAGGGCAATTTCACTTTGCTTTGCTTTCAGTCAAAACCCACTTCATCTCCAGCTGCTGCAGCGCCCTGCTTGCTCTCGGCTGCACCTGGGCTCCGCAGCATCTGCAGGAGGGATTTCCTGCCCCAACCTCAAGCTGGTGGCTCAGGGGCTTCACTCAGGTTCTTCAGGCTTCCTGTTTTTCTCTGAAAGCTTTCATTTTACCAGAAAACTGTTTCCTGTTCTCAGGCTTCTTGCGACTGAAATCCCGCAGTTTATCCCCAGCAAGACGTGGATGGTAAAGTCTTTGAGTGCTCTTCCTTTCGCTCACACTCTCTTCCTTGCTGTCAGCTGTCTGGATGGGTGATGTGCACCTCAGTGAAAATTTCAGGAAGGTTTCACTGAGATCTTTAAGTCTTATGGGCTGTCTCTACAAAACGGGGGGAGGTGTGGGGGTGGGGGTGAGGGGTGTTAACTGGCTCCGCTAGAGACAGCTTTTCAATTATATTCGTGGAAAGTATTGTGCTTTCTGCATTAGCTTATCAGGGAGCAGGGAGCCCTCTATTACTTTGGCTTTCAATCATTTTCCTGTAGCTGTTGCTAAAGTGCTATTATAAACGAATTAGTGAGTTTGAAAGCAATAGCGGTGTAGACGGCCGGGTCTCCGGGCTGCCATCCTGCCTGCCTCTGGAGGTGAATGCCATTAGAGAGACCGAAAAGCTGACACGGATGGAGAAACCAAGATAACCTAGTGAGGGACTGCATTCAGAGAGATGCTACGGTGACAGAATCATTTAAGCAGTAAATGTCTTTTTTTTTTTTTTTTTTATCACAGCCACGGTAGAAAAAGTTTAAATAATTGCAGATGTGATTTCAAGCTCATTAACTATGTGGCTGAGCTGAAAGCCCTGTCACTAAGGGGAGGGAGCTGCTGAAGGTTTCGTTTGCTTCAGTTCGTTGCAGAGCAACCAGTAAATTTCAGTAACGATGAATTGCTCTTGGAAAACGTTCAGAGTGGTGTTCTAAATATTATTTTCCTACAGTCTATATTTTTATTTATCCCTAATTCTTACCAAAATATTTGCATTAAATGTAACCTTCTAGTTGTAGCCACTTTGCTTATTCCCTCGCCATCTAGATCAAAGCCTGCAGTGGAACTATGTAACTGCTGGATGTTTCTGTGTATCTATATGTAAGATACAGGACACCAACTGTCATCTCCTCCCTGATAGTGCTGGGTTTAACTTTCAGTGGAAATATATCTACATGAGCCTTAGGTCTGACTGGGAAGTTGTGTGAGAACTTTCCATTAAGAATATCGTGGATTAAAGAAAAGCGGTTTGTGAACAAGCAGCACATTCATGCTAAAACCACTGTTTCTGCTAGGATGACTAAAACAAATCCTTTCCTTCTTGCACTGGGCTGACCAGAATCGGTGTATTTCAATACCTCAAACTGAATCAAGTTGTCTCGGTCCAGCTTAGCACTGAGCTGAACTTGCAAGAGGTTGCAGTGGGCCACCTCCCGTTCCTCTGCAGGCTGGACTCGGCGGCAGGACCCTCCTGCCGTACCTGTGTCTGAGAACCCCTGCTGCTTTGAGCATGGCTTGTAAGGAGCCAGCCGGGAGACATCCTCTTGATTAGGTTGCTTTCTTACTGCACTTTCCTCATCTGTAAAGTGGCTATCGTATTACTCTTGCAAAATGTCATGAGCTGCTGCAATGGTCTAAAGTTGGATGCTGCAGTTTAAGTCATGCACATCACAGCCATTCTGGGGCTGTGGAGAAGCACGTCCAGCTACATAAGCAAATTGAGGGGGAGAAGAAGTTGGCGTTTGTTTCCTGTTAGACTATGAAACCAAAAAATTTGCACTTGTTCAGCTGGCTGGAGAACTCAGGCGTGAGGGCGCACACGTTTCCATGAAGCACTTGCTCACAGCGTCCAGCCAGGGGATACAGAGCTGCAGGAGGGGCTCAGCCCCCGTGGCTGAGACTGCGCCTGGGCTTCCCATTCCCTCCGTGTTACCCCCTTCTCCTTTCAGGTTAATTACCTGATTAACTTGGAGCCAGGGGAGCTCAAAAGAGCAGGGATGGTCGTGGGAGTTTAGCAGCTGCTGGCTCTTAGTATTGATTTGCAAGCATGTGAGACCTGCAAGCACTTTCCCGCTCTGCACAGGACTTTCCCTCTGCTGCTGGAGGGTCCAAGCCCAGGGGCCGAGGCCAGGGGCTCAGGAAGGCAAGGCAGCCATGCTGGGGAGGCATCTGCCCCAGTCTGTGTCATGCAAGGAGAGCAGAGGGGGACCCAGGGAGGGGGACTGGGGATGGGAGGTGGGAGGGAAGCACTGGTGGCCCGAGGCTTCTCTCCCCCTGCTATTTGTCCAAAAATGAGTCTTTCAGGGGACTGGGGAAGGAGTGGGGAATCCCAGAGCTGCCAGCCGAGGAGGAAGGAAGAGCAGCTGGAGGTCCACAGTGGTGAGAACTGCTGAGCAGAGCACAGACCAGGGCAATGGGGGAGAGATTTGGGGAGACAAGGGCACAGCAAGGTGGGTGCGGACTGTGGGGGCAGGATGTGGCCAGGGAGGTGGCAGAGGATGTGCACTTCCAGCCTCACACCATCTTGGCATGGGAGAGACAGCACGAGCTGCCTACCTTCCCCTCCATGCCCACACTGCAACCCTGTGAGCCCCTGTGAGGCCCCTCACCAGCCAGGGCTCTGCTTTCGCTCCTGCAAGGCTCCTGCATCACCCCAGGTTCCATGAGCTGTGGCTCTGCATGCTTGGGCGGCTCAGCATGGCACAATGGCCTCAAGTCGTGCCAGGGGAGGTGTAGATTGGGTATTGGGAAAAATGTCTTCACCAAAACGGTTGTCCAGCACTGGGACAGGCTGTCCAGGGAGGCGGTGGAGTCACCATCCCTGGGAGTGTTTAAAAAACATGTAGATGCAGTGCGTGGGGACATGGTTTAATGGTGGACTTGGCAGTGCTGGGTTAATGGTTGGACTTGATGATTTTGAAGGTCTTTTCCAACCGAAATAATTCTGTGGTTCTATGATTCTAAGGCTGGCAAGGGAGCTGGACTGGCAAGCTGATCTGCCCTTGGAGGGTTGCTGTGCATTTTTGCTAAACTAAAGCCCCCAGGATCTCCAAGAAGCAGGATGCCCCAGAGCAAAGCTCCCAAAGCAGAGTTTTGGCTTCTTTATAGTTTTGGGGTTTTTTTTGCCTTCTTTTTTTGTAGCACTGACTTGCATGGTTAGGTATGCCCATCCCATGCTGGTTGCAGGGCACCTCGGCACGGTTTGTGTAACCCAGTAGGGTGATTTCTTGAGCTGAAATAAGTGCTGAAACAATGCAGACCAACAAAAATAATCAGGTGATGCATTGCTTGTAGCTGCTAACCTGTTGAGCCTGCCTGTAGACACGGTCCTGTAGCTCAAGACACTAAGCTGGGTCGGAACCAAAAGGGAGTTTTTTTTGAAGAAATTAGGAAAGTTTTATTGTGGAATTCAGACCAGCCAATTATAAAAGGCCCTTCTGGCTCCAAGTTTACAACAATTACTTAACACTTGTGCTGTCTGCAAGACAATGGAGATGAAATCGGTGTGGGGTAGCAGTGTGCTGGGACCTTGTGTGCGGATTGTCTCCCCAGCCTGTTTGTGTGTCCCAGGAGGTGCTGTGCAGCCCAAGGTGCCCGCGAGCATCAGCGGAGGCACACACAGCTACCACTTGCCGTTGTGTTCAGGTATCACCATGGCTTCTCTTTGGAGCTCGCTGGAAAAAGATGTGTTCAACCTGCAGAAAAAGAGGCTGCTGGAAACCGTTCATGTCTGGAAGACAGGGAAGAAGAAGAAGATGTCCATTCTCTGTGTTGTGGGTGAGAACCTCGGGGGGCTGGGACACTGGCTGAGCTGCAAACCTAGGAAGGTTTCTTGCAGCTCTAGTCGGAGAGTTTTGTCTCTCATGGCTCTTTTCCCAATTTGGGAGAAAAGATAGGACCACTATTTGGAATGATGTATTTTAGGATTAAATGAGGGAAATATTAATCCAAAGATAGGTGCTGTGCCATGTCAGCGTAGTATGTCAAGAACTGGCAACAAAAGCACAAGTTCCCTCTTGAATACTGGGTGATCTTTAGCTGGCTAGAGAGAGCTGGGGTCTGCAGGATTATTCCTCCAACAACCTAAGACTATTTTTTTTTTTACCATGTGCATCAAACCTGTCATTAGAGGTCAGCAACAAACCATTCTAACACGATGCAGCGTTACAGCCTCATTCTGTCTCTCCATAGTTTTGGTGAAAGTTTTATTGGTACCCAGACATTATACAGCTATTTGATCGGGATCCAAGGGTACAAGTGCTTTGGGAAATTTTCCACCTCCTTTGGTCTATGCTTTTCTAGTTACTCCATCATTCCTGAGACATTGATAGCATGGATTTTTTTGACAGACTTACAGGGGAGGGACTTCCCTGCCAATGAGCTTCTAGGCAGCGTAGTCACCTACTCCAGGATTAATT
Organism: Ibycter americanus; assembly: GCA_035590275.1. Taxonomy (NCBI): domain Eukaryota; kingdom Metazoa; phylum Chordata; class Aves; order Falconiformes; family Falconidae; genus Ibycter; species Ibycter americanus. The sequence goes on along the minus strand of JAVJGI010000037.1, from coordinate 1,450,865 downwards.
TCGGACAGCCTTAACCATAGTGTTTGACCTAGATTATGTGCTTCAGCTCCCTCTGTAGTCATTGGAGGGCAGCAGGGATATCTCCAAGGGATGATGTAGCCACCCTATATAGCATCTAAAGTACATGAGTTACCCCTGGCGCTGTCTGTGTCAGCTTTCTGGAGGCATCTAGCTCATATGGGAGACTGAGATTATAATAGCCAGAATGATGTGCAGTGGACGCCTCCCAGATGACCCAAGAGGTGACTGTAAGCTAATTGGCACTGGAATTGATTTTTGATGGGATATGTTAGTGTGGGTATCAGTCAAACAATGCAGTGCTTTTGGACCCTGTTGTAGGGCCAGCAACACAGTACGTAACCATCATAAATCTCCTTGCACTAGGGCGCCCTGTTTGTGTCACATTTGGATCTTGCTGAAACATTACTTTTGCCTTGTGTAGAGCACAATGGCCTGATTTAAACCCCATTGACGTTATTGAGAATCCCTCCATAGACTTCAAAGTACTCTGGATTAGACCCCAGAGAGCACTTCCCATATGTAAATACTCAATGAGGAGAAAAGCCAGTAGAAACCCTGTAGCATCTCTCCATACAGCCACAAGGCAAAATCAGTGTCTGTGTGTTCATCTGTACTTGTCCACCCACACTGAACTGTTGTGTACTGGGCTAACAATAATATTGTGTGTTGTTTGGTTTGTTGTTTCTTTTTTTCTGGTCCCTCATCTTCAGTGGACACCTTTATGCCAATGCAGCCATTTCTGGTGAAGGTTAAGATAGACCGAGGAGAGCAGTACAAGATAGCCTGCCGGTGGCCTTTAGCAGAGCTGAAGCTGGTGGATGGCAAGAGTCTCACTCAGGTAGGATTGATTTTCCTTCTGTGGCAAAAGGCAGAACTGATCTGGGGGAGGGTAAGATACGAGTATGAAGCTAGAGAGACCCAGGCCAGGATCCACAGGGGGATTCGGGTCCTCTGGAGCTCAGCCCATGTGTTTAGGTGGTGAGAAGAGCAGCGGAGGGGGTGTGTGCGTGTGTGCGTGTGTGTGTGTGTGCGTGTGTGCGTGATTTCTAATATGAGACTAAACCAGTCTGAATGATGCGAATTTTGGGAAACAACCACCAGTAAAAAAAATTTACAAGCCCTCTGCCTTCCCTCAGAGCTGTTTCCCAGAGTATGGTGAATGGAGGTCTCTCCCTGGTTGGTTCCTCCATCCTACATCAGTGCTTTTGGACTTGTTGCCCTCATGTCTTCCAGGGAGATGCCTGTGCCCAGGGCTGGGGCTGGAGTGATTTCCTCCCTCCTAAGTCATCCCTCTCTGAGTTAGGATATGTCAGACTGGCCAAATATCTGCCTGGGTGAGCAGTGGGTGGGTGACCACTGCACGGACACAGCTTCCACCAAAATCAGTAGGCAAACTCCCCTTTTTCCTCAGGCAGAGGACCTCCCAAAGCTCTTTGCAGCAACCCTCAGAGGCTGGAGAGATGGGTTGCAAAGTACTGCTCTTGTCAGGTCTCCAGGATTTGCAGAACACATTGTCAGGCCCATCTGTCGATCCATGTTGACAAAGCTTCTTGACAGACATTTGCATAGGGTATTTAAAGATTAAATGGAAGCATTTACTGAAAGAAGGATTATAGAGAGCTGGAGTCAGCGTGAGTCTGCGCTTTTAGGGAGACATTAAGGCTTTTGGGAAAGGACTACATGTCCTATTTGTAGCAAGCATGGACAAGATATTCGCTTTCTGCTGCTGGGGCTGGCAGTGTCATTAAAGTTGTTATAATTAGGTTTTTTTATTAATGTGAATGTTCTAGGGGCTTTGGCAAGGTGCCTGGGTTTTCACAAGCATAGAAATAAATGAGAAAAAGAACAGCTTTCCAGCTCTACATCCAGGGCAAATAAAGTATATCTGCACAGCATGTCAGAAGGGAAAATCACAACTGCAGGTTTGCAGGGCATCTTGATCCTATGGGTAGAACTGAACTGATATCTCATTGTCTTACATTCTCCTGTAAACAAGGAAATAAATGCTTTCATCCTGCCTGAGCTTTCTTCGAGCAGATAAGCCTGCCTCCACAACATCTTCTAAATGGCTTTAGCTCTGAAGGAGTTAGGATTAGAAAGTACCTCCAGGCTTTTCCATCCTTTCCCCTTCTCTTGCCATCCCGATGAGATAAACTGATCATACTTTATTTTAAAGTATTGGTGTATATTTGAACCCTCTCCTACCGGGAGTCAAATAGAGAACGTGGTTGTCCTGTCGGCTAAAGCCTTCTTATGACTCCCAGCCCATATTCCTGCCCACATCATTCCCGTTTGCCCTTGTGCCGTGGCTGTCCTTTAGGACAGACAGCTCTTCTCCTTTGCAGATATATTTTTAGATTGCAGTCACCTTCCCTATTAACCTTCCTTCTGGCAGGCTAAGTGGGCTGAACTCTTAGACTCCTTTCTGTATTGACTTTTCTCTTCCCTTCATCAGGCCTGGAGCCCTCTTCCTTGCTTCTTCCAGGCTGAATTGGTCTCTCTTGAACATGTGCAGCCAGAGTTGTCCATATCATTACTAAAGTGGGATCTACTCACCAGGTGAAGCTGCTGCACAAGGTCCCCAGGCAGAGGAGAGGCTGAAGAGGTTGCAGCCAGGACATGTTAGCATCCCTCAGGGTCCCACCACGGAGACCCCAGCACACGGCAAGCTCCCCAGTGCAGCCCAGGGCCCAAGTCAGCACAGTCCTGCCCTGTCACATGGCTCGGCGGGTCCATGGAAATCAAAATACGAGCTCTCCCCTGTTGCTTAGCAGATAGTATCAACTACAGCCAAACCCTGGCTACTGAGTCAATATTCAGTACAGACAGCAAGGGCTTGATTGTCAGGTCTGCTCTGGTGCACTAGAAAGTCCCCTGTACCCTGGCACCAGCAAAGTACTGGCACTGCAAGTCCAATGGTGCTTAAAGCTACAGCTCCCCTGACCGAAACAGTGTTAATATTTATGAAGCGATTAACAGATGCCTCCCTGCTTTAATAGCTCCTCATAAGGCATGCTATAAACCATGCACACTGGAAATCCCTTCCTCACACATCACTGCTCCGTGCCGTTGCAGGGGCTGCTACCGAGCCTGCAGAGCAATGTGGGGGTGTGATGCATTGCTTCAAGGTGTTTAGAAAGCAACCCTTAAAGCATCGTAGTACTGCGTCAGTCCTCATAAACTCCATGTCTGTTATGATGATTAGTATCAATAATTACAAGTGCAGCTTCTAAGTTCTCCAGAAGGTGAGTGCAGGCTGTGCCGCAGAGCTAATGAGAGGATGCAGGAAGGAGTTTCTCTCTGTGGGATGCTCCTAGTTCAGCAGCCTCCCTTACTCTCCCCACCTAGTACCTCTTAGTGGCAAAAACTAAGTCTCCGGTGGCTGTAGTTGCCCCTCCATGGGACTCCATCCTTTGGGCATGGGCAGATGTACAGAGATTGACACTTACACATGAAACGGGGTATGATGGAACATCCCCAAGATGAAAACCACATGGGGAAATGCCAAGGGTGCTTTTTTTCCAGTCCATGCTCCTGTTCTTTCAGATGACCTTCCCCTACCAGGGAACGGGGCTGCTGGGAGGTGCCAGGTGAAGCACGCGTGACACCACAGTGCTGCTGGGGGAATTTCAGGACTGAGCTTGTGGAAGCCCATTTCTGGTTTTTCTCTGGGTGTTCCCAATTCTTGAGCAAAGAAAGGTTTGAGATTTCAGGTTGGTTGAGGACTACAGAGCGGAATATCTGCAGTGGGAGGCAGGGTGAGTGCTGGGTTTACCCCAAATGCTTAACTCCAATAGATTTGAACACACTGCAGAGTTTATTGCCACAGGATGCTGTAGATGCCAACGTTATGAATAAGTTCAAAAAGCCATCAGAGGAAATCAGGGACAGTAGGTCCTTCAAGGGCTGTTAAACACAGTGCTGTGGATACAACCTCTGGCTCAGAGAGCTGCTAGATCACGGGCTGCTGGAGGCTGGCAGGGAATCCTGAAGGCAATATAACTCTGGACTTACCCTTTGAATGCTTTTTCTCCCAAGCATCTGTCACTGGCCACTGTCAAAATTCATCAACGTTCGCCCCCCCCCCCCCCCAAACTGCAGTAAAGGGTGAGGGATTTATATAATCTGAAAAGAAATCAATGTGCTGGAGCAGGACACTGGGGCTGTTTGGCTGCTTGGTCTGACCCAGTATGGGTATCTTGGTGTCTACTTCTACGGTTAGAATTTCTGTGCATCCTTTTATTTTCAGTGCTTTTATCATGCTTATGATTATTTGCCAAGTGCCATGAATCTACCTCTCAAATCCTGCCCAGTTGCTCTGGGATAGCAGCAGAAGTCCAGTGACAGATGTCTGTATCTGCAGGAATGAAACATGAAGAAGGATTTGCTGTTAACTAGAGGAATCGCCTGCTGTCCGCTGGGAGATAGCGAGCTTGTCAGGGGATTCATTGATTGAAAGACTTTACATCAAACTTCTGACAACAGTTACCCTGAGGATGGTACAGTTGGTGTCCATCACATCAGGTGCTGCAGGGATGGTGAGGGCAATAGCCCATTTTAGCCCGTCATCAGATCTGAGTCTGACTGTACCCATGCAGTTCCACCAAAACCAGTCTAGCCATCGGCATGATGTGGTCGGTAGCACTGGTCTCCCTGGGGTCACCTTCCCAGCATATCCAGCCAGGCGTTTTGCTAGGTGGTCTGCGGAAGCTGTCAGTATCACCTCCCTGGTTGAAGGGACGGAGCTGTCTGTGCAGACAGAGCTCTCTCCTCTAAGCCCTGTGCTCATCTCCACTCACAATGTGGCTTCCTGGGGCCACCGAAACCCCCAAAGCTTGAAAGTGCAGCACAGGGGTGTATCTCCCTCCTTCCTTCAACTAGGAGGTGTTTTTCCTCCCAGCGCACAAGGTGTTCTTACATCAGTACCTGACCTTAACATGTGCTGCAAACCTGTGCTGAGTGTATGTGGTGCGGCAAGTGTGTCTTATTGATGTAGTAATTAACTGTTGGCATCTAGGCAAGCCTGGATTTTGATCTGCAGTTTGACAAGGTTTACAAGTGGACGGCTAGCAGCTTTGATGACAAGAAAACCTTTATCAGATGCTTATGGAAGCTGAACCACCGATTCCTCGCCAGCTCTATCATGTTTGTGAATGTCCCTTCCTGTGCAGCGGAAGGTAATTAGTTCCCTTGTCACACTCAGTGGTTTGGGAGTTTTGCATTATCACTGTCATCACTTTAGGAACAGGAGGTGAATAAATTGCAGACAGTGGATGCGGGTGATGGGAGAGGCTGAGGTGGGTACCAGGGTACCAGGATCCATGCTTTGTGTGTCTGGAGGCACAGCCATCCCATTTACCCCCGCCATGGAGACACAGTGTGAGGCTGGGAAGAAAAACAGATGGACAGTTTATTTTATCTCCAGAGATGCTATCTGCACTCTGGGTTGGGGAAGGCGGGCAGTAAAGTGGTGGTAATGTCAGGCCAGGGGGAGACTGGCCACCTGCCTGGTAACATTCGCCCATCAAGAAATACAGAGAGATATATGGATATAAAAATACATTTTACTTGGCACCACGTGACTATCAGTATATTTGATCAGAAGAATCCTGTTCATCTCTGAAATTTGTCTCAGCTTTGTATAACATATCACCATGCCCCAACACACAGTCCCAGAGAGGGGAACGTATAAAAACACAACCAGAGCTCACATTGAATTTCAAATGTCTGTTTTGCTGCTCTTACAAAGCTGGCCTTTTATCCCACGCACATCTTTCTTTGCTCCATGCTGTGATCTTATTCTATCTGACCATCAGACTGAGACCCCTGGACTTACATCACTTGGACTCAGTGGGAGCCCTGGGGCTACCATTAGCAGGGCTAATAAAATGACATAGCTAGAAGGCTTTGGCCACCTCCATATCTCCTCCTGCCCATGCAGGGAGACAAAGGCCCCAAGAAGATAGAAAGGACACTGTGGAGGCTGAGAGCCAGGAGGATCTCAGCGCGTACCAGGAGATGACACCAAGGGAAGCTGCCGATGTGTTGAAGCTGATGGAGGAGTACGAGCCCCTTGTGAACAACTCGGTGGCCTTTGCAGAGCAGCTGAGCAACGATCTCCATGTGCTGGATGAGGTAAGGGGGGCTAAGGGCTGTGACTCAACTGAAAAGAAGGTGCCTGGCTTGTAGGGGCACTGGGTTAGTCTCTGGGTTTTTGCTCTTTCATTTGCTGTGAGCGCTTGATCTAAAAGTCATCTCAGTGTTGTGCTGCTTCAGCTCAAAAGGCATCTCATGTGCAAACCCGGAGGATGCTGCTGCTCTGCTCACGAGGGTCAGTGTTTGTCCCCCTGTGCACCGTTCCGGGGCTGAACAAGGAGCTGCAGCCTGGCAGCCAGGCACCAGATGTCTGTCTCTGCTGAGCCTAACTGCCCTTTGATGTTGGCTTGAGTGGTGTCTCTCCCACAGACGCAGGGACTGACTGGCTTAGGGCAGGTGAAGCCCACTGCCAGTTTTGCAAAGCAGTAAAACAAACTAGTGGCACAGACCCAGCTGCGGGAAAGGACGGGGAGCCCAGCTGTGTGAGGATGTGGAGCTGTAAGGGGTTGTAATGTCTGGGGGCAGCGCAAGGATGGGTAAGGGTCTGGCTGCGGGGCAAAGTGAAGCTGGGGTTCTGGGGCTGGCTGAGGGACATGGATGAGGCTGGGGAGCTCCAGGATCTCCTCTGCATTGTGCAGAAGGTCTCTGTGTCCTGTGTAGTGTTGATTAGGACCATCATTTCTGTAGCCAGCAGTGCAGAAGAAATTTGCCTTTGGGTGTTGCCTTACTGCTAGGTCTGCAAGCTGTGCCTCCAGCCAGGTCAGTGGTCAGCAGCGACCCTGAGCAATCCCACAGTTTTAACCTCGTCTGGAAATGATTTACAGGATCTGTCCCAAAGGGAAAACGCGGTGACAATGCCCACACTGTGTCTTCCCCTCCCTGCAGGCATGGGGCCGGGTGTCCCACAAGGGAAGGTTAGCCTGCCAGACACCTCGGGGCACGGAGCGCTCCCAGGCTCCTGCCAAATCCACAGCCAGGTCTGCAGCTCACGGCGTGCCTGGTCCAGCGTGGCCATCTGCAAGCAGGACATGCCGAAGCAGTGGGCATGGGTCCTGCCACGTTGCCATGAGGGCTATCACAGAAACATCAAAAATTCATATTATTTCACGTGGGTTTTTTTCTTTCACTTGAGCACAAGCACATTAGTTACCTTGGGAAGGGGAGAACAGAGAAAAGCTGAGTAGGAAGGACAAAGGCTGCTGAGTAGGGAGGGAGGGGATGAAAGTGCATGTAAAAAAGCAGGGGATGATGAAGAGGGATGCCTGGAAGGGGAAAGGGCCAGCAATGATCTCTACAGAAGGAAAAGCAGCAGCTAGGGAGAAAGAAAAGGGGGTGGAGGGTGGAGAGAGAAATGAAACTGAGCTGGAAGGAGATAAAAAGTAAAAGATAAACTGTAGTAGAAAGGGCCAATGGAGAAGGCACACATTATTTTCAGACTATTGAGCTTTATTTAGTTTATTAGAGTTGCTGTATTTTATTGCATTCCTGCAGAGGATAACTTGTTTCTTTGAGTGCTGGAGCACAATAATGAGATAGCTGCTTTGAGCATTTATCTTATGCTAATATATCTGGTGCTAGGATTTTATGGGTAGATAACTGAAGAGCAAAGGGAAAAAAACAAGCTGAAGGAAATATCCTAAAACATACAAGAAACCACAGACCCTAAATCCAACCTTCTTTAGCTCCAGTATTTGCTGTATTCCCAGTTTGTATTGATATATGACTTCTTACACTTGGAAATTTAGTAGTTAATCTGGAAGACCAAACTCCTGAGGTCTGCTCCTGCTTGCTCTTGGCAAGTCATACAGGCACTTTGTGACTCTGTTTCCCAGCTGTAAAATACCCTATGAGAGTAACTAATAGATGTCTATTAAGTTCTTTGATATGAAAGGTGCTGTTGAATACATTATTTTAATTCCCTCTAATGAATAAATGTCACTTATTGCTAATACAAATCAATTAATGAGATGTTTCTATTTCTAAGGCTTAATGTATGGTATTAAGTACTATTAATACCAGCAAGTTAGACTAGCATATGCATATATTTAAATGTTTTTCCCCATATCCCAGTGACAATGCCTTGTCCTCCTCCTACAATACTAATCACCATCTCCTAACCCACCTCTTCTGGGGATGCAGAACACTGCACCAACAGCGAGAAAGCTGCTTTGGAGGGACGGAAAGCACAGCCAGGGCACCTGGGAGGTCGCGAGCTCTGATTTTTACATTGGTATTCCTAAGTACTTGCAGAGTCCCAGCACCTGCTGAAACGCAGGCAGCTCCCGGCAGCTTTGTGCTGCCTTCAGCAGGAGAGCGATTACCCTCAGCCGAGCGGTGATGCTCCGGAGAGCCCGTCCTGCCAGCAGCTGCCCTGCCAGTGTCACCGGTGATGCTCTGCCCTAGGCAAACCCCCGTGGGTCTGTTAAGCCCTAATCAGACAATCTGAAGGCACAGCAGTGCCAGGCTTGCGGGAGGTTTATGGCTGTAATTTAGGAACATTTAATAAAACGTGAAGCTCTGGGCAGAGCCCATGGCCACGGGCCAGAGTCCCTGGTGTGCGGCTGGAAAGCAGCAGTCGGGAGTGGGGCTGTTTGCTCCCTCCCAGGTCCTTCGTGCCAGCCTGCGTAGGCTGGTTGGGCTCCGGGCAAAAGGAGCATTTGCTGAGCATCGGTGGTGCTTTCAGAGATGAGTATCTGTGCGCGTTAGCAAGCCCTGCTTCAAATCCGACTGCTGAGCCTGCCAGCAAGTGAAACCTCAGCCTGCCCTGCCGTCGCCAGGCTCCCCGAGGGAAAGCTGCATCACTCTGCAGTGGGGTGGGATGTGGGCCCATCCCTACCCTTTGACAGAGATGCTTTGCTGGGTTTGCTACAGCATCAGGCTTTTCCTTGCTACAGAATTCCTCTGACCTTCCCACAGTCTTTGTGAATCTGCCTACTTCCAAAGCCATTCCCCATAGTCCTTTCTCCCACACTTCCCTAAAACAGCCCTACATTTGTCACAGGGGAGTGTAATCCATGCTGTGGCAGTGAGGCTGAAGCCACCCGCTCCAGGTGTGTGTTGCAGGGTGGCTCTCACATGCTTCAGGAGCACCTCCGTGCTGCTCCAGCATTGTGACCTGCAGGTAGCACCTGAGCTGACAGCTCAACTTTATCCTGATGATAGCCATGCAGGTGGAGCTTGCAGAAGAGAAAGTCCTTTACACAGGGACCGTAGGTGCCCAGCGTCTACAAGGCTTTCAGACACGTTCCTAATTCGGAGCACAGGGCAGGTCCAAGCCACAGTAACCTGACTTGGGTTGGCAAGACTTTGCTTCTCTTCCTCCTATCTAGTGATGGACTTGGCAGTGCTGGGTTAACGGTTGGGCCTGATCATCTCAAAGGTCTTTTCCAACCCTCTATGATTCCATCATTTCCCACCTGCCAGCCAAGTGTGGGGTGTATTGGGGGCTGCCAACGCTTCCCTTGTTGTTTGTTTTCAGAAGACATCAGATAATTGAAATATCAGAAAAGACAAACTTTAAAATCTTTATTAACAGAGAGAAAAATAGCAGTCTGGAGCCTCCTACCCATGTCTATTGATTGTTTTCTTTGATATCCCGCATAGTACACAGGCCCTGAAAATGATACAATTAACATTTGGAAGCAGTTAATCTCTAGCAGAGCTTGTCAGCGGCGATTAACGTGCCGTTGTATCTCTACCACCCGTTAAAACAAACGCCTGACACCTCCCTAGGCAAACTCTGCTTTCAGTTTCCATATTAGAGATATATATATGTGCATGTCTCATGCATGAGCTAACTGTTTATTAATTCCACTGCCAGAGTGGCTCAGCTGGGTAACACCCTGGCAGCAGTGGCAATGCCCAGAGCTGTGCTAAATGTGCTGTGACAGGCACTTGGCATGGCCGTGGTCTGCATAAATGCATTAGACCCAGACAGAAAAGGCCAGTGCCTCAAAGCTGGCATGTTTCCTTACAAATATTGTGGGATGGACATGCAGGTCCTCAGGGGACTTCACCAGTTGTGGAGATTGAGGGTTGGAGAGTCCGTGCAGTGTCCGCGTGGGACTTTCCTAGCGCACAGAGGGAAAAGTGGTGTGCAGAAGCCAGCAGGGCTTGGTGCCCTCTCCAGACCTACAAAGGCTGTGTTCTGCTTGTGGTTGGATTTGCCCAGCAGCTCCGCAGTAAGCTCTTTGCCGTGGCAGGTGGAAGTCCTCTGAGCCTGCACCTTGCTCAGGGAAGGGTTTTGTTCTGCCCTGCACTTGGGACTTGCAGGTGGTGGCTGATGTAGAGTTTAGCAAAGTGCAAAGATAAGACACTGGCCTTGTGCAGGTAGTGATGCAGGACAGCTGCAATTATAACAGCACCTTGCATGTTATGGTGACAGGGTCTCTTCTTTGACTTGGGAGGGTGAAGGTCAGGGTATTTGACTCTGAAATGGTGGTGATCAGTCCCTGCTGCAGCGCTGAAGCCCTCTCTTTCTTGGTTTCACAGGCCAACCTTAGAGCCATTATCTCTTCTGAGAAGCAGGTGACACAGCTGATGAGCTCCATCGATGAGGCCCTAGCAGAGGTAGCCCGAGTGGAGGAGACCTTGCAGATCTATGATGAGTTACTGGGAAGTGTGAAGCAGCAGATGGACCACATCCACCAGGAAAACTCCTTGCTCCATCGCATTGTTGCCAACAAGACAAGGCTGATGGATGAGATCCTTTTCCTCACGGTATGTGGATTTGCAAAGACATAAATCTTCAGCCTGTTGAATCTATTGGAAAAAACTTTCAGCAAGCCTCAAACACTGAAAACTATTATCAATCTGCAAAGGCTACAGAGCTTCTCTGGCCTAGAAATGGGGACTTTGTTGTCTCCATAATATGAGGATGGTCACGCAGCTGGGATGGACTACAAGTAGACGAGCAGCAGACATGATGTGCACTGTGGTCCTGGGCTGTAAGAGGGGTCTCTGGAAGTCCTTTTCCTAGGCAAGATTAGCCTCTGACAATGTAATGTCAAGGACCTTCCAGACGCAGCTCTGTAACCTTTCACTTGCGATGCTGTGGTCTGCCTTTCAGTGTCAGCTTTGGGACCTTCTTACACGCTCGGAGGCTGCTGGGGCAGTGCTTTTACCCTTGCACTGAAAGCACTGAGATCCGCCCAGCCTTGGGCCTTCAAATTCCAGGCATATCTATGTCTGGTTTGTGGCGTTCTTGTAGAAGCCATTGCCACTGAGGGTAGCTGCCTTCTCTCTTCACTTGGTAGCTTTCAGTTTATATCTTTGTACTAGAGAAAACCAGCTTTTATTAGTAGCTAATAGTCATTTCAATAGCCAATAATCATTACCCAGGACTACGCAAGCCCAGTACTTAATGAGCAATTAGAGCCAGAGCATGCAACACCCACCCCTGCTCAAAGCCTGTTCCCATCAGCACTCATAACCTCACATGCAGAGAAATCACTGGGGGCTCTGCGTGAGTCCTGAGGCAAACTGTACATCTACTGTGGGAACAGTGTCCTGGGGGCTCCCTCTTGCCCTGGAGAGACTGTTTGTCCAGGGACCCTGTTGCTTCTCATCCCACTTCCCCCTGATGGGAGTTTCCTCATTCCTTTTCTCTCCTTTCCTTTTTTTTTTGTTTTTCACCCACCCACCCTCGAAGGTAACTTAACCATTAAGTCAATGTCTGTTATCAGCTGTGGACTGTACACATCGGCCTGTCTCAGTATCCTTTGTGGAGAAAGGAGCTTTCCTCCGCAGTACCTCACAGCCACAGAGATGCTGGCGCAGGGGACAGCACAGCCAGTGGAAAGACTTCGGATTAGCTCTGGGAATAAGGGAAAGCAAGTTATTTACAAACGTAACATGCCATAAAAGCAAGAATTGTGCTGTAACAGCACAGCTAATCCTCACTTCCACTGCTTACAGTGACCTCTGTGCCACTGACCTTTTCCTTTCTGAGTAACCCAAGCTGCAGTTTCCTTAGCTTTTTCTTTCTCCTCCCACCACTGCCTCCAGCAGTGATCCCAGAGGTACCAGCCCTTTGGAAACTCCTGCTGAGGTTTGCCAGGGCTTCCCTGGTGACCGCTGCCCTTATCACTGTGCAGACCTCAGGTTTTGGTGGGGGTAGAGCAGCACGGTCTTCTTGACAGACACAAGCAGCCTGGCAGCTGAAGGTAGCACTTGGCTATTTCAAGCCAGCAGCCTTGTGGGTGGGATGAAAGGGATGAGAAGCTGGCTGTGCTTGTACCTGCTGTCTTCTGGTTTTGTTTTCAGACCCACCTCGACCTCAGCAGGGAACACTGTGATGCCCTGAGCCAGGGAGACCTTTCCAGCCCCAGCAGAGTGAAAGCCTGCATTGCTGCAGTGAAGGCTTTATCTGGCTGCATGAACATCCAGATACAGCCCGGTGAGTAGAGAGCAGAGACTTATATCTGCAGACAGCAGAGCCACCAGCTCATCGACAGCCTGTGCTGCCCACCCAGCACCATTCTGTGCTTGCGTGAACCGCTGAAGCTGGAGGGGGTATTCCTGGGAATTAGCTCACATGCTTGCTGGGCAGCCCTGCCTGGGCAAAGTAGAAAAGAAATAGAAGGCAGGCATGTATTTGGGAAGGTAAGCAGCAGCACTGACCTGGCGGTGCCTGGGGTGTAAGGTGCAGAGCTACAAACACTATTTCCCTGCAGTGCACACCCGGAGCTGCAGGCTGGGGAAACAGGCTTGCAGGGTTGGCTTTCTTCTGGAGATGTCGCTGAAGCTTTTGAGGTCTTCAGCAGCTTCACCTAGAAGCACAGCCAAGCAGGACTGGTAAAACCAATGCAACATCTGAAAGTTCATGAAGAGAAGTAGCTGGTGGGTGGATTGGCTCCATCAGAGAAATACAGTTCATGCTGCAAACAGCCATGCTGGGGCATCCATGCACCACAGGCAGGTCTGCAGGCACTTCCCCCTGGATGTAGGCACTGGCTGCTCCAGTTTACATTAGAATTCAGGCAAACATCTATACAGTTCTTCTAAATACCTGGACGTAAGGCATCGTTGTCGCCATCTGCATACAACATCTCCCGTAGTTCAGAAAGGAGCTGGTGGAAAGACATGTTTAGAAATTGTGGTCTCTTGGGGCAACCTAGTTGTCTGTACTTGAGCATGGAAAAATAGTAATTTGTTGTAGTAGTGTCCACTGTGGGTGTTGTTGGAGAGCTGCTCGTGTACAGGGACTTCATCCATCCTGACATGAAAACCCATGCCTTCCTTGTGAAGAGACTGGGCATTTGTCCTTGGCCATGGTCAGACTGATGGATGCTTTGCAATTTTATTTTATTTTTTTACTTTATACTCCCTCCCTGTCTGTATTTGCTTGGTACCACAGCAAATCTTTCTTCCTTTGTTGGATTTTGGGTGGTAGTATTTATCCCAGAACTTACTCTTTGCAGATCTGTCTTATTTGCCAGCATGCTGAGCAATGCTGGGCTGCAGCCACGGCAGCTCCTGTGTCTCAGTACCACGATACCCTCTCTTTTTTCCCTCAAGGTTACCGGAAACTGCAGTCTGTGGCTGAGCAGCTGATCATGTTTGAAACACTCAAGCAGAACTTCGAAAACTCTTTCATCAGTCACATTACAAGCATCTTTGAGCTGCAGGTGGGCTTCGCTCTTCACGTGGCAGCTCAAAATCCTGAGAGATTTGAATATTCTAGTTGAAGAGCACCAGTGGTATAAAGGATGTCGCCGTAACAGAATTTTCCAATTATCAGGCTATCAGGTTCCCACCTATGACAGTCGTTAACCCTCTGGTCATGTTAAAAAGTGCTTCAGGACGTTAGACCTGAAGATTTTTGCTTTAGATGTTCTTGTTTTACTTTGCAGGAGGAAGGGCGTGGGCGTGTGGTAACATAAAATGGTGTAACATAAAACCCCAGGGTAAAAACCAGTCCCTTGATCCTTTGGTTAGCATTTTCAAGCACTCGTCTTGCAATTGGAAAGGTACACTGGACGACATCTCTGTGGGCAGAAATCTGAAAGGAAAATGACACTCTTCTGGATTTCGTTTCATGAAGAGTAACTCCCAAATCCTGTTATTTACTGTCAAGCATTGTCTCTGGGAAGGGATGTGCCTGGCAGAGAGCTGGGAGGAAACTGTGGGATCTCCATCCCTGGAGAGTTTCAGACCTTGATTGGACACATCCCTGAGCAATCTGCTCCACCTGGACCTGCTCTGAACCTGCCGAGCTCCCATCCCACCTACCTGACTCTGAGCCTGTAGGTGCGGTGTCCCAGCACTTCCAGACCCGGGAAGATGGGCTGCATCAACCACACAGCATCCTTCCTCTCCACTGCATCCCACCCGCTGAGCCATACCCACCTCCCGGTGCTCAGAGGGATGATTTCCAGCCTGCTCCTGAACAATGAGCTTTTCTCCAGTATCTTCTCCTGAACACTGTGCTTAGCTGGAGTATCCCACATATTACTGATGGGCCAGCTCATTGCTCTGGGCTCAGAGTTTTTCCCAGGACGTAAGATTAAAACTAGAGCCCAAAATGATTACACATGCTCTGCTTCACCCTTTAAATTTGCTCCTCAAACACACTCAGAACTGGAAATTCAAGGGCGATTATGAAGGAATTATTTTACAGAGCTTTTCAAGGTTATGTTTTATTTGACTCTTTCTGCTGTTTCTGTTGCTTTAGGGCAATGCTCAGGTCCCTGCTCTCTGTCAGCCCATTGAGAAGCTATCTGCACCAAGCCACAGACTTCACCATGAGGAACTGGTGCCCTACACTCCGCTCATGGCCTGGCTGAGGAACACCAACCCAGTTCTGTTTTGTGATCTCCCCAAGGTAAGGCTGAAATCCTGGAAAAATATTGCAAATCATCCACCAGGAACTGATTAGTCAAAGTGGTTTAATTCATGCTGAGAGCCTGGTTTCACCAAACCCATGCCCCCCACCAGCTCCTAGCATTCGCCCTTTCCAGGAGAGTGCCTGGCCAACTTGGTCACGTGATGTTGGACCTCTGCACCTGACAGAAAGCAGTCTGGGACTCAGTGGCAGACACTGTGTTGGAGGACAAGGTCTGAAATGCTAAAATTTGGTCTTTTAGCTTTCATCTGGCCATTTCTCTACTTTCCAGGTCTATGCCCAGAACCTCAGCAGACTCTATGACCGGGAAATCAAAGCCTTTTTTGAACAAGCCAAAACCTTCTTGTTAGGAAGAAGAAAAGGAAGTGAGTGATTTGCAAATAAGACCTTTGTGCTGCTGAACGGTGATTTATTTGCACATAGGGAACGTGGCAATCATCCTCCATCACAGGTGTCTTCCCCACATTCTGTGCCATGAATTTACTTTCTCCTCCAGGGGCTGGGTCTGCAGTGGGCAGCAGGTGCCAGAGCCGACGCTGCTTTACGCCAGGCAGCCTGGGCTCTGTGGTTACCCAGGTGTGTTTAGCTGCTTCACAGAGCTGTAGCTTTTGTTCACCTTCCCTTTGCAGGGCTCAGAAATGATGCATGGGTGGCTGAGATCCTGTCCTGAGGGGCCATGAGTGGGGGGTGGCGGACTGCCTGGTGAATGCTTGGCCCGTATTTCATGCAAGCACAGCTGGTCACAGACCCCTCAGACACACTTTTCCCTGTAAAGAGACGGCACCAAGCCTGTCCCTGAAGACACGAGTGTATTCACAGCCGTATTTGTGAGAGCAGAATGATTTCACAGTGAGCTGACTGTGGGACTGTGCTGTCCCAAGGTGATCATTTCAACAGAAATCACTGCATCTGACTCAAAATATTCCAGTCAGGTGTTTCTGAAGATAAAAAGAGAAACTGATCTGTCTCTTCTGGAAGTTTTTTATTGCGCAGAAGTTGCATTTTCCTTCAGCAAAACAAAGCACTGTAATGGAAAGTTCCATGCCAGCTTGGCCCAGGTTGAATGTCAAAACCCACTTCGCGTGGTGTGTTTAGTCTATCAGAGCGCCAGCCCGGCTCCTTCCAGCTCTGCACCTACTTCATCACTTGTGTCCAGACCCAGGAGCCAGAGGATGAAGCCTGGGGAAGGAAATGGGGCTGGTGGCTGACAGATCCCGGCGAAGGGCTCTGCCTTTCTGCATTTGCTGTGCTGACCCCACAGCGACAATTGTACCGCCAGCCCCTGTCCAGCTGACCCAACTGCCCAGATATTTGCTCATCCTTTGTCTTCTGGGTGAAGCCCATGCCTTCTCCTGAGGTACAAGGGATGGCTAGGGAGCCTGGTCCATGGACATCTGGAGGCAGCTACCCTGAAGCTCACCAGGCTACAGGATCAGACCATTGTACACAATTTCCACTTCTGTAGCGCTCCAGGGCCTGTTCGCTCAGTTTCAGAACTGCCTCTAAAGGGGAGGGTGAATATCTGGGTGTTTTGTTGTAATCTCCTCCCTGCTCTGTGGAGCAGGTTGCCCAGAGCAGCTGTGGGTGCCCCATCCCTGGCAGTGTCCAAGGCCAGGCTGGACGGGGCTCTGAGCAACCTGGTCTAGTGGCAGGTGCCCCTGCCCATGGCAGGGGGTTGGAACTACATGGTCTTTAATTTCACTTCCAACCCAAACCATTCTATCATTCCATGGTCTGCTCTGTGAAGAACCTCGTGAGTCTCAAGCAGGGACAGAGAAAGCCTGTGTTAGCAGCAACTTGCACATGAGTGGGGACAGGACAGTGCTTCTGCTGGCAGCGTTTCCTACGCCGGGGTGACAGAAGCAGCTCCCACATCCCAGGTTTTGTGCTGCCGACTGGCCCTGTATCCCTCTGGGTGGGAGCATTCGGCATTGCTTTGTTCTGCAACACGGCAGCTCAGCAGCTCCCACCTCGCAGAGGTGCAGCACCGAGAAGCACGAGTGGACCCGAGTGCTGGGTCTGCTCACCCCCTTGCTGCACTCCCAGTACTGCCCCAGTCAGTCCCAGTCCAGCGTGGGCCAACAGCAGCAGATTACAACTCCTAGACACTGGTGGCTGTGTCAGAAGAGAGGGACACAGAGCACTTCTCAGCTCGCCGTTTTCGGGTGTGCATCCCAGCTGTATCACAACATACCCACCACCCCTCCCAGCTCCTCCCCGCCTGGTGCCGCTTCCCCTGGGAAGATGCTCAGCTGCACATACCAGGAAAAGGGGGGATCTCAAGACCACGAGACCAAGCCAGGATGGGCAGTGCTGGCAGTGTACATACACCTGCAGTGGAGTCCTGAAAAAAAAGAAGGAAAATGTCACCCAAGTAGTCTTTGCCACTGGAAAGAAGAGGGGAAGAGGAAAAACATGTGGGCTTTTTCTCCTCACTGCTTGTCATGGTCACAGATTTATCCCCTTTAAAGGAAGAAAGAGACAGTAGAAGCTCAGACACTAATCCTTAATTAAAATGTTCCTTTTTGTAATTTTGCTAGAAATGGAGAGAGTGAACACCTCCAGGAAATATTTTTATAGTGACCAGAAACTAATTTTTCCATGCCAGAATGATTTGCCAAACTATGGAGCCAAGAGAGGGAAAAAACGGGGATCAAAATCTCACTGCTAGTTCCAGCAAAGTAGTGACACGATGAAAAGGACCAAAAAATGAGTTGTGGAGAGAAAGTTAGCAGGACATTTTTATTCTCCTTGTAGTTTAAAAACAAGGTAACAGGCAATTATATCAAAGAGACATGCTGAACAGTGATGGTAGGGAATTAGTTGTGCATAGTGCCATTAACCTGTTGTACTTGTTGCTACAAGCTGTCACTGATGCTGGAGGACTCAGGAAAGCCTATAGCAAGTAGACAACAGGAAAATAAAATGAGGTGGTAGTAATAACCCCAGGATGATACTGAGATATGGACTTTCTGAAAAAGAATTGCATTTCATAAGAACTGTAAAGGAAAACACTTCTCCCACGGGATTGTTGCAACACATGTCATCACCCTGAATGTCCTCCTCCCTCCTCGGAGGTGCCAGGGACCCGGCAGTGCGGGAGCACTGGAGGCATCACTTGTTGGAGCTGGGATACCCACCCTTCGAACACTTCGGCAGTCCCTGCAGCTGTGATCTGGACACCAAGGAAGACACCTACCTTCAAGCAGACACTGATGGGCTGGTGGTGGCACCTCGTGAGGATGTATTGGCCCAGATGGAGGGCCCCAAGCAGTACAGAGCACTCTCCTTGTGCTCTCTTTCCAGCTCATCAGAGATGCAGTGCCTGGGGCCAGCTCTCCCCGCGGCAGCTCTCAGAGCTGGCAGCAGCGTACTGGGACATGACACGGGCAGTTCGTGCAGCTCTCCATGGCTCGCTTGCTTTTGTTGTCCCTATGCTGCCACACAGCTAGCGCTGGGTCTTGTCCTTATGGCTGTCCAGCACTGCCCATCCTGCTTGGAAGAAGGGTGTGTGCACCAATAAAACAGTCGTCGTAATGAGATATTCCAGCCAGGACCAATTTGCTTCCAGCCCTTTTACGCCTCGCTCACACGGGGACGGGCTCCCCTGCACTCAGCCCGGCAGAGAGAGGCATGTGCTTTGCCTCACCTGCCACACCGGGTAAAACAAACAGTTAAAAAAGATGATGTTCCTCTCACACACCCCTTTCCTCCACGCTTGGATGCAGCTTTTCCTTGGGAAATGTGCTCTTTCTCGCTTAAAAATAGGAATTCCAGATAAGAGGTAATGAACGTACTGGCTGCAAGCAAGCCTGGGGAATTAGCAGCGGGGAAGCAAACTCCGATCTGTGGTTTGTGAGATAATGTGATCAAACACCATTTCCTGAAGAAGGGTGATTGCTTTTATTTAAACTGAAGGAAATAACAAAGATTGTGTATAGGGTAAAGAGGCCCCAGGTTTCTATTTGCAAAGTGATTGATGGGCTCCGAGCAAGGGACTTCAGGTGATAGAAAATAAAAGCACCCAAGTTTTCCTCCTCCCGGAGCACAGCTGGGTCTGCTCATAAAGCCATTAAAATGGGGAACATTGCAGGGACAGAGATGACTATTAAAGAGGCTCTTTACGAAAATAGACTTGTTAAATAAAAAAAAAGCGCAGGGCATGTGTTGCAGTCAGTCCGCCTGATCTCCTTTTGGTAAATGTTAAACCAGTGATTTCCTGTCAGTACTGTGCCTATCTTAAATGCCTATGTGAGTCCCATAAAACGGGAGTAATTACAATCCCAGGAGAAAATCCAGCGTCTCTGAAACCCGTTGCAGTGACAGAAGAACACCTTGGTGGTTACAAGCCTGTTACTGCACTGTTATAAATCACCCAAAGGTGTCTGCCTGTTGCCGGCGTGGCTCCCACAGCCAGGGCGAGATGAGATGAGCTTTGCCAGCACCGTGCTTTGCTCCCCGGGGTGAGAAGAGGTCTGGGACAGGTGGGAAGCCCCAGGCTTGGTTGGGAAGGCTCAGCCCATCATTAATGTGAGCAGCACATTGAAACTACAGCCACCATGTCACTGCAGAGCACGGTTTGTGATAGGGGGAATTTTTACGAAGTTGTACCCGCAGAGCTTCTGCCATCTACACTGGGGAAAGGCACCTTCCCTGGGGCTTGCGGTCCTACCAGCTGAGATGTTCCTGCCCACCTCTGGAGACCCTGGGGACAAAGTAGGAGGGAGAGCATCACATCTCCTCCCACATCACCTCCCTCTGAAGATGAAGCTGACCTCTTCTTGGCTCAAGGACGTACTGCAGGGCCAGCAGCACCCTGGCAAGGCACTCACAGGTCCTTTGGCTGAAGGAGCTTGGCAGCAGTGGGCACTGAGAATGAGCACGATCTCTCCCAGCTCACGGGCACCTTCAGAGACTCCTGCTGAAATATTTTCTGCAAAATTGGTTGATCTCAGGCTGTTTTGCAGGGAAGGTTTGGCTTTGATGAAGCTCTGCAGGAACCTCATCCAAGGTCTTCCCTGATGTTTCACCTGCTTACTGGGGCGAGCCGCTGCGTGGAGGAAAGCCCAGGCTGCAAGGACACTTGCCTGATAACATCCCTCATCCCTGCTTTAAAATATCCCAGGCTCGCTCCAGCTCTCTGTGCCTCTTTCTTTCTGTGGCAGCAAATTTTTAGGGTTGATTCCCTGCCCTCGTAAAGGATTATTTATGTTGATTGCTTCTAAATATATCACCTGATCATTTATTGCCCTGTTTCAGTATTACGGGAGAGTTTAGAAGGCAAACTCCAAGCTGTTTATAATTAATTGTGAGCCAATAATTAAGTCTTTTTTTCTCATTTTCCCATTCCCTTTTCCACACTAAAATTTACAGGCTCATAAAATTCTTTCCTGTTTCCTGTGAGGAGATATTTTCCCCCTGGTTTTGCTACTTCCCAGCAAGTGAAATTATCATCACCCATTGCATAAGGATGGGAAAGAGATTATGAAGCAGCTCATTAATTTTCTCCGTGGTTTTAGCAAGGCTGAGGTCATGAGCAGGGCTGTCCATCATCCCTCATCCCTGCTTAGCATGGAGGGCATCTGACAAATCCTTTCCAAAGGTAAAAGCCCTGCAGGTAGTGGCTCAAATAAGGGTATTTCAGATGTTGCGAGAAATGGAGAGCTGGCCTGACACACCAGGAAACCTCTGGGTTAGTGGAATGATACCGGTTTTTAGAATTAATTAGAAAATAATATGGATGTTTCCCCACAGATTTCTCTCAGCAATTATAATAGTATTTTTTTAACGCTCATTTCAAAGAAATTTTTCAGCTTTTCTGTTTAAGCCAAGCACCCAGTGAAAACACTGTGGTAAAACTAGTAATGTTTGAAAGCATATTAATTTCCAGGTGATTGATTATAATTTTAAAAGGCCATTTTTTAAAGAAAAGCCACCCTTCCCCCCTTGCCTGGATATTGTTTTATGGTAATTTACCATCAAAACTAAGCAACAAGTGTTTTCCCTGAAACTCTTGCAGACATTTCTGCTATTTATGCTCTTATCACCTAGGATTTTTCACTCCCCAGTCCTCAAGAGTTAGTACTAAGCACTAAATAGCAAAAGGGTAAGCATCACAGACAGTGAAATAAAAAAAGTCATGAAAAAGACAGAAACAGATGAGAAGACAGAGAAAAAAATGAGAGCAAAACCTGCCTCCCCCGTGTATCAGGATCCAACAGGAAAAGGCCAATTCATGCATAAGATCAGACATAAAAAGGGATGTTTAAATCTGTTAATAAAAATTCCTCAAAGGAGATGGAGGGCCAAGAGGGATGGAGATGTCTAACCACTCACCAACACACTGCGCAGGTCTTCAGGAAAGCTTAGAGAAGCCGATGGCGATGGGGAGCAGGCAGCAGTCTCGATGGAGTCTCCCTGTGAACAGAGAAGACCAGGAGCACATGCTGGATAAGGGCAACATCATCAAGGTAAGGCACTGAGGTTTTCTAAAGGGCTCCTGTGTCCCCCAGGGGCTGTGCCAGTGCTGTAGCCCATCCCATGGTCCTTTCTCTAGGTCCGTGTACCTGGAGCAGAAGTAGAGATGTTCTGTACTGCTGACCTGGCTTAGATGTTACTTCAGGTGGACACGGACATCTACTGCAGTGTCCTTAGCATGAGCTAGAAGGGTTTTCTAACGTGCCTGATGGTTTGTAAGCAGATTCTGGAGCAGGTGCTGAGAGAGCTACAACCCCTTTGCATCACAGAGCAGCAGTTCATTCAGAAATTCTTCCAGCTAAGCCACGATGCTGCAAAGCTGCAGGTGCCAGAGGTAAGCATGAGGACTATGTCCTCTCCAGCCCCATCAGCCAGTCCTCCCTCCAGCTTGATACAAGCCTCAGCAGGCACAGCGAGGTGGCCGCTTACCTCTCTCAGATACCTGAGCTCTCCTGGGCTCTTGTCCTCTAGTAACTGTTAGTGGTATCAGGAGTGGGGAAGCTTAAGACCTCTTGATGACAAAGGAGAATGCAACCTGAATTGATTGGTAGCTCCTGCAAAACCACAGGATGTCTAAGCATTAAACACAGGACTCCAATACAAAGCAGCAGAAATGAAACACAGACCTCAAGTTTTCCTCTCTGAGGGAGGGCAGATAAATCATAATTCCCATGCCATTCTTCCTTTCAGGCATCTGCCACTAAGGGAGGAGAGAGCATGGCATCTCCAGAGGACCCTCTTTGCACCAAGCCTCGGAGCCAGTACGTGGGTAATGGGATACAGCTGGCTGCTCTGACAGGGGCATGGTCCGGGGTGTCCTGCCTGAGGAACTGCTGGAAGGGATTTCTTTTCACTCCTGATGTCTACTAATGGTGTGAGGTTTGCACCCTGGATAATGAAAAACCAGGAGGCATTGTGGCTGGGCATGCAGAGAGGCTGAGCAGAGCCTGCTGGTTCTGCGTGTCCCCAGCGCGGTGGGTCTACTTCAGGGTGGATCAGGAAGCGAGGTTTGTGCGTCATGGAAAACCCTGTGTTTCCATCAGGTTTATTTCCTTATTAGTAATGTCATAAAGTGAAAATACACTATGGAACAGAAGTCTTATAAAAACCATCAGCATAAAAACATTGACATTTTTCATTTGGCTGGTGAAACAGGACATTTCAGCATCCTCCCACCAGCAGAGATAGTGAAGAGTTGAAGGATGACCCAAGCATGAACAGGCTCCACCGTGATACAGGAGGCTTTAATTCTTTCTTTGGCTTTGCCCTTGCTTCTGCAGCTGGCCACAGGGCTGGTGCTCCTCCCCATTTCATTGCTTATCTTATTTATATTTTTTTTTAAGACTAGAAGAACCTATGACTCAGCTGCTGAATGAGATCTTCTGTTGCCTGGAACCAGAGCTGAGAGGATTTCTAGATGTTTGCAATAAGGTCCACCCACTTGGCTGCTTGCAGGTTCTGGTTACCTTGAATGACTCCATCTTTGAGATGTGGGGCTCTTCCTCAGCTCTCCCCTCATCCTTCTTCAACACTGTCCTGGGCAACATGCTGCTCCTGGCCAAGAGCAGCTTCAACAAATGCATTGTGAGTGTCAGAGTGTCAGCAGACCAAGTAGACCTGAGTGATGTTTGACTTCCTCCAGAATCTTCTAGTATGGTCTTCACTGAAGGCAGTACTGGTTTGTGTGTTGTGTGTTGTTGCCAGGGGAACTTGTGCAAAGAGGCTGAGGAGGCAAAGATGCCCAGCAAGATGAAAGGTGGGATCCTGCCCTCCGTGAGCCGCTTTGAGGAGTTTGTGAACTTCTCAGAGGAAGTGTTCAGGACAGCTCGGCGGAGAGGGGAGCTGGACAAAGCATATCTCAGGCTGGCCGGCAGCGTCTTCAGCAGCAGTGAGTACAAAGCCTGGTGGCTGGATGCATCAGTCAGGCAAATGTGTAGCTGCAGCTTCAGGAGTTACTAGCAATCAGCTGAGCCACCCAAGTACGTGCAGGCTACCTGCATCCTGGGCACTGCCTGGAGCTGGAACTGCCCTCACTGAGCAACAGCCTGGCAGCATCAGACAAATTCAGAGAGTGTGGCACGCCAGGTACATGGTGTCTGCCGCTCCGGGACGGTCCTGGCTGTGACAGGGCTGAGACACATGTGCTTAGCTTTCAATCTAATGTCAGCCTCTCCTTTCCCGCTATGGAGGGAGCAGCTCCTCACAACAGATCAGACTCCTCTTACAAGCTCAGAGGTCTTGGGAGCAGCAGCAACCAAAGAGCATCTTCCCACAGAACACCACGGCGTGTTGGTAGGGACAGGGGTTGGGAGAACAAGGCAGGTAGCTTTCAGTAGATCCCTGTGTTGTCCCAGCTGGTGCCCAGTACTGTTAGTCAGTGGAGATCCCCTCCTTCCCAGTCTGGAGAGGACCTGAGCAGCTGCAGAAGTAACAGCTCCAACCCTCCTAACTGCAGATCACAAGGTGGTGTAGAGGGGCAGCTCCCACCTGCAGATGAGCCTGGAGTGACCCACTGAATAGCAGCTCATAAATCCCTGAAGGCAGCCCCTTCCAGGCTCCAGCAATGTGTACAGCGAGGCAGGTGAGATAGGGAATCAAGCTCATGAACAGGGATCAGTATTTGTGTTATGAGTAGTTACTCCCTCCAGTATTGAAGTCAGATGGTTCAAATGACACAGCCTAATGACACATTTACTGCCATGTGAGTGAATGAGAAGGGCCCCCTCTGCTCTGCATGTGCAATGAGCTACTCACGCTCTCGCCCTTTCCAGACCAGCCGGCAAGTGGCCGGCAGCGTGGTGAGCCGTGACCCTGCCCAGCAGGCTGAGCGTCTGCCACACTGCTCCAGCACCCAGGTCAGAAACAGATCTGTTCAGGGCTGGACTGTCCCTGCACCCTTTTGAGTGAACACTTATTAAACATCATGGCCCCAGAGATCTGCAAGGCAAGGTGGTTGAAGAGCTGAACAACCTGTGACAATGCTTGCCTGAGCTTTTGGTTAAGCTGTCCACTGGTGACCAAAGCCTGAGACCGTCTGCATCTCATGTCCCTCCTAACCCAGCCTGTGAGGTCTTCACTCCATACCTGATTTGTTCCCTTTTTTTTTTTTTTTTTTTTTTTTTTAAAGTCAACAGTCTGTCCTCAGCAAACCTGAAGGTGAATGCAGATATGGTCATGATGGAAAATTTCCACCACATCCATTGTTTCTTGTGCCAAAAGAAGATCCACTGCTTGGAGGGCAAGAAGAGAGAAGCCAAGCAAAGGTATAGTGAGCACATGGAGAAATATGTCATCAGGTACCTGGGCCAGCCACTGGAGAAGCTCAATGTGAGTATGGGGTAAACCAACCTTTGCCTGGGTCTCAAAGGGCGACTGCACTTCTCAAAATTATGAATTAACTGGTGTTCCAATCACCCCTCCCCAAATCCAGTCTGGGACTGTATTAGTTTGTTGTCACCTCCTGATGTTCCCACACTTTCTCTGACCGCTTACTGCTGGGTTTCACCATGCAGCGCAGCCCCAGCAGGAACAGGGCTCGGGAGCATCAGGCGCTGGTACCAGCCCTGCACCTTGGCCTCTGCGCAGCAGCGTGAGGACCCGCTCACACCCCCACTCCGGGTTGCGTGCCTGCCTCTGGCAGATGCTGGTTCCTTTTTTTCACGGCTGCCTGGGCTAGTAAGTCTAACACAGCTTCATGCTTCCGAAGCGGCTGCTTTGTTAAGTGAGCTGAGAGCATCTGGCTTTGCTAGCGCAGACATCACCCTCCCTCCCAGAAACAACGGCTACTCCTGAGACCCCTCCTGGCTCCGCTCCTTCTCTCTGCTCACTGACCTAAAATGTCTCACAAACTGAGATCAGCTTGAATTATTTATAGGGCCTGTTAGTTTCAATTCATTTCCAGTCTTTGCTGTCAAACATCATGTAGGTTTGACGGGAAAATCAGCTTGGTGCCTCATGCTACCTGCAGCCCTGCTATGTTCAGGGCCTCAGACCCTTCCTCAGCGAGGGAGTGTAATTCCATTGCTCACAACAAAGCAAAGCAAGTGGCAAAAGAGGATACTCAGACTGCATCCTGCTCAGGGATTTCCAGAGTCCTGGCATGGCCTTCTCCAGCTGATGGCATAGCTCTGCAGGTGTGAGCACAAACCACTAACATCAAGAGAAGTTGCAAAGGGGCCTAAGTAACACAGGAGCCCATGTTTTTCAAAGCATTTAGAAACCTCATTCTCTTTGAAAATCCTTAGGATTTAGGGTATTTCTCCACAACAAAATTGCACTGGAAATACCCAAGACAACAAACAGATTACTGGGCTGTATGAACAGGAAGGCAGACAGTAGGATGAAAGAAGGGATTATTGCCTTTTTTCCGCCTTTGTTAGACCAGATGTGGAATACCACATCCAGCTGTGACAGGGAGATGTATGTCACATCCACCCATGACAAGAGGTGTTGCTAAGCTGGAGCAAGGCCAGTGGAGGGCCACCAACATGGTGAGGAGAGGCTGAAGGAGCTGGGCTTGGCCAGCCTGGAGAAGAGACAGTTTCAGAGTTACCTAGTAGCCACCTTCACTAGAATGTTACTGAGGGTGGTGAGAGACAACAACCAGAAAATGTAAAAAGGAAGGTTCCAGCTGGGTAGAAGGTAAAAATAACTACAAGGATAATAAAGCACTGAAACAGTCCGTCCAGAGAGGCTGCACAGTCTCTACCCTTCAGGTTCCTGGAAGAACTGAGAAAACTTGAGTTTTGCTTTACACTTTTGCAGATTCTGGGATCCCCCAAACCCACCTCTGGCTCCAGCCCTTTGTAGCTAACAAAGCTGTATGAAGCACCAAGGAACATGAGTAATCTCTCCAGCAGTCCCATTGCTCTG
Source organism: Ibycter americanus (assembly GCA_035590275.1). Classification (NCBI taxonomy): domain Eukaryota; kingdom Metazoa; phylum Chordata; class Aves; order Falconiformes; family Falconidae; genus Ibycter; species Ibycter americanus. Next base: position 1,424,554 of record JAVJGI010000037.1, on the reverse strand, counting down.
TGGTACTGCAACCCTTACAGATGCTGCTTGCCAAGCAGGGAGGGAAGAGAACTGATGAAATTCCCTATGCCCTGACTTCCTGGAGGATAAACTACCTCTAATACTCCATTTCCACTTAATTAGGCATGGGAAGGGAACTGAGGAAAGTGGTCAGATTTCAGCCCTGACATGGGAGTCTGCCTTAGGGCAGCTCTTCAGTGAATGTCTCCTTGCCTTCCCAGCACTTCTTCGAAGGGGTGAAAGCCCGTGTGGCTCAAGGGGTGAAAGAAGAAGAAGTCAGCTTTCAGCTGGCCTACAGCAAGCAAGAGCTGAGGAAGGTCATCGAAAAATACCCTGGCAAAGAAGTAAAAAAAGCCCTTGAGACCCTCTACAGGAAAATCCACAAGTATCTCTCCCCAGAGGAAAATCTTCTGCCGGTAATTGGAGTGTGACCTGGTTGTAATGCTATCATGTTTTGGGGGGTTCAGGACTGCTAAGCACATACAGCTGTCACAGGCTGACAAAGGGAGCTGACAGTCTTTTTCCCTAGGTGGCGTGGCACGCTATGGAGCAGGAGTTCATACGTCAGTACCAGGAGTTTGAGGATCTGATCCAACGCTGTTATGCAGGGTCAGGGATTGTCATGGACTTCACCACCGAGGACTTGCTGAGCTACTTCAAATCCATCACTCTGTCCAACATGTAGAGGCAAACCCCTCTGGATGTCTGCTGGGAGCAGCTCAGGAACCCTCATCTGCAGCTGCGCCTTTAAGGAGCTAAACTCAAAACCCTGCTCAAGCTCAAGTTTGAGAATATGGATGTCCCACCCTGACCTTAATGCCAAAGTGCCTCTTGACTTGTAGAGCTTAGGCTACATCTCTCTTGGGGAGGTGGGGTTCTCAGACCCAAGCCACAGCTTCCCTGCTCCAAGAAACCATTATACAGCTAGTGAAAAAAAAACCCAAACACCTTCCCCCTCCCAAAAAAAACCCACCCCAACCCAACCAAAACCCAGATAAAAAACCTACCCCAACCGTCCCCAAACTCATATCTCCACCAAATGGAGTGCCAGTTCAGCTTGTAAGCTGAAGCCCAGACCACCAGGATCATCAGCCAAGTAGTGGCACATCTGGAGCTAGCCTAGGAACGAACGAACGAACCAATCAGCCAGCCAACCCGCCAACCCACCCTCACCCACACCCACCCACCCCAAACTTCAGACATGGAGTAGAAGCCCTGAGAAGAGCTTAAATACGCTCCAGGTCCTGTGGATGTGGGTGGAAGCCTCCAGGTGAGGCTGGTCAGGGCTATTAAGGCCGATTAGTGCCCTCAAAGCCCTGTCAAGGATCAGTGTCAATGGTCCTTTCACTAGCATCTGCGGGAAGAACTTCAGGAGTTTTAGTAAAGAAAAGATGCAAGGATTTTTTCCAAGAAAATGGAGTTTGGGAGGTCCACCTGCTGCTTGTCACTCTGTCCCTCTTGATCTGGAGTGAAAAGGACAGCAGAAATCACCAAGACAGCCAGCTCCTGCACGTGTTGTGGAAATCAGGGGCAGATAGAAGGGAGAGCTGCTGGCAGCCTCCTTCAGGCAAGGCTGCAGCACGAGATGAGTGGCTTTGTCCTGCTCGCCCCACTCACGGCCAGCTGGCACAGGAGTGGGCTCTCACCCGTGTCTCGAAAATAAATGTGGTCTGTTTTCCCGCATTACCCTCAGGGCAGATTTGTGAGCCTCTTTCCACATTCAGAGCATTGGCATCCTTTTCTTTGCTGTTGTTTGGTGTGGAGACTGGTGGCAGAGACTGGAGGGACACCACCGTGCTGGGGAGGAACAGCCCTTTGCTGAGCTCCAGCTATGGGATTTCCACCTCAGTTCTGCCTTCTCCAGCTTGAGTAAACCCACAGTGACCTTCAAGACAAGGAAGTCATGAGGGTGGTGTTGCATGTCCCTGGATTATCTTGTCTAACCTACTCAACCTCATCGTTGCTAGCTGACAGTAGATGATAACCCATGAAATATCTTTAAGAGCAATTCTGTGGGCCAACTGGGATAATTATGGGACAAAAATCCCAAAAGAATACAGGCACTTTGAGTGTTCCCTCCCACAGATGTCCCTTCCATTGACCTGAGGCAAAAAAAAAAATCAGCAAAAAAAAAAATTAAAATCAGCTATTTCCACATCTCAGGAATTCTGGTTTTATTGAATGTTTTGCTGTACACAGTGAATCGTGGGCAGCTTAGGTGGAGAAGGTCTAGGCAGAATAATTTTAACACAGAATGTCCCGTGCCTTGAACCACTTGCCTGGCAGCTTTTCCACAGCCTGAACTACTTGCTCCTTTGGAGCCAACGGCCCAAGCACATCACAGCTTTCAAGACTCCATTTTATTTTTGACAGATTTGTGTTTTGTAGAGGAAGAAAAAAAAAATCTCAGGCCACAGAGAACCCCTTTGGACATGTCTGTTTGCAGGAAGGAGTGTTCAAAAAGGTGCTCAAAACTGTGCACATCACCCTGAGGCTCTTTCTGTTGCTCCTTGCTACATATTGGCTGTTAGCATGGCACCTACAGCTCACACATCTTTTACTAGTGGGAGCTTGCAGTGCTCCCAGGGACAGCAGGGCAATAAGACCTCAGCATGCTGCATGGCAGAAAATAATCTTGGAGGCAAAGAGGTGAACAGGCACGTTGCCCGCTGCTGGGGAGGTGGGGAGCCTGCTGCAGCCTTCTCCAGGGATATCCTTACTTCTTAACAGTTCGTCACCCCAGTCTGAGCACCAAGCTCAGCTGTGCACTTTAATATAGCACATTAACACACCTTTCCCTTGCAAAGCTGCAGATACGTGGCTAAAATATTCAGACTCTTTTTCCGGGATTTTTCAAGCAACTCTGTGTATTTGGACTTTCAGGTCCTTTGGGTCAAGGTACACCTCTGTGGGGAGCAGTGCTCAGAGCTCCTCTGTCTAATCTCGCCATTCCCCCCCTCCCTTCCGCTGTGACATTGCTGCTCGCGCAGCTCGGCGCTGGGCAGCTGGAAGACGACGGTCAGAAGGGAAGGGGCACCGGCTTGCCCAGCTGCTCGTCCTCTCTCGCAGGTATTCAGCCTATTTTTGCAGTTCTGTTTCCTTGCAGTCGTTCGCTGCGGGGCTGAGGGAGGGGAGGGTTGTGTCTGCAAGGCTGGCTCGGCAGGAGGTGGGAGCTGCAGGCTGTGACGGGAGGGCCCTGCAACTTGGGAGCACCCAGGAAAACTTCCAGGGTGGACAGGACTTTGCCAAGGGGCTGAGCCCAGGTTGCTCGGAGGTGAGGTTGTTAAACACCAAACGCCATCAGCAGCAAGGCGGAGCAGTGACTTCCCGCTGCCTCTGTTAACAGCTTTCCCCCGTAACTGGTGCAGTCACTGGGCACAGTCCAGGCCATGCTGCAGCTGGGCTTGCGGACGTCTGGTTCCTGCTCCGAGCAAGCTCCCCCGACTGCAGCGAGCAGATGCCTGGGTGAAACTGGTTTTATGCTGACCTTGCTCCTGTGTCAGCGGGGCTTTGAGATCTCTCCTTGTGAGCCGTTTCCGACACACCCTGCTGCAGAAGGGCAATGTCAGAGGGTATGAACCCAACATAAGAGAAAACACCAAGAACCCCTGTAAGCCCAGACTGTTGCTTCCCCACACCCTCATGCTTCATCTCCTTGAATCTCCAGCATCAGCCTCACCCTCTGCCTGCTGATGACACCTCACAGTTTGAAGGCAAATGGCAAGGCCAAAAAAGGGTTGGTGTAGTGGGCTGTTTTCCTGATTTGTGCCACTTTGTGCTGCGTTAGTGTCGAGAGGCTTTATTTTCCCTCTGGTTCCTCCCCCAAGAGGCAGCAGGAGTGTCAAGCTTCCTTTGCACAGGGGTGTCAGTGGAGAAACTGTTGAGGGTCTCAGAAGTGTGAATTGTCATTTGTGTCAGGATTTGGGGCTTTTTAAGAGTTAGAAGTAAATGTATCTAAGTAGAAAGCTGTTACTGATTTGAAGGAAACCTGACTTCATCTGTCATTGAGGGGCTTGTCACAGCCTTCCTAGTTTCCACACCCAGGTTTTCTGAAGGTAAAATCAACTAAACGCAAAATGAAATGAAAACGTCAGGGCCAAATCCATTTCCTTTTCACAGCTTAGTGCAAAGGTGCTCCCAGGCTCTGGGGAACAGCAGGAAGACCTGCTGCCACAGAGTGACACAGCCCGAGCCTGCTCTAAATGTGTGTTGATGATCCGAGGTTCAGGAATCATCAGTGGGTCATCGGAGTCATCAGAGCAGGACCACCAGGGATCCTGCTCTGGTGTGGATGGGGCTGCAGTGAAGCAGAGATGTGACAAGTAGGTCACTGAAATACTTCCAACACTCTTAGATTTTCCTAAAACCGGTTTTCTTCTGCCAAGCCACCATGTCACAGTCCCAGAGCCCTCAGCCGTTCGCCCCTTGGTCTCAGTCACACAGTGCAGTCGCCTTGGTGGCAAGTTTCTGGCCTCTTGGTGCTGGTCAGGGCCACAGTCCCTGTCTTATGGTCCATGTTTTACACCTACATTATATAGGCACCAGAAGGGATTCTGTCCCCTTCTTGTAAGATGATGACACAGCCCATTTCCATGGGGACACCAAGCAGCTGCTTCAGCCCTGGTGCTCTCTTCTCACAGGAATGTTCTTCCCCCAGATACATCCTGATGGGTCACTTCCAACTCAAGATGATTCTGAGATTTCCTATCGCACTGCCAGGGCCCAGCTTGTTTTCACTCTCTGCCTGTGCTCCACTTGGATTACTGTTCGCACCTGGACATGAAAGAGGTTGGGAGGACACCAGAGAGGGTTGGAAGGAAGGATCCCACACATGGTCCATCATTGGTGCACATAAGGTTTTGTACATTGAGAGCTCAGCATCTCGGTGACATCAGCCCCCAGCGAGGTCACCCAGCTGGTTCTTCAGATGTGGCCCCAGGCAAGGGCTCTGGCATGCTCAGGTCCCCCACCAGAGCAAAGTGGGGGTCTGAGGGCCTTCCAGGGAGGAGAATTTATTGCTTCTGTACTTGTGCCACATGCAGGCCAAAAGAAGACCTGTTTGATCTCCACTGTTCAGTTCATAGAATAATAGAATGGTTTGGGTTGGAAGAGACCTTAAATATCATTTAGCTCCAATCCCCTCTGTCATGGGCAGGGACACCTTCTATTAGCCCAGGATGCTCCAAGCCTGGTCCAACCTGGCCTTGGACACTGCCAAGGATCACAGCTGCCTGGACCATTTCCCTCAGTACCTGAATGCTCCTAATTTTCATGTTCTGTGATTTTGCATGCTGATTTCCCAGCCCTGAGATGATGTCCTGGAAGGAGAAGTGTATGAGTCCACCCTCATGTTTCATCCAGCGCCTGGACCACCTTGTGTTGACTGTGAAGAGCATTGAGGATGCTGTGGCCTTTTATTCCAAAGTCCTGGGCATGGAGGTGAAGACTTTCAAGGTAACATGGGGCACAGGCTTGGCTCAAGTTTAGGGGATCTGGAGCTGCAGTTCTGGGCCAGTGGCTGGGCCTTGTGGATCTCTGATACGTTCTCTGGGGCACCTCCTTGGGGTCTGGATGGTAGGACTAGCACAGCTGCAGGCCATCAAGTTCCGAATTTCAACAGAGTCAAGCTGAGTCAGAAGAAAGTCCAAACCTCACTGCAGAAGGAGTCAAAGTGATGAAAAAGAAAGATTCTTTGAGAAACAATTTCTAGGACTGAAGGAGGAGAACCCTCAAAGCCACGCATCTTCTGAAGATGTCTGACAGGCTCTTGTTTTGATATTTCCATTGGCAAAGAGAAGAAAAGATGGTTAACATTTTCAGAACAGCCCCAACTCATCTCCTGCCCAAGCTTCAGGCCACTTGGCCTGTTTTGGACATACACGCTGCAACTTTTTAACTTCCAAGCTTATGTCCTTCTCTCCTGCCCCATCAGATCTCTTAAAAGCAGTTGCACTCACATCCCAAAGCTACCGTGAGCTTCAGTTTCTTCTTTAGGGGGCACAGGTCAGATTTAAGTGGGTCAGTCTCCTGCATATCTATGGGGTCTCAGCACTCAGCTGCCATACGAGCCTGCAGAAATCTTCTTGAGAGTCTGCAAAGAAAAGAGATGCCAAAACCTCCTTCTTCACCTTCTTTCTGTTGCCCCACCTTTGTTCCCACTGCAGCATCAGCCTGTGCATTATTTGTGCAACTGCTGCACAGGCAGGCTGGAGAGTGCCTCAAAAGGAAAACTACATCACTGTGGTTTGGAAGTAGCTGCACGTGGCTGTAGGACTTCCTTGGGTGACTCCACATGTCGAGGGATGTCATGGGAGCTTTGCAGTGGTCAGTTCTTGTCTTGGGTTGCCACAGCAAGAGCCTAAAGTTAGCAGGACTACAGCCAGGTCTCCAAGACTTTTAGGACTACCCAGGTGAGAGGATGCTGAAGGCTTCCAGCCCAGTAAGTCTCATTGCACTTTGATTCTTTTCTTTGGGGACAGGGAAATCGCAAAGCTTTACATTTTGGCAACCAGAAGTTTAACCTGCATGAGGCTGGGAAGGAGTTTGAACCCAAGGCTCGATGCCCGGTCCCTGGCTCTGCAGATATCTGCCTTATCACACAGGTGCCCCTGGACCAGCTGCTGGATCATCTCAAGGTGAGGAAGGCACAGAGTGTCCACAGGGCAGTGTAACACCAAGAGGCATGAAGCCAGAGCATCCGAAGCAACACTTTCAGGGTCTGTGTCTTGGGGAATGTCAGAACTGTCTCATCCAGCAGTTCATGTTTTCAAGGCAGGGGGGAAGAGTACCCAGTGCCCTGATAAGACTACCTTAATCACTAAACCTCTGCTCTTATTTCTCCTCCCAGGCCTGTGGGGTGATTATTGAAGAAGGTCCCGTGGCCAGAACTGGTGCTATGGGTCCAATAACATCCATCTACTTCCGAGACCCCGATGAGAATCTGATTGAGGTTTCCAGGTACTGCACAGAAGCAGCTGCAGTCAGTGGATGGGAACCCTAACCACAACCCATACTCTGCCCGTGTCCCAGCAGGAGACAGGCTGCAGAGGCCAGGCTTTTGACGGCCAGTTTACAGGTTCAAACTTTTATTTTGCAAACCTAGGACAAGTCTCAAATCCCAGCCATAAAAATAGGGTTGCATGAACCTTGAGAGTTTTCCCAAGGCAGTTTGCTCAGCTCTCACCCCTGATTGTGAATCTTACTTTTATAAATCACCATCAACGGAGACTTCATGACAGATTCTTGGAAGATCTGCCCTGCTGCTGCACTACTCATGTTGGGACATTTTTCCTAATGTCTGACACCCCTTTAGCTGCAGTTGAAGCCCCTCATTTCTACGCAGTCCACCATGAACACAAAAGAGCCTGTCATTGCTCTCCTCTTTATAGTCACTTTTACACAGCTGAAGATTTCTCTCTTCCTCTCCATCCGCCTGCTTGCTTTGACTCAGGCTGGCTGGCACTGGTGGCTCTCACACCAAACCAGTGGCGTAAATCCAGCTATGACTGTTGAAACCCAGTTCCTGCCTGGAAACCGGGAACTTGGCCTCAGTGCCTGACACACACAGTGCTCCTGAGGCTGAACCTCTGTGCCTCATACTCAGCTCTGCATAAATAGTTATAGGGTTTCTGTCACCCAGGATGGGAAAAAGCAGAGATGAGATGGCTGCATGGAGGGTAGAGTGTCTAAATTCAGTGAGTTCACCCAGATTTATGCAGGGATGAGAGGCATATAAGGTGCTAAGAAGATGCTGGCATCAGCCAGAAAACATCAGTTCCCCCTTGCAGCCCAGCCTGGCTGCCCAGTTTTTGCAGTAAGGCAGCAACAGGGTTTTTCTCTGGCCCCTGTACCAGCTGCACGTCTGGCCTGCACATCCCAGCTGTCAAGGGAAGGATGCCATCTTGCACTGCAGTTGGAGGGGGGGATTTGCTTCTCCTTTCCATGCCCATACACGAAACATTACTGTGGACTGTTTCTCTCAGTCACTCATCTTTGGAACAGCAGCCTCCTTGCAAAACTTGACCCCCCATGGCAACATGTCCAGAGCCTGGGAGAGCCTCTGGACCAGGGAGAGGAAGGCCAATGCTCTTGTCTTTCTCTGTCCAGAAGAGGCACCCAGAGTTGCTCCAGGAGCTCTGGCATGGAGCTGCCTGCATGGCACGGAGGGAGGCAGGGCTCACCCCCATGAGGAGGAAGGTGTGCTGGCAGGGCTGGGGCAGGGGGCTGCTGCAGCAGAGTCCACTCTGACTGATGGCACTCAGGTGCTCGTGGGACTGTCCTAAGGTTTTTTTCTTTCTTTAATTATTTAAAAAGCAATTCCTCAATTATTTAGAAAGCATAAAACAATAAAGAATGACTTGGGGTTTTTCAAGGAGAGCAGTTCCCTAGCTGGCCACACTGTGGTAGCAACGCTATCATCACGGAAATGGTGTTGGAAGGCAGAGAGGACTCTTCTGACCTCTACAGTCAAAATCCTCTCTAAAATTGAAATAATTCCTGAATTGTCCTATTTTTTTTTCTGCTGGTATTTTGCACCGAAATTCTCCATGGTGCAAAAAAATGCAAAGCCCTAAAAACCTGAGTGTTTCAGGTGCTCACAAGCTTGTGCTGGTGGTGGCTGGAGGGATGAGAGCTGCTCGAGTCGAACCAGTTGTGACAACTAAAGCCAAGAGTCGCCGTGGGAGAAAGCCACAGACGTCTCATAAGCTTTACCCGGTGCACGGAGCCCCGGGGGGGTCCTCGGGAGGGACCCCCGGGAGCGGAGCCCGCGGCCCCGGCAGCGGCAGCTCTCCAGGGTGCTGAGCG
>JAVJGI010000037.1:1363426-1415701 GCA_035590275.1 Ibycter americanus | reverse complement strand
GGGTGGGGCGCTCGGTCGGTCCCTCGGTCGCTCCCTCGGTGGGTCCCTCGGTCGGTCCCTCGGTCGATCCCTCGGGGGGTCGGTCCCTCGGTGGGTCCCTCGGTGGGTCCCTCGGTCGCTCCCTCGCTCTGCCGGTGGGTCCCGCCCGCGGGAGGGGGCCATGCCCACGGGAGGGGGCTGATGGTGGCATCCTGCTCCCGCCAGCCCTGCCTCGGCTTTCCCCCGCTTTCTACTGCTCAAGCCTTCTCCCTGGCCAAGTGCTGGTGCCGGCCGAGCCTGGTAATTTCTGGCGTGGGACTGTAGTTACTGGTTGGTCACCAACACGGGTCCTGGCTGGCTCTGCACTGCAAGTGTCCTTTCATTCACTGAGCTTGCCACTGTAAATATGTTTGCGGGGGAAGTGTTTCCTTTTCTTAATTTTAAGTGTCATTTATCTTGGAACAGCAGTAGAAAGAAGGACAATCGCTCTTTTCTTATTCAGCCTGAGAGAGGAAGTTGGGGACTTTGGTGGCACCATATTAATCACTGAATACCCTCAGTGTCACACAAAGTGGTCTGTAATTTTCACAGGCCATTTTTTCCCTTGGCTTTTTTAAGGCTTTGCTTCCCTTCCCAGGGGTTTGGGCCTCCTAATTACTTAAGGATATGAAACATTTTCTGTTTGAAACCAGAAATAACAAGTGAGACACTTCCCTGGGCTGGGATACTGAAGGTGTTTTCAGGACCCCAGGCTTTTAGAGGAAATACCATGAATGAAAAAAATCTCAGGTATGCTTTTAGCTCCTGGATGCTCTGGAAAAGCCACTTACTACTTCAACTGATCAGGGACCCAATGAAAGGAAAGCCAGACCCTGTCAGCCTTCCTGTGTCTTCCCTTCCTAATTTTACATGTCATCTGCTGAAAGGTGTCAAGATTGCACCTCATGGGACAGCCAAGACAAGAATGAGGTTTGGAAGGGTTTCTGAATTTCAGGGACAAAATGTAGCCTGAAACTGAACTGAAAAGCTCTTTATTTCTGCTCCAGCACCAACAGCAAAAGGTGCTAGTTCTCTCCTGTCATGCTCAGCTTCACTGCTACATGGCATCACTGCAACATGGTGCAGAAGGCATGGGAATGAGAACATCGGAACAAATATTAGGATACTGAAACCACTGATAATCCACTGAGATGTGTTGTTCCCTCCACTGAAGCCCATCTCAGTTCTGTCACTCATATTGATTCCCTTGACGAATGTTGAGCTAATGGCTGACTTGGAAGGCACTGGCTCTGTGGGCTCCCAGCTCACTGAGCTGTGAAACATGGAATGAAATTTTTGGTGATCTCACACCAAGGGAAACTAGAAGCTTGTCATGGAAACTTAGCAAGTATTTGAAATCCATAGCTTAATGGAGAAACACTGGGGAACATCTCCTTGTTGAGAGATTGTGTTTAACGACAGCCAGGCTTTGCTGGCTCATCGCTATTGCTCTCACCAGGAAAAACGGCCTGCAGGGCTCCATGTAAATATATGACTCTGGACAAATCACTGGCCACAGGCCAGCCTTCTAGCTGGCCTCTGCTGGGTTCCCCATCTATTGGAAAAACCTCTGTATTCCATATGTTCAGATTAAAACTGAAAACCTGATGATCTACATGATGTAGCATTAAATCTTAATGCAGAAAATTGATTTACTTCAGTTCTTTATTCAGAAAGATTCAGTGTGAATATGTTACACAGGAGGAGAGAGTGGATTAACAGGTGGACAAACAGTTTTGCTCTGGCTGGAAAGTTCTCTGCATAGACCACTACCAGCAAGCTAAAAAGGAACCAGCCCACATTCCTTCTTGCCCGTCTAGTCCCATCTCGGTCCCTCTTGCAGAAGGCAACCCTCACTTCTGCAACAGATTCTGTACCTATACCATGATCATATTGGAAACAAGTCCTTTGGATCAGCAATCACAGTATCTGTTCAACATACAGAGGAATATTGCATAGTTCTCTGTCTCACCGTTGAGAAAGGATGCAGGGTAAGAAAGCCTTTCAGTGAATGGCTGCTCAGGAACACAAGTACTGATTTCATCCCAGCTGGAAAGATGGGTTAAGAATTGAGTCTCAATTAGCTTTCCCTCCTCTCCGGGGAGAGAAACAGGAACTTCCCAATGATAGTCACAGCGTGTATGTGCCCAGGTCACCATCCAGAGGTGCCCATCTCTGCAGAGACTATAGATACCACCTCTGGTGAGCCAGCTCTGAGTAGGTGCCTGGGCGACTGGCTCAAAGCCAGGAGGGATGATGCGGCACAGCCCTAGAACCAGCAGGGATCACCTCACAGGAGTCACAGGATGTAGGGTTCCTCACCTACCAGTTGCCTTTCACTCAGAAAAGACATACAGGTTTTAAGGGTCCTTGAACCATCTCTTGTACACAGAGAAGTGGCAAACACTTCCCAGGTGCTGGAGAAACCGGGGGAGTTGACTGGGGGGAAAAAAAATCCTTCTCTGCCTGAGAGTTTTGCGAGCAGGGCTGTTTACAGTAACTGATAGATTTTTCATCTGGCCAGCATGACTAACGCACCATGATCCAAAAAGTGCCCAGAAGAGAACTAAGGAAAGCACACATTTTGCAGCTGAACTTCCTCTTCCAGACTCAGCAGTCAGGCATTTTGCACAGATAAAAACTTTGAATGTAGCTTTAAAAAATATCTAGACACAATTCCTTCTGGGAAACCAGCTTCCAGATGATACCCCAGGATTCTCATAGATTTCCATGGGATTTTTTTTTAATGTATTTGCGGTGGCCTTTCAGCTACTCAGACAGCATCACTCATGAGTTGAAATTTAATCTGTGTTCCGACTACCGACACAGACACACCTCCTGCCTCGTGGGCTCCTTTGGTATTAAAGCGTCTGCTTTGACTTCAAGGGGTGGGAACTTTCCTGTCATTGGAAATCAATAGTAAAGCACCAGTGAAGAAAGGAACCAAGAGTTACACCGGGACAAGTCCCTAATCAAAAACCCACCTGCTGTTCCCTCACAGGCTGCAGGCCAGTTGGGAACTATCTGACAGATTCTCCAGGTTGTCCACCATAGTGATGATGGTTTCTATTTTTTCTTCTTGAAGCACATGAGAAGCGTTGGATCGAAACTTTTTCAGGAGCGATTCTTTGCTCAGAGGCTTCCTCCAGTGCCCATAGAAGGTGTCACATTTGCCTGTCAGGACATCCCCGCTGTGCAGGAGCAGTGCTACCTCTCCGTACATCTTGTCAAAGTTGGCCACATTATCTTCAGGGTGTTCCACCACCACTTTGTCCAGAAGCTCCCTTAGCTCCTGGCGCTGGATGCTGCTCTCTGTGAAGGAGCTGAGGCCTACTTCGCCATCCAACAGGGCAGTACAGGCGTTGAACTGGAAGGAGTGTCTAGCCTGGTGTTCAGAGCTGGGGAAAGGCCGGTTGATGTACTTTGACACTGGGATCTTCAGCACGATGGTGCGGATCAAAGAAGGACAGAAGGACCCTGCATAGTTGATGAAGAGGTTCCGCACAGACAAGGCAGCATCCACCACCCAATGCATCCCCAAGTGGGCTGGGAATCGCTTGAAAGCAATATCTTGCTTCTCCAAGAGGAACTCATGATGATCGCTTGGTGTGGACAGTGGTTTGGGTTGATAGACACTGTAGAAAGCACTGAACCCAGAGCAACCAGGGATATCATCCAGAATTAAAGGGTTAGCCTCCATCCCTCGGGCAGCCAGCAGTGCTGCTTCAAAGCCCAGGCGGGTGGCATTTCCGATATGCAATGGCTTGGCTTGGGTGGCGGCATTCGCCATGGGCGCCCCAGCAAGCGATGCAGCAATGCCCAAAGCATGTGCGCACTGGGCTGTGCTGAGGGAGAGCAGTTTTGCAGTGGCTGCAGCACTGCCCAAGGTACCGACCACCGAGGGAGGGTGGAACCTAAAGGGGAAATTGCAGATATGAGCATCCCTGCCTCCTTGGCACGGGGAGCAGCCAACATCCTCACCTGCCTGACCTGCCTATGGAACTGGAAATGAACTCCGAAGTCAGCCAGTGAAAATCCCTCAAGACTCTTGTGCAGGTGGGATTCACCTAACTCAAAGTTTAGCCATCTAAAAGCTAAGCACCTACATGAAACTTCATTGGAGACAGAGTAAGCTCAGCATCTCCAGAAAGCAATTTTTAATTTTCCCTAAGAGCAGGTGGCATGGCTTGTGTCCATACAGCCAAAATTTCTTCCCCCCCGCACCCCGACAAATAAAGTGGCTTCATCCAACATGCCCAAGGGTAAGAGCTGCTGGCTGGTGCCATCCATTGGACCACACCAGGGCACCACCTGGTGAATGGCAGCTGTCACAGGCAGAAATCGTGCCAAGGACTGTGCCCACAGTTAATCTGTCTGCATGGCTGTGGGCTGCTGTCTGGCCTGTGCTCTTGCCTTGGTTAGTTTAAATGATGACAGTGCAGACTCAGTGATAGTCCTCTTGGTTATTTTTGAGGCAAGATCACTGGAGGCAACCAAATGAATGTGTGGTACCTCATCAGCTCTGGCAGAGCTGGCATTTTTGCCTCGGGAGGGCTTCACCCTGATCCTGAGCTCAGCTGGACTTAAACTAACATTTTGAAACTCTGAGTAGGCCTGTTAACACACTCACCAACCCTCTTCCTAGTCAGTGAAGAAAGGAGGTTTACCTTTTTGGAATGTTGTGAGCCTCAGTGGAGAAATGCATGAGCCTTCCTTGTACTTCCAGGCCCACATTAAATGCCAGGAGGAAATCCATGCCATTGGGTTTGGTGCTTGGAGGTAGCATCTGGGAAGCTGCCAGAAGAGCTGGCAGAACAGCCCCTGACGGGTGAGTAGCAGGGTGCCAGGTGTCATCAAAGTCCATGGAGTGAGTCTGCCAGAGAAATAGGGATAAGGACGTGCCGGTGCAGGGGGCTGGAAGCTGAGGAAGCTAGGGGTCCTTGCTGATATTGCTGAGGCTACATCTGTAACAACATCCACCCAGTCACCCAGTGGCCCCCGTGGTGGCTGTTTGGTCCCTCTAAAAGCAGTCTGCAAGACTGCAGAGGAGCCCGTGACTTCTTGTCCCCCATTGCCCCTCCCAATGACAAGTCTGTTTTCCCTAATACTAACTAGTGTCCTTGAAGGCACCGCAAAGCAGACTTTCTCCTGGAAGAGCCTGCCTTACCGCAACTCCGTTGGTGAACGCAGCCAGCGTGGGAGAGAGCTTTACGCCTGGCTTGCCATAAACAGAGCTCACGGCAACGGAAGAGTACAGCTCCTGTGAAAGGCAAGGAAATTCAGGTGAGAACCTTGAGTGGAGCAGTGATTGCGTGATGCCAGAAGACCTCTCTACTGCAAGGCCAAAGCTCTACATCAGCCATGAAATAAGGCCTTGGTGGTGGTGCCCAGAGGGGGACATGGTAGTATGGGGCCGTTCCTACCCGGCAGTACTGCAGAGCGATATCAAACACATGCGTCGTGCTGCCCACAAGGCCAACCCCAATGCTGTCGAGGATCATCCTCTTGCTCCGGTGACGGACGGTCTTGGACAAGTGCTCGGGTCGAACTGCATGGATGAAGGAGGCAAAGCTGCTGGTCACGGTCTCTTCTGGAGCACTCCTGGCCACCACTGCAGCACCAAGAGAGAGGGGAGGGGGTAAAGACACATGTGAGCCATGTGCTGGCAGCTCGCAGGTCTTCACTCCCTGCTCTCACTGAACTTACTGAGGGGCAATATCCAGTTTGGGACCATTGTATTTTTTAATTTCAGTGACAAATTGCTTTGGTTTGATGAATTTAGAATTCATAGAATTATAATTATTATGAGCCATTATAATTTACAATATAATTTTGAGAGTGCACATGAGAGTAGGAAAACTATAAAATTCAATATAGCTAACATTTGCATGATTGCAAGTCCATATATATGTATATATGTATGTGAGGGGTACACACGCACGTGCACACAGATAAAAGACGACATTAACGTTCAAATGAAACCAATCACATGAAAAAATCAAGATGACTGAAGCTAAGAAAACAAAAGCGCTTTGCTTCAACATCTTACAGGAAACCTCATCAAAATTAGCAGGTACATACAACACTTTCTTCAACGAAAATTTTCCAATTAAAAAAATGACCATTCCCTAATTTCACTAGCTTGTATTCATTCTTAAATGTCATGCCTACTGACTCACAGTTTGCCTTCAAATGTATTTGGACTCACCTAGAGCCTAGGAGTCTAAAAACCACTTGTAAACACAGCTGAGAATGTCATCATTGCTGTGACTCACTGAAATAAAATTCACCCCTTGCAGTGGCTTGATGAAATATATTGGTATAGGAATCTGTAACACTCAGCAGTTTGGAAACCTTCTGCTGACAGAAATCTGCATCCTCTCTGTGTGCTCTGAGAGCATCTTCAGTAGACCGCAAACGAAAGCACCGACGCCCTCAAGGAGAAGGAAACAGTGAAGTCAAGCTAGGTTGGAGAGGCTGCAGGAAAATCTGCTCAAATCACGCTGCACCCATAAAATTCTGATTGCTTCCTTCCTGACATCAAATGCCCTTTGTCACTTCAGTAGGCAGCAATATTTTTTAACCCTTCAGTCAAAAGCATTTCGTGACTGCAGTGGTTTTGTCCTGGTATGGCAGCTATGCTTCAGAACTTAACAAATAAAATAATAAAGAAAAAAGACTCTGACCAAGACCAAATAGATCTGCATGGATTATTATTGTTATTTCTCTTGCTCTCAGGTGTTCATTAAGTAACATTCATTGCATTTATTCTATAGTCCTGGGTTAACAGATGGACTTGATGATGTCAAAGGTCTTTTCCAACCTAAATGATCCTATGATTCTATTAATAACATGTTCTAAAATAAGTTGTCAAACTTATAATAGACCAAGTGGCTACACAGCAAAGTTCTGTTCATTTTGTCTGAGCAGGGAAGCTGTGGACATACAGCACTGGCGAAGCCGGCACAGCGGCTGTGGGGCGTTGAGAGCAGCCCGCCAGTCACCTCAAGCAATGCTGACAGCAAGATCAGGTGTAATAAGTAATGACAAACCGAGGAGTTAAGGATCTGAGCAACCCAACGACAGCTGCAATTTAAATATCTTACATTTATGGTCAAAGAGTAAGAATTTGGAAAGTCTGGTTCTAAACCAGTTAAAAATTCTGTCTGAGTGCAGGGTTAGCTGTCAACATTTTTACCACTTGTTACTTTTCTCCTGGTTCTCAAGCAACCGAGTGCAATAACCATCGCAAGACCCCCCCGGCATGCTTTGACTTCCAAGAATTTGCACAGTTTATCTCAGCACTTACTTTTTTTTTTTTTTAAGTAATTACATTATTATTTTGGGATGCTTTTTAAAAAAAGGGTATGGAATGCTGTTTTGCAGAGAGCTACAAACCGTGAGCAGCAGTTTTGTGAACTTGCCGGGAGCTTGCCAAGAACTTCTGGGTTTTCTAGAGTAAAGACAGAGAAAGAGCATTTCTCACCCAAGCTGCTTCCACTTTTTCAGAGCCATTTTAGTGGCTGTACCTCTAACATGGCATTGTAAGACACTTAGAGATCAAACGAGCAGATAAAACTAACTACATATTTAAAGGAGAAAAAAAAATAAATTTCCAAAGCTCAGTCCAGCAGGCGTGCCAAGAACAGCCAGGGAAATAAAGCAGTACAGTGGAAGGGGCAGTGCAGCCTTTTCAAACCTACCATGAAATCCTCTTACAGCTGTGAGCAGGACCAGCTCAGAGCGGACACCAGGAGAAAAAAAACCCACACAGCACGTCCCAACAACAACACCCTCCCCGCCATGGCACCGTACAAAACACGTCTGGGACACATAAAAGGGACAGGCATGGAAGGAGCAGGTTAGTAACTATGAATAAAGTGTCTGTGAAAGCCATCTGATTTTGTTAGTATTGGGGCAGGTTCCCATTTAATGTCATGACTGTTTCGATCAGTTGAGGAACCACCCGCGAAATGACATTACCTCCTTAAAGTGAAGAAGGAAGGATCAAAGACGGAGAGGTTTCGTACACAAAATAGTAGTTACCTGTAAGGTTAAGTAGACCATGCTGGTGGCTATCCCCAGCTCTGCACTGCTCTATTCGAGGGATGGGTGAGGTGTCTCTCTGAAAGGTGCTTTGGTGTCAGGGTTTATATATGCTTCTGAAAGGCAATTTGCTTTTTGTTTTTTTGCAACTGAATTTCAAGTGTGATGACATCAGCCTCTGGGGACTGAGAGGGTGGGCGGAATAGATGAGGAGGGGTGGTTTTCCTCTGCTGAACAGAAGGGAAACCCCCCTGGTTTCAGGAAATAAAAAAAGATTTAGGACAATAACTGACAAAGTTCAAGGAAATTCCTGTCTCCAAAATGCCACAGGTGCCAATGGGTGAAGCAACTGCCCCCAGGCTCCTCCTACAGAGGAGGACTATAAAACTGGTACTTACCAGGAAATGAGAAGGACAAGAGCATCCTCACATTGAGCTGAAGTGTCACCAAACCAGGTAATCCAAGCTGCAGAGCGAGAAGCGTGGCATTGGTGGTTTTCTTTGATGCTTTTCTTGAATACGTTCAGTGTTTTGTCATTGGGCTGAATCTTTTCATAGCTCTCCTTCTTCTAAATACTCAGATCTGCGCTGTTGCCTGCCATGTGCTGCCGGTTCATTGAAATGTTAGTGCAGACGTGAGCTCTGTAGCTTCCAGGATACATTGGGACCCTTAGTTCCCAAATGAGTGTCTGGACTCTGGGGGAATGCCATGGCTCTTTGCTTTGTCCAGTAGTGAAACCCGGGGACATTTAATGTGCTGCATATTATTTTGTACAGAATATCAGTCTGGCTGCATTTAAAACCAGCCTGAATTTTCTACTGAATGCTAGGCAGACCCTTGATCACTGTGAAGGCAGCAAAGCATCTCGGGCAGCTTCGTGCTGTTTTTCACCAGAGGAAAGTCAGGGTTGTGATATTTAATCCGTCTGTGTAGCGTTGTTGTGCACTGTTAATCTTGCTGTGTGCTTATCCAAAAAGAATTGCATTTCATTCTCTTAACATATTTATCTTGAGAGACGCAGTATTTTCTCAGAGCTGTATAAACATTTGTTGTCATTAATAAGGTGGGATGGGAAACTAATTGCAAAATGCCACGGGGGAGTAAGTGTCTGAAAACTGAATGTTGTGGTGTTTATATATGTGTCCCATGGCACGCTAACGCCTTGCTCCAGCCTCCTGTGGAGGCAATGTCCATACCCCAGCATATTCCCATGAATATTAATCCAGGTGAAGCAGCACGGGCAGTAGATGCTGACACCAATGCCAAGCAGATGCACATGGTGATGTCTGCAAAGCCCAGGTATAACAGCAAGGTGGAAAGGGGGTGCAGAGGGGAGTCACCTTTCCTGGAGAGGGGGTGAAGGGGAGTTATTGTGAGCAAAGCTGCAAGGAAAGGAAAAGGTGTTTAGAGGCTGCAGCCCAGCTGGCACGCTGGCCACATGGGCATGGCTCATGCTGAGCGGAGAAGAGCCAGAGGGGAGGCAGGTCCTCACAAGCCATTTCTGCAAACCCCAGGCTGAAGAATGCCAGGGGCAAGCAGGAAAAGGAAAGAATACGGAGGCGGCTGGGTGAGTGAGGGGATGGCTTTGGCTTTGCCTCTGCTGCACAAGGGATTTGTGCAAGGGAAGGATCACCCCCGACTGCCCCATCTGTTCGGTAGAACCCACTCTCTGAAGGGCCTGGCAGCAGCCCAGGTCTCCAGGTGCCTCCTCACTGTGGGGAGGTCTCCATCCTCACGGTTTCCTGGATAGTGGCTGTGCTGGCTGGTACCCCGTGTGTACAGAGAGCTGCTGACCCCACAGGGTAGAAAGGGACTTCCCGCTTGCTCCTCTGCCTCCGCACTGCCCTGCGTCCCCTGCATAATCCCTACCCAAAGAGCTACTTTGCACCGTCCCAGCCAAGGACGCCCAGCCTGCAGACTTCAGCACAAAGGGCGGGCTTGGTGGGAGACCCCTCCTCACTGTGTTGCGCGGAGTGGGGAGCAGCGGTGTCACATCATTAGAGTTCTGTGGTGCATGCAGAGAAACGGGTCTTTACAATGTGCCAAAGGCAGCAGCTGTACAAAATGGGTAGTGACAGCAGTGATGAGTGCTTTTATCCTGGGGACAAACAAGGCTTGGGCATACTTTGAACAGAAACCACCTCTGTTTCCATGCAGACCTTCATTTCTCCAGGCCTTGGTGCAGCCCACAGCATTGCTGGTGCTGAGTACCTGAGACAACAAGGGGAAGGGATTGATTATTCGATGTGTCCTTATGTTGCATGAAAGAGATGAGGGAAGCCATGCACAGATGCTGAAACAGTCTTAGGACAGGGAGAACAAGCCAGTGTTTGCAGTGCGTGGGGAGATGCCATGGGGAGGTGTGAGCAGTGGGTAGGTCTGCAGCTGCTTCCAACCCCAAAACTTTCTCCTCCCAAGAGAAGCTCCTTCATCCTCCTCCTTTTCCATATCTTGGTCTAAATCCTCTTGCATCCTTTCCCTTTACACCTCCATAGCCCAATATGTCATAGTCTAGTATTTCTTTCCCCACCTTCTCAGATGTCCTGTGTAGGATTTCACGGGGAGCCAGAGGGGAACATCCCTATTAGTTGTGTCTGTACACCCTTCATAAAACCAAGCCGTATGTCACAGGCACTAAAACTGCTCGCATGGCTAGTTATGCAGGAATGGCCAACACAGTGAGCCTTGACAAATTGAAACCCACTTCTGCGAGCCAAGGAGTCACCTGGCCAGCCCATTTTCCTCCAGAAAACCCATCTCATCCTCTTCCAGAGACTGACTCTAAACAGGGGCTTGTTGCAGTGTGCCTAGAAAGCTGCTGAGTTATTTCAGAGCAAAACATCTGAAGGAATTTAATATTGTGACCTGCCTCCAAGCGTAACCATTTAAACCGAACCACTTATTTCTATCTGAATGTCATTTAAAACAAACAAAAAAAAAGACAGTGCCATGGACTCCACAGGTAGCTGCTCAGTTCTTCCTAAGGGTGCACCATTTTTGAGGGCCTCCTTCGATACAGATGCTTGATGTTAAAAGAGAGTGTTCCTCCCGCAGAACTGTGAATTGGTGCATCTCTTTCTGAACCAAAAAATCTGACCTTTAGCTCCACCAGATAAGTGAATGAATTAACCATCCCCTAAATTTCACTTGGAAGTTTTTACCCTTTCCACATTTCATGAGTGTTTTAAGCTGCTGAATCTGTTCAAAGCTGGTAGGAGTCAATTTATCCTTCCTCCATTTCTGTGAAAATTATGTCCTTTTGGACTAAATGGAGAGAAGGAAAATATGGGTTTTTTAGTGGAACAAAAGAGTACAGAGGCCATTGATGTCTGCAAAACCTGTATGTCTGCTGAGGAATACTGTGTGTTTAAAAGCAGACACTGGGATTTAGGTGCATCAATATACACAAAAGTATTTCTGCTTTGGGTGGTGCTCCTTCACTCCTCCTCACTTCCCATATCAATAGTGGTGCCGCATGCTTTCCTTTCTTTCCAAAAGGCTTTTTGGAATGGCTGAGAAGAGAATACATCACTTTCTGCTTTTCCAGCTCCTTTAGGTCATAACATGTTCTAAAAATACCAAAATAACAAGACCATTGCTGTTTTATTTTCATCTTTGTTTCCTAACAAAAACCTCCAGAGAGAAAACTCCAGCTCATGGTACCCAGGAGTGCAGAGGAATGGAAATGTGGGGGCTGCCTGCAAACAGACGAGTTAATGGTAGAAATATGAAGGGTTTGAAAATAGACTATTTAGTCACCAGGGTTTCAAGAAAGGGATGGAGCTGGAAAATTCCATCTGGAAGGGAGACTGCATATGTGTGCGTCGTGCCTGCCTGTTTGTCTGTAACAGTGGATAAGAAATGTCCTGGAATGGCTCAAAAATACCTTGTGGGTTTCATCTGAATGTTTGTTCGTTTGTGTTAGGCTATTCATTCCTCTCCATCTCCAGCAGCCTGGAGAAGAGGGGACGGGAACCATCGCCACCACCTGCAGTGCTTTGGGGCACCTAAACATGTTTTTGCCAGAAATCCTCGTAGCCTAAATAGGTTGTGTGTGTTTTTTCTGGATAGGACTCTGGAAATTAGGCACCTAAAGGTCTGCTTTGAATCGAGCCTTTGTCTGGAGCAACGAGTGGGGAGGCACTATGGAAACACCTGAGCCTGTCACCAGTTTCTCCCTCCCCGGAGCCGGGGCACGGCTCTGAAGGCTGGCTGAGCGCCTGAGCCAAAGCAGCACTGGTCTAGACACCGACAACGGTGAGGTTGTAGGGGCGACCGCCGACGCTCTTGTTTTGTCTGGAAGGGCCATGGCGAGCACGGCGGGGTTTGCGGCCGTCTTTTACAGTGAGCCAGCGGTGCTGGGTCTCCTCGCGAATGTGGTCAGCGCCTTCCTTCTCTGCCTGCAGAACTTCGCCGTGGCACACACTGGCCTCAGGCCACAGGCAGCAGAGGACATCCTCGCAGGTGGGTGATGTTGCTCATGGGGGGCACTGGGGCTGCTGGTCAGGGGTAAACTTTCCTTGAGAGTGCCAGGCAGGATGGACTTTCTGAGAGTCATCCCCATGGGGCAATGGACAGTGTTGGTGGGACAGTTTGGGAAAGGGTTTTCTCCAATGTATAGAAGCTCTGTGTGCTCCTGAGGATGGATGCTCCTCCTTCCCCAGCAACTGCCAGGAATCTGGTCCCAACCATACACCATTTCCCTGTCTTCATAGATCCATACCAAGGGGCTCAGTGGCCACACACCAAGGCTCAGCACAGAAATTTGTCACAAAGGTGGAGAAAGGCCATAGGGCTGGTCACACGAAGGCTGTGGGACCTGCTGTGGGGTGTCCCCCAGAGCTTGGAGATGCAGCACTTCTCCCTGAAACTCTAACCTTTTTGTGGCTTGCTTCCTACCTGACCTCCTTCATGTGTCTCTCAGGTGTCCACCTCATCCTGATTGGAGGCTTTGTCCAGCTCCTCGCAGGATTCCTTGCCTTCCGGAAGTATGACCACCTTGGAGGCGCAGCCTTTCTCACCTTCTCTGCTCTGTGGAGCAGCTACGGGGCTACGCGCATCATTGCAGCCGGTTACCCCTCCGTGCAGAACATAACGCTGCCCTCAGGGAATGCCAGTCACCTCCTGCCCACTAGCATGGCCCACCTCTCTGCCAGCCAAAGTGCGGTGGCTGGGCTGGTGGCCTACATTTCCATCTCCTTTATCCTGTCCTTCTGTTCAGCCACAGTGAACTACATCATGCCTTTCATATTCGGGGCCATCGCGCTTGCCCTGGTCTTTGAAGCAGTCGCACTGTTTGGCCAATGGGCCCTGGTTGTGTCAGGTGTCATTGAGCTTGTCATTGTCATCTGCGGGCTGTATGGAGCAGTGGCTCTCCTGTTCAAGGGCATCACACAGCGGTACGTTCTTCCAGGCTTTGGGCATCCTCTCTTCAATGTCTTGCTACTGGGGTCAGCACAGAAGAGCTCTTCCAAGGCCATTGGGGAAGAAAAGAAAAAGAATACGAAGTATGCCGAGCCGATGGCCCTAGGCAACATCTGCGATACTGTCTCTTCCTTTATATTTGCCTTTTACTTCTTTGGGTACATGAAGACCTTCTGTGTTGGAGCAGCATGGATATCCATCATCTCCAGCTGCCAGCTGCTGTCCAGTTTCTACAGCTATCTGAGAGGTGATGTCTACTACACTACCAAGTTTGGTGTCCACAGCCTCTACTGGCTGGTGGTGTCTTGGGAAGAGATTACACTCACCACCTTCCTTGGGCTGCCACAGGCTCAGGAAAGCAGGCTGGGAATGTTTGGAGGGTGGTTCTTCCTGGCTATTGCCTGCGTGCTGTTTCTGGTGTCGACCCACAAAGATACCCTGGAGATGCTGCAAAATGCCTCGTTCATCATCCTCACAACTGCCTTCATCCATCAGATCCCAGTGCCAGGTGCTTATCTGTTCCTTGGGGCTGCCTGCAGCCTTTGCACCGCTCTCTCAATGTACGCCACTTTTGCCACCCTTATCAACTCCATCGGGGAGAAGGCTTTGATTCCAGTTGGCGTCCAGGCTATCTCCAGCTCAGCTCTTCAAACCACACTGATGGCTGCCAAAACCTGCTTCACAAGGTCCAATAATGTCCCAAATGGCACCAGTGCTGAAGTGCCAGATGCCTTGTTCTACATCTGCAATGGCCTGGCTGCAGTCTCTGCCATCCAGGGTAGTTTCAGTGACCCCAGCAGACAGCAACTCTCCATACCCTCTGTGCTCATCCCAGGAGCCATAATGCAGCTGTACGTCTGCAGGATCCAGGTTCAAGGAGGGAGAAGGTTTGGTTGCATTCTTCCATTCTGTTATGCTGCCTTCTGGGGAGCGTGGACCTGGCTTCGGTTTGCAGGTAACACGTCAGGGTTACTAGTTTGCTGACTCACCAAAAAAAAAAGAGAAAAAAAAAGGGGATGCTTTTAGGAAATTTCAGTTTGCTTTCTTCAACATAATTCCTTCTCCCAGGAAATTCAATGACACCAGGTTTACCAGTATTCCTCCTTGTAAAAAGATAATGACCAAACATCTCACCTTGTACTCATGTAATTGGTTGCCATTGCTGCAGTCAGTCACTTGGTACACTCACAGCTACAGGGGTCTGAGCTGTGTCTTTGACTCCGACAGAGGTCCAGATTTCCCTGCTAAACTGTTGTGAGGTAGCACTCAGACTGTCTCCGGGCTGTCATCTCAGAATAACAATTCAGGAGATGCTTTTGGGCAATGAAAGACTCCAGGTTTTGGATTTATTCTTCGGAAGCCTGGAGCGATTCATCTTGGTTGGTCATAACTATGAAAGAAACCCTCAGGATGATAAGCCTGGGCTTTAAAAAGCCTGATTCATCTCCAGGTGGGCAGCATGTTCATACAGCCTCCATGCCAGGCCCTATTAAAATGAGCACCTGCGGGGAAAGTTAAAGCTGTTGTTTAAAAGACATGGTAAGAAGCTATTCATGTTTTCAGCCAGACCCTGTTTGTTACAAGTCAGAGGTAAAATCATCAGCTTTTTTGGATAACCATCACTGGTTCTTCAGTTAATACCTCCAATACTTTGCATTGTAGAAGCAACGGGTTCTGTTGCGGTAGATTTTCTTTATAGCGGCCACCAGCAATGAGTTTGAATTGTGAACTGCAGATACATCGTCCTTCTGTCACACTGCACTTACTGGTTTGCTCACAACCAAATCTGCTGGTCCTGTTTCAGGCCACTTGGTGAACATCGGTGCTGGGAACAGTGAAGGATTCACTGCAGGTTCCATTGCCTTTCTGGTGTTCAATGTTTTCTTAATTATTTTAGGTAAGTCTCAGTACCATATGTGATTGTTTATCGAGGGGTATTTGGGGTCAGATCTTTAATCGCATCTGTGGTCAGTCTGTGGTGGAGGTGCACAAGTAAGGGACTCTCAGCTCTCTCTGTCACCCTGATTAAGCAAGAACTGAAATGTTTTGCCCACAGCCAGTAACAGAAGCTGAGTTGGGCTTAGAAGAAACAGTCATAAGGTAATGGAAGAACATTTCAAAGAAAATAAAAGGTTCAAATAAGGTGAAAGTGTTAGATGGACTGGGCTACTGGCATGTATCCACAGTCACCCTCCAGCCCAGCTGCTGTAAATCAGAGTCTTCTTGGCTGCCTGAGAAGTGTTTTCCATGTGAGCATGGTGTACTGGCAGCTTGTCTTTTGAAAGCTGAGGGCTGAACAACACAGCCGTACCTCTCTGCTCCTCCATGAGCAGGGAAGTCAGATCATGGACTGCTCCGTTTAATCAAGTAAGATGAAGTTGATTTAGAAACTCTTCTGCTGTTATGTACATGTTTTTATGGGCCATTCTCTGATGTGGGTCCCTCTTGTTTCTATTTCTTTTCACAGCCTCCTCTTTTAATGTGGTGCTTCTCTGCATGACCCTTGCAATGGAGCTCTTGACCATTTGTTTTCTGCTCTTTACATTGGAGAATCTCCCTTTGCCATTTGAAAGTGAGTTTTAGGTGAACTTGGCCATCAAACCTTCACCTCCAGAGTGCAATGAGTGGGTCCCTGGTCGGGGAGCAGAGCTCTGCACAAGCTCTGTATGGACAAAAGCAAGCAGGACAGTACGTCATCTTTCCCTAGAAGACTGGTGTGAGTGCAAGCTACAGGTGCCTGAGCCTTCTGGCTCCATGACTGGAGGAGAAAACCTGAAAACCTTTCCTTGTATCATAGAATCATAGAATCATTTAGGTTGGAAAAGACCTTTAAGATCATCGAGTCCAACCATAAACCTAACATTGCCAAGTCTGTCACTAAACCATGTCCCTAACCAGGTCCTTGACCTTTCTAATAAACATTTAAGTGTGGCTGATACTTCTGGATCAAGGCAACCTCCTGAGGTTCTGTACAGTTCAGTGAGCTAAGATTTGGGATGAAACAAATGTGCCACCTGTGTGAATGGCTGTAGTTCTATGGAAGCTTTGGCTTTGCTGCAAGTGACAATTTTATTAGCAATTACATACAGTGCTTTAGCCAGATGCTTTGTAGGAGCTCTTCTGCCAGGAGGAAAAAAAAAAGGGGGGGGGGCATATGGCTGAAGAGGCACAGGTAGGCAAGCCTGGAAATGCCTTAAATTTTTAGACGCACAAATATGCTGGACTGCAAGTGTTGCATGACAGGAAAGCCTGAAATAAGTTTGCAATGCTGGGAAGTCATGGGACATAGAAGAAAATAAAACTTTGTCATTACCCTTCCTTGCCTTTGACTCTCCGGGCTTTTTTTTCCAGTTGTGATGCTAAGCATCTTCAGCATCATCTGCTTCTATGGAGCAACAGCATCACTTACAAACAGCATGTTTGGGAAGGATCTCATGATGATGGGAACCCCTCTGTTCACAGTAAGCGGATTTTTGCATGATGTAGCTTCCTTGGTCAGGGGGGATATCCTGAGGTCTTGAGTCTTACCTAGGGTTCAGATTTCCATTGAATTTCCCTTCCTTTGAATCCCTTAGTGTCAATCAAAATCCCAGTTGCAGCATTTCTGTAGGGAGCTATGAACTGAAAACAAGCTCTCTTCTTTTATGAACAAGGAAACTTGGAGGAAGGGCAGGGACATTTACAAAGCTTGTCGCTTGCTCCAAAACACATGTCTCCATGGTTCTGTGGAATTAGCCATCTCCAATCCAAGAACTGCTGACAGAGTTTCAAAGGGCATAACCTTGGGAGCAGGGGAGTAGGGAAATAGAAGCTTCCCAGGCTGGACAGCAGGAGTTCCCCACTGTCTCTGTTAACTTCAAAATTTTTCTACTGTCTTGTATGTCTGACCAAGGCAGTTCCGCTCAGCTGGGTTGACTGATCTGACAGCTCTAATTCCTGCTGCATAGAAACAGTTTCATTAAATCAGTGTCTCTAACCACGTGAGAAAGCATTTGAAACTTGATCTTACTTAAGTTCCTCTGGATTTAGGAGTCCCTAGCAGTTTCCTCAGGTCACTTTGGAGAGCAGTTACTCCTTCAGGAAGGAGTCACTGTGCTGGGTGGGATTCGTCTCCTGTCAGTGCAGGCAGTTCAGATGTCCGCACCTCAGCTAGTCTCTTTGACTTTATCACTGGGACAGAAG
Source organism: Ibycter americanus (assembly GCA_035590275.1). NCBI lineage: Eukaryota > Metazoa > Chordata > Aves > Falconiformes > Falconidae > Ibycter > Ibycter americanus. Next base: position 1,398,031 of record JAVJGI010000037.1, on the reverse strand, counting down.
CAATCCTTTCTGCCTTGTAATTCATCTCACCTACTTTAGGTGAAGCATCCCTAGAAATGCTGCCTCTGCCCTTTGGCTGCCAAGGGAGCACGGCACAATGAGATACCTGCATTTGGATAGACTGCATCCTACCTTGTGTTTCATATCTTTGCTTATTCCCACCGTAATGGATTTGTTGCCTCCTGATTATTGCCAGGTTGAGAGCGCTAAGAAGGACACCGAAGATCCTCCACCTTGCATCTGCCCCAGGTCCCACTGTACAAGTGGCTTGAGGATCATTGCTGACTTGCTGAACACCGGGGCTGTGTGCGGGGTCCCGACGGACACTGTGTATGCTTTGGCAGCCTCCTGCAAACACCCTCAAGCCATCGAGAAGGTCTACAGAATCAAGGTGTGAATACAAGGTGGTCCTCTTGTTACTTGGATTCTGCTTATGTCCCATAGATGAGTTTTGTGCAGAGGCAGAAATGGGAGCCCCTTGTTTCAATTGTCCTAAGGCTCAGAATCTGACTGTGGATAGAGTTTACGAGCAGCCACACCAAAATGTCATGGACCATTTTCTGAGCTGAGCAGCCCGGGGTGAAGCTCCAGGTGTGAGGCACTGGGAATGAAACAGCTGCACCCTGCAAAGCACAAACCCAAACTGGAACAGCCCCAACTCTTGTCGCAAGTGGGTCTGAACCTGCATTTGTCCCCTCTGTCTCACAAAGTGCTGAATCAGAACCCCAGGTCTAAATTTCCCCAGACTTTTGGAGACATTCAGTGCTGGAATCAGACCCAAAGTTTGCACCTTCAATACAACTACTGCAGCCTGGCCCCATCTACTCTCCATGAGGCAATTTCCTGGCTAGCCTGGAGAAATAAGCATAACAGACTATCTCAGCTGGCACTTAGCATGAACATCAGCAACAAAGGCAGTCTTTTCTGTCCTGCTTTGGTGCCAATGCTAACCTTCCCTGTCGATGAGATAATATAAACAGAATGTAAATACATGCCCAGTTCCTTAGTCACTTGGCCCCACTGAAACTGATGTCAGCTGAGGACTGAAATGACACTGCTTTGTGAGCTCTTTTTATTTTCCCTCCATATCACTGTTCAATTTACAGCAAGCTTATTTCAAAGCACTGAAGAACTGAAGAAGTGGTAGATTTTGGTTCGCAGGGGGTTAGGCTTTCCTTTCCATTATCCTGTCGTGAATTGGTGGGTTTGACCTTGATTCATACTGGTATAAGTTAGAAGAAAATCAACCCCCCGATGTGTAAGATGTTAAAAGCACCGATAATGAGCAAAGCATCACATCCCTGTGCTGCTTGTGTCTAAAGCACGGGATCTGGATGCATGCCGCCAGGATCCCAAGAGCAGACTGCTGTTCTCTCTCTTCTTCAATTTGCACATGCAGACCTGAGCTGTGGCATCAATCACAGCGTGCAGTCTCCCCCGTGCTCAGTATTTTGTGCAGAAGCAGCATCTTGCTTGCTTGAAGGTCCTGGTCCCGGGGAAGCACACAGACTAGGATTCCAGTGGGCTTCAATCTTCTCAATGCAAACTTTCTTCATCTATTTTTTCCCTCCTTCCCTGCCTGTTTTGCAGGACAGGCCTCAAGAGAAGCCCATCTGCATCTTTATTTCAAACCTGGACCAGCTGCGAGCAGCTACTCCCCCCATCAGCCCACTGCTTTGGGAATTCATGGAAAATGTTTACCCGGGTGGCATCGGCTGCATTATCAAGAAAGGAGAATGGCTGAAGAAGTTAGGTGAGATGAAGAGGACAGCCCTTCTCTCCCTCTTTTATGTTTTCAGCACAGCAGGTCTGCAATCTGAATACCCTTTGGGATGTCAGTGGGGAGAGATTCTGTTCTTTTTATTCTGAGAAATCAGCTCCGGAGTTTGCACGTGCCTTGGTAAATGCTTAGCAGAGGGTGTTAATGAGCTGGCATGACTCATTAAGTGTGAGGCAGTATGATGATTTCTTTAACCCAGTCCAGCTTGATGCAAGAGAGGCTCATCAGCCTGGGAGGGTCACCTCTTTCAAGCCCATAGCTGGTAGCTAGGAATAAGCAAACCCCGGGTGGAGGATCACAGACAGATGAGAGGTCCTGAGGCGGCGGGGACGGCATTCCGATGGGCATCCCTTCTCATCACCTCTTCCTTCTTACCATATGGCCACAGCTGAAACACTGTGAGCAGCAGAGTATGATTCACACTCAAACCTGGCTTCTGGGAATCAACAGAAATGTTACAGACTGAAGAAACAGCAGGAGTTAGGCATGCTTAACAGGCAGAGGTGTGTGACAGAGGGTGGGAGGGTAGGCAATGATCACAAGAAGTTATAGTCTGTGATATAGGCAGATCCTATGCCCATAAAAACAGCTACACTGATCTCCAGACACCAGCCTTTTCCTTTTTACCCAGTTAGTCCCAAAATCTTGCCATTGCTGTCATGGATTTCTGATCTAGAATGCTGCTTTTTCTGAACAGACGCAAAGAGACTTACAATGTTGTTTGGGGTATGGAGCAGGGTGACTGGCAAAGAAAGCGGGTCCCCTTCTGATGTCGCGCCAGGTATTGTGCCAGTCTTGCCTCTGCCAAGGCCCTCTCTCTGTCTTTCAAGGGGTTGGAGCAGGCTACAGCAGAGTGGGAACTCAAGACAGCATCATGATCAGAGTGCCTGACCTGACTGTCCTGGTGCACCTCATCGACATGACAGGACCCTTGGCAATCACATCTGCTAATCCTAGTGGAGAGGCTGACAGCACACACCATGACATGGTCATCTCGTGAGTACCCTGTTTGCTGACACTTCTATCGCAGAGCAAACTGCCTCTCAGGTGGGCGGCCAGCAAGTTTAAGTGGTGTATAGCCCATGATCCGATGCCCCGCACTGAGGGGAACTTCAGCACGATATATTATGTTGTTGCTTGCTTTCTTTTTTTCTTTCCCCCTACAGGCGGCTTGGCCATAAGCTGGAGGGTGTTCTCTGTGATGGAGAATCTGATGAGGTGGTGGCATCGACTGTGGTCAACTGCACAAAGATTGACGAAAGTGAGTGGAAGAACCACCCTCTCTATGTCAGCAATTGCCTTTTCCTGGGATGTTTCCATCCCTTTCAATAGTATCAATCTGGCAGCACAGTGTGCTCCAAGAGTAACAGTTCTTGAGTGCCTGGACATTTGCAAACATGTTGATGAAAAGGAACAAATAAAAGATGTCCTTGGAGGAACTCTGTGTTGACAGAGAACAAGACAGTAAGGAGCAACACAGTTGTGCAAGCAAAATTTGCCTTATAAGAGCAAAAATGCTTCAAGTGAGAGGGTGGATGTGTCTGAAAGGAAGGGTGTATACTCCTTGTAGACCACCAGAACGAAGGTGTTACAGGAGCTTGTCCGCAATGATGTAACAGCAGAAGCTGAGGTGTCACTAGCTGGATCTGGGCTGTCATTTGAGTGGGATTCACTAGTGGAAAATTAAACTCTTGAACAAGGTGTGAGGACAGTGTTAGTAGGTGTTTTTGCTTTCTGACAAAGCTTCTGGTCCTCTTGCCACACAACTTTATTAGTTGGATGTCCTGAGCATTTGCATGGCTTTACAGATCCAAGATATTCCTTTATATCCCCATCCCTTTCTTCCATCCTTTGGGATTATCCTAACTTTTTCATTCTTCCTCTGGGAAGGTGGCATCACCATCATGAGAGAAGGCTGCATACCAGCAGGCAAAGTGATGCAGATATTTGAAAGAGTGAAGAACAGAATGGTCTGAACCAAAGGGACGTTTCCCTGAGCAAAGGAACAGCATCTGGTCTCTCGCGCTGGAGTGCATGGCCTTGTGAAAGCCATACCTTCACTAATCAAACACTTACTTCCTTGGGAAACAGCAGCACTTTCCCACCCAGCGTCCCTCCTGGGAGATGTCTGCTGTTTATCTCCAGTAAGTGCCTGAAACCGCTAGGAGACCTGCCCACGGAACGCCAGCAGGATCGGGAGCTGATGCTTTATTGCAGGAATTCCGGGAGCGCCTGTGTTTCCTTAATGCCTTGAACTGTGAATGGCACGCCTGCTTGTATATCACCTTCCACAACACTCAGATTTGTGTATTTTAAACTGCTAAAATCCACTAAATAAACCCTCTTTTTGGACCATAAGGAAAAGGCTTTGAGTTTCATTTGATTTTCACCGAGCTATTCATCCTCCAAAAATTGCACGGCTGCATGGCTAAACGCTAGAGGAAAGAATAAATGTTGGAAGGTGCAATTCTGACAGAGGGCTTGCAGCAAAGGACTCGCCCCCTGTCCTTCTCTGGCAGCCACCACCTGCTTGGCCCAGGCGGGTCCTCAGCTGGTCCCAGGGCACTCAGACCCTGGCAGAGGCCAGTGTGGGCCCGTGGCCAAGCTGGGAGCTGCGGAGGGTCAGGTGGCCCCTGGCTGCACTGCCTCAGTGGTCCACACTGGTGCCCGGGCACAGCGACCCACGCTGCGTGGCGCAGAGGGCAGGGAGTTTCTGCCAAGAGCAGAGAACAGAACTTTCCTCTCCCCCAAAGCAAATAAGACCCAGGGGGAGTCAGGGATGAGAGAAATGCTTAATAAAGACACACCTCAACCCAGGAAACAATGAGTTAGGACTCAAAGGCGAGAGGCTGGCTTCAAAACGCTGAGATTTGCATTACAGATTTGGAGAGTTTCTGTAATGTTTTTTCCTGTACCAGAGGCAGCGTCCAAGTGGAAGATCTCTGCCAGTCCCCTACAGTTGTTCCTTCTCCTCCCTCCTGCTCTGGGCAGGGAGACTGCTCCCTCGGCATGGCCACAGTGCCACCTCACACCACCCAAGGGACAAGCCCCTTCCCTTCTCTTCTTCCTTATCGTTGTTTTGGAACATCTTTCTGTCTTGCTTATAGACTTCTCCCCCAGCCACATCCCCCCCTTCACCTCGGGCAGGAGCTCGCTCCCTCCCTGCTCACCCGACACTGCCCTGGGACCCGAGCAGCCAGACCTGGGAGCTGCCGGGGCTGGATTCCTCCCACGCTTCATTGCTAACATGTAAACAGTAACTCCGGTTTTAACTGTGCTCAGCTTGCTTTGGCGCTGGGGTTGTTGTCCATCTGATCCTTCACAAGGTGCAACCTGCCAGTCAGTTTGCACTCAGAAGTCACCGTAAATAGCAGCTTTTACTCTGGCTCTAGGCGACGGATGTTGTTTCACTCCAGTAGCTCCCCAAACTGCCCATTACAAATCCTTGGCAGCCGTTCCCCGGGGCTGAACACAGGCTCCCCTTCACCCCGCAGCCTCCTGACCCCGCAAGCCCACTTGCACCCTCCGCTCCCGGGCTGAGGGCAGTCACTGTTTGCTCCGCTCGGGCACAGCCGGGTAGTCCCAGCCTCCTGTGGTTTCCCAGCCTGTGCCAGCATCTGTAAGTGGAATTAAGTCATGCTCTCCTCCCTGCACATACCTTATGGACAGCTAAACAACCAGGTCTAGTGGAAGGTGTTCCTGCCCATGGCAGGGCGGTTGGAACTAGATGACCTTTAAGGTCGCTTCCAACCCAAACCGTTCTGTGATTCTATGATAAGCATTTATTCATTAAATGCATTGAAGTGCCAGCTGAGGTCTACCACCACCCAGTAAAGGCTTAAAGTTAAGCATGTGGTGAAGTCCCACAGCATGGGACTTCTCTCATGTTTTAATACTTTAATACTTGAAAAACTACTTGACCTTTTCAAACAAATGTGTTTTTTTAAAATTGGCCATCAGCTGCTGGAACAACAACAACAAAAAAAAAAAGCAGAAGGTTCCTTCTTGGTGTAGGTGACCTCTGTGATGTGGGTCTGCGTTAGAGCATCTCCGTGGCGGTGGGACAGGACATTTCAGCTCAAGGGAAGGATGTGGAGTTCCCCATCTGCCAACATCAGTGCACACACAAACAGCCCAGGATTTGGTCAATCAAGGCAAGTTTTGGTCTGGCTGGGAACATTAATCATGGGGGCTGTGGGCTCCTGGGACACTGCACAGTGAGCATTGTGGTAGCAGTAGCAGCTCTCACCTTGCACTGCTGCTATCTGGCAGGTAGACCAAGACTGGGATTCTCAGCCCTTGAGGGAAGCACTTGAGAGCATTGTGGTGATAGAAAAATCAGGGGTTAAAATAGAAACTATTTTGCAGCTTCAAAGCTATGGACAAATCTGTAATTTATGTTATAAATGGAACAAGATAAGAAAATTACAGGAGCCTCTTGGTTTCAGACAACGGCTTTGTTCCGGGGAGAACCATGAATGGTATTTCCTTTGATAACATACTTATGCATGGAATTACCTACCGGCAGAACACAATTAAATCAATAAACCATCTGGACTTATGGGCAGGGTGAAAGCCACAGATGTAAAGACAGGGAGTCTTTTATGCATTAATGAAGTTTTTATGGTTTACTGAATGAGGAAGCAAGCAGATGATGTTACAGAAAGAAAAGACTTTCACCATAGTCTGGGCTTCTGACCTGGACAGTTACTGTCTCATAAATATTCTGTTGACTTGTGATAAATTAAGGGAGAGGTGCTTGCACTGTACCTCTTTTCCAGCATCAGGTGTGGCAGGATAAAAAGCAAATAAATGTTTTTATTTAACACAATAAACCACACAATCATTTTCATCTTCCCCTAGTTTGTGCTGGAGACCAGCAAACATCTCTGCTGCCATCAAGGAAGTAAATTAGATTACTCAGTGTTGCCTTAGTGCTGCTAAATAGAGTGGAATATTTCCTCTATAAAACATGTTGGGGTAAATTCCCATTATATTATTATCATGACAAAGCCTTTTCTAAAAAATGCTGTGAATTACAATATTTTACAATAACACTATTTTTTTTGCTGTTTTAGCTGAGATTTATCACAATTCTCCTCTTGACAAGCACACTTGCTGCTCCACAATCTACAGTGAAGTTGGTCAGAAATGCTCAACTGCACATGCAAGATCACAGGAATAGAGGAACTGGAAAACTTAAACTGACTGAAGACGTGTCTGGCTTGGGAGCTCATGCCCAGAAGATATCCTCAACAAATGCCAGAGAAAAGTCCAGATTTTCCAAGGTGGTCACCCATGTCTGCTTTCAAAATAATTTAATTTAATTGTATTCCCAACAGCAACAATTCTAAATCCTGAGCAGGAGTGATGAGGTCCTGCCCAATGCATTGCATTAGCCATCGGATCTCCAGAGATCCTTCGTGATTTTGGTCTGCACATCAGGTTGTTCTGTTCTGTCATTTTGCCACTGAACTTTTTGCAGAACTGTCAGTTCTGCCACTTTAGACAAATATAAGACAGAATTTGTCACTGGGCTCAGAACAGTTACCGCAATGAGTTAACCTGAAAATGGATTGGTCACCAACCCCTACACGAGTGAGCAGCACCGTGATGGGACTCCATGAAGATAACAGGTCTCTCTTTCCTGTAAATTCAGCAGAAGAAGGTTGGGAGCCGGAGCAACAGCCGTGTGGTCATGTACACACAATTCTTCCCAGGGACTCAAAGCAAACTCCCCAGGTGTGAACCCGCCTGCCAGCGTTTCTGCAAGGTTACAGGGAAACAAACACACTTCCCTTACAGCAGCAATGGGAGCCTTTGATTCCTTTATTCCAGCTCCCTAAACACAGCCTCCTTTCATTAGGGCTCTTGGTAATGTTTAATGCTTCCTGCTGTGTTTTCTGTTACAAGACGCTATATATCGCTGAAGGCTCATTTCCAAACGTGAACCAGTGATGAGCAACCGGACCCTTTGGTTTCTAACAGAGCTATGGGTAAAGGTTGTAAGCCATGTCATATTTGTCCCTGAATCTCCCCTGTGGATGGCTTCTTCATTTTGCCCACGTTCTCAATCCTAGCGTTCCCTCAGAATTGGGCTGAGCTCTAGTGAAATCATTTTCATGGAGGGGGCACCGGTGTGGCAGAGATGAGCAGCCCACTTGTGTGCGCAATCAGATGGGAGAGGGAGAGTGATGTACGGGCAGGGATGGGACAGGGAGTTTTAGGCAAGGGGACAGAAAGTCATTATTTTATTAAAAGAAACACTGGTGCAAAACGTTGTTGCAAAACTGAATGTCTGCTCACATCATCAAGGAAGTAAATTGCACTAACATCGCTGGTGGTGAAGGGCAGTACATCTCTGTTCCAGGAGAGATGCTGGAGCTGGTGAGAGGAACATTAGGGCATGACCACCCAGCCCTTCGTGGGCAGGCTCATTCTGTGACCGAGAGACCAACACCTGCAGGGTGACAGCACTTGTGCCTGCACCACCAAGTCTCCAAGGCCTCTGCAGTGCCTCCTTCCTGAGGGAAGTGAGATTTGGGGGGTTCAGCTTCACAGAGCACTGATTTCCATTTCGGTCTCAGCACAGAAAACCAACTTGTCCACCCTGCTGGGCTCTCAGCTGGCAGCTTTCAGCCATGGGTGTGCTGGTTTTGACTGGGATAGAGCTAACTTTTTACACAGTAGCTGGTATGGGACAACGTTTTGCATTCCTGCCGAGAACAGCATTGGCAATAGAGGGACGTTGCGTTATTGCAGAGCAGTGCTTACACGGAGCCAAGGCCTCTTCTGCCTCTCACACCACCCTGCCAAGAAAGCGGCTGGGGGGGCACAAGGAGCTGGGAGGGGACACAGCCAGGACAGCTGACCCCAGCTGACCAAAGAGATAGCCCATACCATATGGCGTCATGCTCAGCAATAAAAAGCTGGGGGAAGAAGAAGAAAGGGGGGACGTTCGGAGCGATGGCGTTTGTCTTCCCAAGCCCTGGTTGCGTGTGATGCAGCCCTGCTCTCCTGGGGATGGCTGAGCACCTGCCCATGGGAAGCAGTGAATGAATTCCTTGTTTGGCTTTGCTGCGTGCACAGCTTTTGCTTTACCTATTAAACTGCCTTTATCTCACCCCATGAGTTTTCTCACTTTTCCCCTTCCAATTCTCTCCCGCATCCCACCAGGGGGGAGTGAGCAAGCGGCTGGGGGAGTGAGCAAGTGGCTGAGTTGCTGGCAGGGGTTAAACCATGACAATGGTTTAATGTGAAAATAAAAACCAGTCATTCCTAAGACAGGACAGCAGGTCCCATGAGCTGGTTATTCCCTTCTTGGAGCTGACCCATGTCCACAGTTGTGCTGTCTGGTTTCGGTTCTGCTCTGCCCATATTTGTCTCCTTCCTTCTTGTTTTTTCACTCATTTATTATTTCATTTTATCTGCCAGGTAATTGTGTGAGTCAGGAAAATGGAAGCAGTGAGGTCACAAATCCATGAATTTGCATTTTATCTATGCACATTTTAAATACCATTCTGTGCAGAGTAGCAGGAAAAAATAACCGGTCTCTAGTGTTTGTTGTGCACATGCATGCACCCTCCCACCGGACTCTTACCTTTCCACCAGAGATATGGCGGGACTCCTTCCTCAATAGATGGAATGAATTGTACTGTTCTGGGCAAAGCATGTCCAAAAAGTTCAAATAGTCACCAAAACCTGTAGCATTACAGACAAGGCAACCTCAAAGGACCCAAGAGCTGGTCTTCGGTTACGAACCTCCCCAAAGCTGCCTGGTTTTGCATTGGAGGTTTAGCTATGAAGAGACGTGGACAAGGCCCTTAGCTTCCTTTGACTCGGACTTTGCTGTGACTCTGGAGAGCCAGAGCTTGGAAGCAAGATGGAGAACATAACATTAATTATGTCTGTGGAAACCCCATCTCAGCTCTTTCTGTGGCCAAGGAGGAGCAAGCCTGTGTCCCAGCAATCATGGTCATTGCTGCCTACTGGATTTCATCTCTTCTTCATGCCTGGAACTGTAGCACGTTGCTGTGCCTGCTCTTTCTTCTCCTCCACCTCTACTGCCATTTCTACTTCCCACAAGAGACTCTTACATTACCAATTAGGACTTGGTTTATGTTGCAAGTGAGCACAGCTGCAGGCAAGGAGGGCCTGGAGCAATTGTAAGGAGTAGCAAGGAGGAGGACAGGGGCTGTGGTACCCCTTGGGGCATGTAAGATCTGATAACCCAGTGTGGGAGCACAGGGTCCTTAGCCAGGCTGCAGGGGAAAGGATGCCAGAAGCGGTTAGGGGACTGATGGGAATTCTGAGGAGCTAAGGTGAGCTTGGTCAGGGGCAGAGTCAGTGCTGCTGGTGCTTGCCCATCCTCCAGGTCTTTAAGAACAGTGCAGCGAAAGGAAATCTGGGCCCATCCTGCCAATTTAGGGTGTTGTCACTGACTGCACAAGGCCACGGTGGAAGCCCTGACAGTGAGAGACTGGTTAGGGGCGTCTGTCATTAGTTCAGCAGACGAGAGGGTGATTGCTTGGGGTGAATGAGGAGTCAGGTCAGAGGAGGAAGGCTTCTGCAGTACCTCTGTAATTGGCGTTACGTCAGAGAAGGAATTCAGAACTGGCTATTTACTGAAACTGGGCAATAACCACCTCGTTATGAAAGGCCCATGACACTTCCTGCTGGGTGTAAATATGAAAAACAGGGTCTGAAAAGGGAGGTGCTCAGGTACAGAATGTCTCTAAATTCAGGATGTGATCCTCCAACCCTCACTCCTCTGAGAGCTGCACAGAGCCAAGACAGGCTGCCTTGCGAGATGCTTAAAGAGTTTTCTGCTTCTGCAGCAGGAAGTGGAGGACGTGAGGTTCCTCCAAGGCTCCTAGGCTTGGCTGGTGCTGCAGCGTCAATGTTCCGCATCTGCTGGGACAGGTATATCTATCTCAGGATAACTGCCTGAACTCTGACATCTGTCTCAAGCCAGAGCAAAAGAATTTGTTGAAAATCCTGCTTTTTTGGTGTCTAGGAAGAGATAATAACACAAGTAAGATCTCTTTCTGTTGTCCAGGAAGGAATGAAAAGGTGGTTCTCACAAGAACTGACACTTCTGAGCCTCTGAACGGGGGCTTTGCAGTTGAGGTATTTATTATAGCCGCTGAACCATGGCTAGAGGCAGTGCTGAACTGGATGTACAGGACAGACCTCCCCATCCAGCCCCCCAGCACGACCCCTGCACCGCCTGCTCTGCAGAGCTCTCTGCCTGCCTTCCTCCATCCAGCACACAGGGCTGAGGAGCTGAGGACCCGCAGCAGCGCTGCTGCGGCATCCCTTGAGTACTGTGCCAGGAACCAGTGCAGAGGGCTGGATCCGGTGCCCGGCTGTGCCCCACCAACATGCCAGATCTAAACAGCGGGCTGCTGGGTTAGGCATCTACACTGGCAGAGCTGGAGGTGCAGGATCGCCTCCATCAGAGGTCACAGACAAACACCACGGAGCCACCGAGCTGAGCACAAGCCCTCACACACATGGTCGGATATTAACTGAGCTCCGTTGGCAGTGAGATGCCAGCAGCCATGGAAATGGAGCAGGGGAATACAGGGACCTGCTAAATCCACCGGTCCCTGCCCAAAATGTAACTACAGAGGCTTTCCTTCCTCAGCCCCAGCCCTGACAGTGCCGTGCATAAAGAGGAGGTGAAAGTCTTGCAGCCATCAGATGCTTTTCTGGTTGGGGCAGAGAGGAAGAATACAATGGAGTCACAACTCGAAGTTAATCTCATTAATTCTTGTTCTGACTCGAGAAGCTCAGTTTCCAGACCGCTGCTTTTTCCCCACAAGATTTTTTACACGATCAATTTATCCACTAGGCAGATAAATTCTCTACTGCTGTTCCACGCTGGACAACTCCAGGTGCGCTGTGAATTACAATGAGGGAGATGGGCAGCAAAGACATCTTTAACAGAGTTATTTTCTGCTTTGGTTAAATGCCCAGCTGCTGTCACCCAGCTACCTCTGCTCTGACTTACCCCGAGCCTCAGCTCAGAGCTGCTCTGTAAGTTCAGTTTTACAGCTGGCACGAACGCCGGGGACTCCCAGGTGGCTCTGGACCGTTAGAGGCTGGCTGGCTCTGGGCTGGACACCACAGCTCCTATCAGGCACGTAAATCTGAGCTGCATATCGTGGAACAGCTGAAGTTCTGGCCCAGGATTTTGAAATATGCTGTTACTTTGTTGTTCTCAGTATTTCTCCCAAAAGCAAACCAGATTATCTGGTCATGTTGTAGCAACGACCCTAGGCCCTTGATGCTACAGGGACGAGTACCAGGAAGAATGCAGCAAGGTGAGTATGACATAAAATCACTGTGGGTTGTGTTTTCAGATGTTGTGCCCTCGACAGTGCCAGGATCAAAGGGTCTTGCTTTGCTCATCACCCAAGTAAGCAGGACTTTGCTTCTGCCTTTCCCTCCACCTCATGTCCCATCCCAAGCTATAGGCAGACTTTGACTTTCATATTTCAGGAGCAGGAGCCAAAGACGAGAGGGCTCTGTCCCTACAGGGCTCCCAGTTCCTGGTGTGTCTTGAAGGTGGAGATGGTCAAGGGACATTCCTGGCTCTGCCCATGTCTCAGGGCTTCTGCTCGGCTGGTTTCACTCAAGAGGTGGTTGATGCCACCCTTCCTCTGTGAACCACTCTGCCCACTCCAGTATCAGGTCCACCCACTATACCAACATGCATCCTCGAAGATGACGTTGAGTCAGTTCCTGTTCCTATGGCACAGCTCTATTCTCAGAAGGGTGAGCTGGTTTTTTCCTGCAACTGGAAAATACACTTCTTTATTTTTCATTCTCTTTTTTAATTTTCTTTCCATTGACACGGATGTCTGGACTCCACAAAGGGCAAAATCAAGGTGGGACAGCCCTTCTTCCTGGGCTGTTTCCAACCCCAGCGGGAATAAAGTGGTGGCTATTTCACAAAGAGGCCCATTCATGAGATTGTTTTGTCTCCCAGGGTGACCTTTCAGGCCCAAGGGCCTCCAAGCCATTGACAATGCAACCAAAATTGGCCTTTCTCATAGGCCTCTGCTTTTCCTCAGTCACTTCAAACTCTTCCTGCGGTGGAGGTCTGAGGACCCCAAGTCCTCTCCTGTCCCTCTCACCTGGGATGCCGCAATGGGGCAATCCCTTCCTGTTAAGCAGGAGAGGAGCAGAACAGCACCAGGTCTCAGTGAGAGGCTCCCCTGAGGAGGCCTGGGCAACCGTTTTTGAGCAAAACCTAAATTTTTAGAGTGGTGAAAATATTTGAGAAATTCTTGTCAATACCTCAGAATAGATCTCATCTGTGATTTTTCAGCAAATATACTGAAATATTCAAATGTTTATCTCAACATTTTCTGACTGAAGTGTTTTGGATTTGCCACTGAAAACAGTGGCTTTTTTTGTCTCTCCATTTCTCTTTGCTTCACCTAGAATGCTGGGAAAACTCTGGAAATATTAGAATTTTTTTTTGCCTTGATTTAACTGAAATATCCCATTTAAATCTCCACCTCCCTAAACTATTTCTTTCCAGTTTTCTTGTACACAGGAGAGCTGTGGGTGGGCTGAGATAAGGACTGAACTTAAATGAAGTATCTCCCTGTCTTGCACCTCGCTCCACAAAGTGAGAAGTGGTTCCCCGACACGTTCTCCCAGTGTCCTGACACTGCGATCAGAACTTTCTGTAAGAAACAAGCACCATGGAGAGAGAGTGAAAGAGGAAAATCGGACCCAGGCGAGGCATCCGGTGAAGAATCCAGCTTTTAAAACCACTTTTAATTTGCGGCACACTAAACCGTATCATTATTTGTAGCACAGGGCAGCAGCATCACTGCTATACTTAAGCCAGGGCTGTTTTCTCCCAGCAAAGGCTTTGTGATGCTTCAGCACCTCTCCAGATTAATGATTCTCACCACACTCCCTCAGATTTCAGTGCTTACGGGTTTTTATAAGTGAGTTAAGGAAAGAGGCAAAATTCAGCCCTGGTGTTTATGAGCTCATTAGCACTCCTCAGCAAGGGAGCTGGCACCAGGGGGGTGATGTTAAGAGTTATCTTCCCTTTCCCTCCTCTTCCCCACCCTGGAAAGTGATGCAATTTGATTCCGTCTTAAGATCCTCCGCTCACAGTTAGGAATCCTCACGTGCTGAAATCTATAATTATGTATAATCTTTCCAGGTACTTGCCGCAGATGATAGCACAGTCCTGTATGACATATGACTGTTGATTGAAAATATTTTATTGCTTTCTAAAAATCAGTTTTAATAAACTCCAAAGAGATACAGTAAGTAGACCAGCAAAATTATTTAACAAACTCAATTATCTGGCATTTTCTTTCTCTGCAGGAGGAGAGACGGTTCTGCAAGAACAAACTGAGAAGACCTGGTTTTGCCGTAGTTCATAGAGGTTGAGCTCCTCTGACTGCACAGCATTTATGCTTAAGTTCCAGCAGAACTTCAGGTGAAATCAATGAATCACATCATTGGTTTCAGCTGGAGTTTGATTAGCACCTTGCACCTGAGTCAGGTAAGAATAAGATCAACAGTTTTCAGAGGCTAAACAAGCCACTAACTGCACAGCCACACAGTCCTTACCAAGGAAAACTTCTTGTGTTGGTTTGAGACTTCTTTTCACCTCCTCCTGGCCAGCAGCTACCACGCTGCACTAACGCTGCACTAACTCTGCACTCTGGAGGAAACATACCATGAGATGTGTACAGTTATGCTGTGAGGCAGGAGACTTCTAACACCCTCAGATGCAGTGCAGATGATTCTGCATATCAGGAGATGGCCCCAGTTCCCAAGGCCACGCATTGCCTCACCTATTCTAGAAAGTCCACTGGACTCATCACCACGGTACCTGAATACATCTTCCCTCCTCCCTCTCCCACTTCAAGCTCCATGCAGTGTTTCCCCCAGCACACAACTACAAAACACTTCGCCTTACTCCGTGCCCCAGACTGAAGGTATTACCTCCCAGTGAAAGGAATAAAGCTCTGCTACTCTGGGGCCAGCCTGTCACCCATATCATGCTTCCTGTGATGTGTGTGATCCTGTGATGTTCCTGTGATCACTGAAGATAAGATTTATGTCTGATCTTCAGTGAAAGCTGGCAATCTCTGTAAATGAAAATTTTACTTCTGGATGACCGTGGTTTGTAAGTCAGCTCTGCACTGGGATATTTTAGCAGTATCCATAGAAAGATGAATAAGTCACCCCTGCAGCTGGGAAACCTTTCCCATTCCCCAGTTTGACCTATATGTCATTTTCCAGCAAACAGTTTCCTAGCGAGCACATAACTGCTTGGCCTGCGTAGGAGTCAGAGGCGAGTGTGGTTCTCACAGCCATCGCCAGGGCATTGCATCGGCACCGTCTCTTCCAAGGTGGCCTTGCCCACCCCGTTGTGCACAGCACGGCTGTGATTCAGCTGCTCTTCCTGGCCTTTTGTTGTGCAAGTGCCACCGCTAGGAACAAATGTGTGTTTCTTCTGCACCTGCTCCAGTATCTGCAGCACCTGGAATTAGTAAACACAGCTGTGAGTGGGTTAGTAATTAGGGGAGAGCACTAATTTCTTCTCCAGCTATTGAAATAATGCCCTGTTCTCTTCCAAGCTACATGTCTGGGCTCAGCCTTGGGAGTACCCTAAGCATTTGCTCAGAGGTCTCTGGGACAGGTGTAAATGGAGAGCCTGCCCCGTGGACATCCATAACCTTGGATCTCAGAGCTCTTTCCGTGAATGAATCAGTCTCACCTTGCACGTTCCCCAGCCATGTGCTTAGCACAGAGAGGTGCAGCAGTGGTCTGGAGGCAGGATCAGGACACAAGCAACATGGAGCTCTGGTTTTCTGCTCTTTCATAGATGGTGGTCCCTATGACAACTCCTCATGCTATCACAAATTTCTTCACTTCCTTATGGGACAAGGAAACCCGTGGTCTGAAACCCACTTAATGGAGATGGAGAAAGGGAGCAGAAATAAAATCACGGTTAATTTTACCTGAAACTTGGGGATGATACCGACTCTGAAGAATCCTATGTTTCCACTGTCAATTTTGGTGCAGTCCACAACGGTAGAGGCAATGTTCTCCGGAGAAGGCCCATCACAAAGGACTGCATCCACCTAAGAGCAACAAATGTTCACACCAAGTTCCCCTCAGGCACTTGGGAAAAGAGAGGGCAGTTTCCCTCTCTCAACAGCAGGTAATTATTATCAAAGGCAACTCTGCTCCTTCCTACTCCATTGTATTGACACTAACTAAGGGTTCAATTTGGAATGAATGAGTTTAATAAAAGCAAAGAGAGAGCTCTATGGGGTGTAGGTCAGCAGTACAGCAAAGACAGGTTTACATCAGCTGAGGAGCTTCGAAGAAGTCCCATCCACAAAGAAAATGTGCAGAAAATCAGATTTTTGAGGAGTTAGAGGTGGAAAATTTGTACCACCTTTTGCTGAAAACCTCCCTCACATAAGCTGCCATGAATACGCCAGATGTAGTACGCTCAGGATTTAGCAGTGAAATGGAAGACAGCCATTTGAATGGCCACGACCATTGTACTTCCATAACTTAGGAAAGTTCTAAACGCCAGGAATACTTCGGAGCTTTGGCACCAGTTTTAAAGCAGCTTCAGCTTTAGATGGGAATCCCCTGTGTTCTGACAGCTCAATGCCAGCTGGAGCCCTGGTGCATTCAGGCATCAGTGGTTTTATTGCTTGTAAGCAAAGAAGCATTTTTTGTTGCTCATATCGTTATGTTACAGATGAACTCACCCACGTTGCCAACCCATAACTATACTGTATAAATCATAAGAATTTTGGTCTCCCACCAAGCTCTGTATTTTACACTGTTCTATCACTATGACACCAACATGAGGAGTGTCCATGAGACTTTTTTAACAAGATGCTTTCCCAGATTCTTGATATCCTCTATTGATTGGCCTACTGGAAACAAAGTGGTTGTGTTTTTCCATCCCCACATCTTTTGGGACCAGCCAGAATGAAAAGACACAGAGCCTCAGTTACCTTATCTCCCAGCTTGGCATATACTTGGTTGTGGTGTGTTGTGTCTGCCTCTCCCGTTGGGTTAGCTGATGTGACCACAATGGGGCCAACCTGGTTACAGGAAAATGGGAATAAAAGCTCTGAGCAGGGTTTGCTGTATAAAACAGATGACTTGAATTCTGAGACTCTGAGACTCTAAAGAAAACTCAGTGTGACTCACCCAGGTAGAGACACCTAATTTGTAGGCAACTACAGTCCCTCCAAATCTGTGTACAAGTGACTAACACCCTGCCAGATTGTGGTTTACTGATGTTGATTGGGAAAGAACATTTTGTTTTCCAGCAACAGCAATTGCCAAAGACCTACAATGCCTGTCCTAGAAATGAGTAGAACATGCACGGTATCACAGTTCCTCTGGCCACATTCTGGACCTTCTGAAGTTATTCTGGCTTCAGGTAAGCCCACATTTGCAGCAGAAGTGTTCTATGTAGGAAATCAGACAAAGTGTCTGTTAATTGCATCTTTTCCGGATTTCTGACAAGGTGGTTGTTCTTGTCACCCTCTTTTGTGCAATAAAATCAGCTGCTTGCATACTCCAGCACTTCTTAATGATATTTTTCTTGTGGGAGTTACTCGTGTTCACAGTTTTCACTCTCCAAACCTGTCTGAACGTGCTAGGATTCTCACTTCACTGAGAAAAGAAAAATGAGAGGAGAGGCGACGTACCAAGAGGGCTGAAAGAGTGCTCCAGCCTCTCACTATCCTTCTCCCCTCCAGCAGGCCAGAGGACCTGGGCACTAGTGACTGCCACCAAGCCTGCTTCCTAGACAAGGGAATCGCAAGGTCTGGCTGCCAGCGCTGCTGGGATGAGCATGCTTTGGCCACTTACCAGGTCGATGAGGTGTGTGGTGACAGAGCAGTCGGGGATGCGGATGGCAATGCTCTGAGGGGTACCGACGTATTTAGCAGAGTCCTTCATTCCCAGGAAGTCCACCCATTCACCTGCACAAGGAAGAGTCACATGGCACTTAGGGATGTACATCAGTCCGAATAACAATCTTACCAGAAACATCAACACGGAGCATGTGGTGTTGCAGGGATGCATGACTTTAAGTTTCAAAGTCAAAGCTCTCCAGAGAGCTTGGAAGTAACAACATTTCCTCACCTCTGGGAACCACCAAGCTAATAGGAGATGGCCAGGCAGCCTCCATGAAGTCCCAGAGGAGGGGAGTGAACAAATGCTTTGCAGGTTCTAGTTGCTTTAGGCTAGAAATCCAGAGTGACATGGGGCGATCCTGAGCCTGGCGCTTAGATCTGGGAAAGAGTGAAGAAAAATAAGCCTGGAAGGAAAATGGGGATTTAGTTTCAAGCTGAAAAGGAAATTGTGTCAGCGAGACCTAGAGTTAAGATAAGGTGTGTAGGCTCTGCCCCAGGTCACTACTCTGTAGTAAAAGTAGGACTGTTCAACAGATGACCTGACAGAAAGGGACATTAATGACTATTCCCAATCAGGAATGTCTACTCCAAATCAAGGTTTTAGCTTCTTGTGTAGTGATGGGTAGAAGTCCCAGTTGCCCAAGTTCTGAGGAAACCCCACCAGTATGAGTGGTCCCAGCTCCTTATGAAAGTACAGCTAGAGGCATTTGTTAAACATGAGAGGGGTTTTGCTTGTGACAATATGTACCTACAAATATGTACAATGATCCCCTGCCCCATCTGTCACTTCTTTGGGTTTCCTTGTGATATCCAAGCTACCTGGCTCCATCCCTTGCCAGGAGACCTCAATATTCTAGAAGACTATTACAGCTCAACTGTCTCCTTTTCTCAAGTGGATCTCCTCGCCCAGGCTCATCAACTTGTTGCTCCCATGAAGGCTAAGCTATGCGTCCCGTCGTTCTTGATGGCTGCTGTAGCCAATACTCAGCAGCAGCTATAAGTCCTAGGGGCTTCTTTAGACCAGTCGAGGAAGCCCTCACTGGGGCAGAAAGACAAATACTTACTGGTGAGCCTTCTCCACAGCATCAGGCCGATTACAGGCTGCCACGAGCACATACACAGTATCTGTGGGGATGCCACAAGTCCCTCCGTTCTTCAGGATATCTGTTGGCATGTGAACAGGGCAGAACCCCTTGAGTGACTAGAAGTGAGGAGCTGTAACTCATGGAAGAGCTGTCACAGACAAAACAGCCAATTTGGTGCTCTCATCTCCTTTTCCCAACTAACAAAGCATTTCCTCTGACAGTGCATTTGCTAGCATTCATCCAAGAGGGGATCTGGCATTTAGGGGAGTTGTGGGCCACATTCATCAGGGCCAGAAGTCACTCAGCCCTGTGGAGACAGCAAGCACCATGCATTTGCCCTGCTTTCTCTGTACAAAGCTTTCAGTGGTAGGTCCAGCCTGAAGGATTCATGTATCTCAGATTGGATGAGCAGACAGGGATACAATTCAGGAGAGACTGCAGCAAATTCACTGCTAAACTCAGCTTCTCTTTCCCCCCTGGTGTATTTAGTTTCTGATTACTCTTGTAACTTCACCCACTTGATCAAAATGTCATCAGATTATCACGGTTTCCAAATCTGCATTGGAACAACGTGCTTTTAATAGTGTTCAGCTATGAAAACTCCCAGAATTTACCCTCCAACCCCACATTACGCCCTATGCATTTCCCTTACCTGCAATTTTCTTGACTGAGGAAGCTTTCCTGGCAGGCAGGTGAGGGCACTTGGTCATTCCTCCCCCCACACCACTAAGCTGCACAATGGGCCTACCCATTGGTAAGCAGGAGCCCTCAAAGGTGCTGTCGCAAAGGGCAGACAGGAAGCAGTAAAAGCTGACCAGACCAAAGATGAGAGTGGCAGCAATGTCATAGCCAGCGGGAAGAGCGTGGATGGAATCCAGCAAGAAGCTGACAGCGATGAGCAAGAAAGTGAGGGAGTAAAAGAACCAGGCGATGTTTAAGAAGAGTGTGCACAAGACAATGAAGCCATTGAACAGCATGAAAGCAATGATGCCTACTGCTGCGTGGAAGCTTCTGGTGGTGCCATAGAGGCCACCATATCTTGTCAAGCCCCATATGATCCACATGACAGCATAGAGAATGAAGGCACTGCTCTCCAGGGTTTTACCCCGGGCAAAGGCCACTGAGCCACTTAGAAGCTTAAGGATCCCACCAGCTACCACTACCCACGGAATTACAACAGTAGCAAGAGGAGCCTGTGCGTCCCCTGTCATTGTTACAGCAAAAGAAGCGAGGACACTGCACGCATAGCCAAGCACTTCTGCATCTGCGTACCTGGAATACCCAAGGTAGGGAGCATGAAGGTCTGCACCTTCACGAAGCTTCAGAAGACTGCTGTGATCAAGTAGGGCCTTCACAGCACCCTTCCCTGTTGGGATCTTGGCACTTGCTCTCACATTGTACAGGTGAATTAGAGACATCAAGGCTGAGGCCACAAATATGGCCACATCCACGCCTTGGGGTCCACCTTCAAAAAACCCCTTGGGACGGCAAGCTAATGCAATGCAGTAGGCCACATAAAACAGCAGATACAGGCCATCAGCTGGGCTTCTAAGACTGAGGAAAAGGGCCAAGACAACAAAAAGAATTGAGAAAACCACCAGAAATGGAGTAGGGAAAGATGGCTCCTCTGGTTGCCAGACTGGGTACAGAAGGCAATAGCCTCCAGCAAATTTCAGGATGGAAGTGAAACCAAAGAATGTAGCCATTAGTACGTCCATTGCACGGTATGATAAAATGCAAATGCCAGTCTGATAGATCCCAGCGGCCCACAGCCAGGGCACTTGACCGATAAATAGTTTGCCAGTGATGCCCAGGAGCCTACAGCCAAAGACACTGGCAGACAGCATGTTCAAGATCAGACCAGTGACTGCAAAACAATTCATGCTGCCACTGGTGGATTGGATCTGTTCATGGGTCTTTTTCTTGGCCAAATCTGTGCCAGGGAGGGCAATTTTCTCTTTGGTTAGGAAATAAAGAATCCTTCCCAGAGCAAAATAACCACCAACCAAGCAGACAATCATATAGTTGCAAGCCACAGCAGAGGAACCAAAAGGTGTGCTATAATGCATGGCAACTTCATGAGCACTGGCGAGTGAGACAGCAGAAGCAATCATAGCTAGGATGACTTCTCTGCAAAGGAAGCCGACCACTGCGATAATGAGTAGTGCCAAAGTAAATGTGACCAGGCCAGGCACCAAGGCATTGCGGAAGTCACCGGTGTTGTTCAAAAGTCCTTGCCCTCCCAGGATGAAGACCACTCCATAGCCACACCAGAACACTGAGATGGTCAGGCAGAGAGACAGGAACAGGGAGGCATTTCTTAGGCTTCTCCGAATTCCTGTGAAACAAATGACAACAGAACCAGAACTGTGGTTTCAAGACAGTAGGCTATGGAAAGTGGTAGTTAGGACAGGCAGCTGTGCTATGGCACATGGCATGCAGTTTGCACTAATGAAGTTAAGGTTCAGCAAATCATTGTCTTATCTTCCTCATGATGCCTACAAGACTTAGTAACAAGACCACACTATACTAATACAAATCAAGTCCTGACACCGCTTTCTTTTGGGTTGCCTGGTGGTTTGTTTTGTTCCTGCTGTAAGCTGCCAGCTGTTTGAACCACAAGCGTCGTGCAACCTGCTGCATCCCCATAAATAATTGGACCTTTTCAGAGGACAGAAGCATAGGAATTGCAAGATTGATTCCTTCTCAAGAACTATCCTGCTTGGTATCCTGATCCCCAAAATGACAAAGACCTTGATTTAAAATACTTCAAGTTGAATGGAACCTACCTACTACCCCCAAACAATTACCACAAAGTACCTTATTTTTACTGCTATGCTTTCTTACTTTACAATGTGAGGATACTGATCAGCATGGATAGAGCTGAAAGCTTCCTTGCAAGCCGGAGCTTTGTAATGGACCCGTGCTTCATTTCTTCCTCAAACTGATAAGGCCTCGTGAACCAGACTCATGCTGGGGAGGGAAGCAAGAGCTCAGCTGAATGAGTCCCCAAGCTACAGAGGACTGTAATCACACAAGTATGCATCTCTTGGAACAAGGGAGCCTAGAAATTCCTGCCTTTGGTAGGAGCTGTTGATTCCCACCAACTGTGAAACATCACCTGCCCACTGGTCCATTTCATATGGTCCCATCAACACAGCTGCTTCTAAGTGCTTTCTACTAGTCCTTTGTGCCACCACTGCCTGAGAGAAGAGGTGGACCTATGTTTTCTGTGTTAAAATCTGTAGTGTCTCCCCCAAACTGTCTGCTTTGTAGAGGAAAAAATACCAGCATCAGATCTTGGATTTTCATGTCCTCATCACTCAGAGCTGAAAAGGAGAAATAACTCAGCATTCATTCTAAAAAGTGTGGACTTTGTTATAGCCAGTGATTTTTTTCTCTCAGATAAGTAGTTCTCTTGGCATTTACGCATCAACATGCCACTTCAATGCCTGGATGCCCAAAGTACCCTCAGAAAGCCTGGGAACCATCTTTAGAGAAATCATGTATTCAGTCTGTTAAAGCTCTGAGAGATCCTGGTAAAGCATTTGTTCAAAACTAACATTCACTTCTTTGGTTGCCTATATGGGAAAAATTTGCTGTGCTGACATACTCCTCTAGGAGAATGAATCAGTGGTCTGGCAAGGCTGCCACGGTTTGTATAAACCTGTTGGCAAAGCCCACCATGTACGAAAAAATACAAGTATGCAAAGCTATGGAAGGGGGAGGCCTTGAGGCTGGCCACCTTCGAGTCTTACCTGCATACGCCAAAAGAGACGATAAAATCAACAAAAGGACTCCGAGAGCTGTGCTGGGGATCAGAGGGACTGCTCTGGGTGAACTGTAGAAATGCACTGCCAGTAAGAGTGAACCTGTGTGTGACAAAGGAGGTGGAAAACAAGAAAGAGCTTGTAAACTTTGCGCCAAAAACCAGGAGAGAACCAGAGTAGCAAGAGCAGGGAATAGAGAAAAAAAACCCAACAGTACAAAATCTGCAAATAATGAAATCTTAGGGGCTGGGGGGCTATGCTGTAACTTGGTTTGTGTCCAAGGCCTCGCCTCTTTCTGGGTGCCTAGCTTTAAGAAATTTGAACTTAATCATGTTTGAAAGTGCTCCCCTGTTGCCAGATAAAAGCAAAAATCAGCTCTCCGATTCAAATTACACAAAAGGCAGCCAGATGCAAACACACTCTACAGATGATCCCATAAGCCTTGTGCCTACAGAAAACTAGGCAAAAACCGAAAAGGGGCAGCACTCAGAAAGATGAAACACAAAGAAGGAGCAAATGAAAGGGAGTGAACAGAAAACAGAGCTGCAGGGAAAATGCAAAGGGAGGAAAGTGCATCCAAATAAAGATCATTTATGAAAATGACTACCAAAAAAGTTTTGATTTGCTTCCCACCCAGGATGGATTGAGTACAAAAGTTCAGGCCAGCACTTTAAAGCCAAGACAAATATTTTGTTGGCTGCTGAGATAGGCACAGGGATCTCTGGATCTAAAAGTTTTACCCAGGGAGAGAAGATGCAGAATAATCAGACTCGTTAGCCCCCTTTGCAAAGGGGGGTGTCCATGAAAGCTAGTCCCAACCCCATCTTCCCATGCCAAGAAAACTTGACCCCTACCTGCGGAAATGCCCAAGAGCCCTATGGAGGAATGCAGTGACTCAGCTTTTCTGTCTGCCATCGCAGAGCCTGCTGAAGACCCAGATGCGGGCTGAAATGCTGCCTCTCTTTCCTCCCTAGCTCTTTATAACCAAACCAACTCCACTGGCCTGCGTTCCTCCCCGTTCTCCACCCCTTTTCCCTACAAACATCTTCTGTTAGTGCTCCTTTCTGCATGCGGGAGGAAATGTAAATGAGTTGCTTGCCGCAATAAATTTGAGTCTGTGAGTCAGCAAGGACTACTGGTAGCTCCCTCCAGGGGCCTGTTAATTTTACTGTTGATTAACCCTTGTTAAAAAAGACACTTGAAAAATAACGCTGAGGGTTTATTACTATTACTGCCTTTTTGCTACTGCCAGTGAGGAAATTACACTGGTTAAAATTAAGCTTTTTTAAATAATCCATCTTGCTGGAGCAAACAAGTACATTGCAAGCCCAGGAGCTCCTTGGGGACCAGTTATTTCTCCTAACACTGGCCACGGTCCTGCTGTTGTGCCTGTCACAGCTATGAATGCCTGGCACCACTGTCCTGTGCTGGGCAAACCCAGGGCAGATTCAGTGCCGTTTCCTTAAAGGTGACTTCTGTTCCTGTGCCACCCCACATCTCTCTAATCCGGCCTCGCTGCGCACACTCACGGGGAACTCCTCCCGAGTGGTGTTCACGAGTGAGGTGTCAATGCGAACATGTAGCCTGGAGACCGTCAGTGTGAGGATAAATCCGGAGGAGCTTTGCTGGCTTTCCAGGAGAACTGTGCAAGCAGTGAGGGAGTATCAGTCATTGCCATGATTGCTGCTGTATCCCAAAGGCGACATGAAGGACCTATTCACAGCTTCCTACTGCTTCCCACGGGGGCTATGTGATCAGCACATAAAGGTGTTCACCAGTGCAGGAGAGGCTGCAGAAAGCAGCGGAGACTGGCCTCCGGATCACGTTGGGTCACACATCAAGTGGAAATTAGACAGAGAACTGTTCTGTGAGAGCTAACAGAGCTTTGACGCAAAACAGGGGCAACACCTGCCTGCACCTATGTACATTCCTCCATGATTTTGTTTGTGTGCAATGGACCAGTGTAGGACCTATTCCCATCAAGGACCCGGCTCCTGTTCCCATTAGCTCTGGTTAAAGCAAATCTACTCTCAGACTCTTGACAAGAGCAAAGATGCAGAACAGTGTAAAGAGCTTCACACTGATATTACTAGGCTGATCAAGGATGACTCTGTAGAGGCCCTACAGCAGCAAGCTGTGATGTTCCTCCTCGTGGCAGATCCTGCTCGATGTTCCCCCATAAGTCATGTTCCACAGCCAGGGCTGGAGGACAGAAAAGCTGTTGGAAATGGGACTTCTTGCTGCACAGAGTGGAGCTCAAAGACAGGCCTCCAGGATCATCCAAGGCATTGGATCTGTAGCAGCATCCAGAACAACCCCAGACTGTCAGCGCCCACAGATAATGTCAAAGGAGCCTGCTCCTCCTGCTCCCTAAGCCAGCTGGAGCACGGTGGCATGCTTCTATTGCACAGCTGCATCGCTATAACAGCTCCCAAACTTTCCTGGTTTCTTCAGTGCTTTGGAGGACAGTTATCTTTAACTGTGTTCGCCATTCAAGAAGAGCTTTGAGGCAACAGGGTTCCTTCATACTCATCTTCGCTAGAATATTAATGCAGATTAAAGCAAGGTGTTAGTATTAAAAGCCCAATGTCTCTACTGTACCAAATGTGTGCAGGCATTCCCACACAGAATGGAATAACTGAGCTGAAAAGTATTGTTTATCAAGACTGTGCTTACTGCCGATAGATCTTTAGGTTCCATACGTCTATTGAGATAGATCTTATTATATGAGGAAGCAAACACTCGAACAAGCCTGGTCTGTCCAGTTACACCTAACCAATTATATCAGTAAGGGGAACCAGCTCAGCCACTTTGCAAGAGGTAGAGCTAAATGATATGGTCTGCAGCAAGCAGTAAGTTTATTTAAATCATCAGCCTCTGGCTATCTTTGTTCCATCATTAACGGGACTGCTTTCTAACCAGATGAAGGAGGAAGAAATTATTTGTTCAAGTTGCAGCATGATTCAGCTGTTTTTTCATGCAAGAGGAAATAATACATTTTTAAACCAGTTAGAATACCTTAGCAAAACAAACATTAGTGGAAAGGCTTTGGGTGTTTTCCACACATATGTCATAGTTTAATTCCTGTTCTGGGTAATAAAAGTAACTGTAAGGAAAAGCCTGTGTTAGATTAGCTGGTCTGCAAGTCATTCCTCATGTGCTTTTTGTTCCTGCTTGTATAGGCTGCAGCTAGGAATGTGTGGTGCCTGGGATCATTAGTTTTAAGAGATGCATGCAATAAATGAAGTCACATGCATTAGCAATGAGTATCTTCTTCATGCCTGCTGTGACTAACGAACTTGCCAAAACACTATTTCATTACACACAGAATATACTTCAGGTGTCTACAATATATGAGAGACACCCAAGCAAAATTTCATATAAATATCCCCTGAAAAACACTCTTCAGCCATGGTGAAGTGTTTTGTTTTCTGAAGAATGGCGAGACAGTCTCAACAGGCCACAGTTATTTCAACAGTGCAAAGCTGAAACAGAGAGGTACATAGTCGTCTCAGGTGTGAGGATATCAGGGACAAGGAAGAACAAGTCTCTGCAGGAGCAAGGGAGTTTCCCCATCACATGCTGTGAATTTACTGCCCTGTGCCCCTCTGTGGTCAGAGATCTGCCAATTCCTGCCACGACTTTCCTGGCAAACTGGGAGATGGTGCTGTTGATGAAGAATCAAATTATTAATTCTTACTCTCAGGACCCAAAGGCCAGGAAACAACTAAGGTGAGTGCAAAACGGTCTGCCTTTGAGATATGGAATATGAGGATAACAACATTTAAAGTCCCAAAAGGAAATTGTGGTGTTAAAAGACTTTTTAGAAATGCTTAGGTTTCAAAAAGTGGGGCACAGAGAGGAAGGCACTGCCTTGAATACTTGCTCTGGGCGGGCTCCCTTTGATACCATCTTATGGCCAAAGGCTTTGGTACTTTAGTCTGAAATAGAATGGAAAATCGACAGCCGAGAAGGAAAAATACAGCTGCTGTGTTGAACAGGTCTCGTCAGCTGGGGATGCTTCGGAGACAACGTGCTGGGAAGGAGATCTGCAAGAAAGCAGTGATTTGGGGAAACAAATAATATTTACATGCCCTGCCTGTGGCACTGGAAATAAAACCTTCTTGCCAGTAAGCCATTCAGCCCAACCCTCCTGGCCCCACCTGCTCCTGGGGGAGGGATCACGCTATAAAAGACTCCAGGCAGTGAACTCAGATGCACAGCAATTTGGGGCTCTCCAGGGAATCCTCCTGCTCTGGTTGCGACCATGGGAAAGAGAGTGGCTGTCGTGCTGGCTGGCTGTGGGGTGTATGATGGGAGCGAGATCCACGAGTCTTCTGCCGTGCTGGTGCACCTCAGCAGGGAGGGAGCACAGGTAAGAGACACACTGGCAGTCTCCTGCCCTATCTCTGGATCCTTTCATCCTGCTCTGCTTTTCAATCTCTCCCTCTTGTAGAAGGTACTTGCATTTAAGAAGCTTTGCAGCTTGCCGGACAAACCATAAGCTCCCCATTGCCGCTAGAGTAATTGCAAAGCTTAAGTGACTGGAGTGAAAGCAAACAGCACCGTGTAGGAGTTACTACAGCGAGCATGGAGAATCCCCTCACCTCTGCTTTGCTCTCAGAGCTTTGCTGTACGAGAGGTTTGGCTTGGTGCTCTGTGCTGGGTGTACCTAAACTCTGAAACAAACTTTCCTAAATGCACTCTCTGTTCTTTTTGGCTTGCACTTCCTCTTTTCTGCTTTGGTATTTCTGTTTAAAAGACTGCTATTGGTTTTGGCTGTTTGAAATTAATCTTTTTTAAACGCCAAAGGTTAGAACTGAATATAGACAAATTCTTGTGAGTTGAACTTGAATAGGGGTAAAAAAGGCGACCCTCAAGCAGTTGTTCTAATATGCCATTAGTCGTGATAGCCACCCTGCGAGACTGGAAGAGGAGGGAGAGAAGCCCTATGTAACATTACTCTCAGCTCGGAGACACCCACAGATCCGAGTCAGAGCCGTTCTCCTTGGGAATTGGAATTGCTCTATTAAATACAAAGGCACAACAGTGATGTACGTGTGAGGTCCAAAGCCTTCAAAGTGTGCATTCTCTGTTTGGCTTAAACCTAAGACTTCTCCAAACCTTTTCTCCACCGCGTGCAATTTTGCCTCTTCTCTCCTGGAGCTGCTGCAGTCGCTTCCCTGCTGCCATACCCTGAACTGGCTGGCTCGGAGCACTGTCCTGCACCCATCCCTTGATCGGCAAGGACCTCTAGTGGGGAAAACTCAGGCGGTATTTCAACCTCCTCCTTTTATTTTTTGGTTATGTTTGCCTAAGGAAACAAAGGACAGAATAGCACAGCACAGCACAGCATAGCATGGACTGTTTTGGTTGGAAGGGACCTACAGTGATCATCTAGTCCAACTACCTGACCGCTTCAGGGCTGACCAAGTTAAAGCGTGTTGTTACAGGCATTGTCCAAATGCCTCTTTAGCACTGACAGGTGTGGGACATTGACCACCTCTCTAGGAAGCTTGTTCCAGTGTTTGATCACCCTCTCGGTAAAGAAATGTTTCCTCCAGTCTAAACACCCCCTGGTGCAGCTTTGAACCATTCCCAGGTGTCCTGTCTGTGGATCCCAGGGAGAAGAGCTCAGCACCTCCCCAAAGTGCTGTAGAGAGCAATGAGGTTGCCCCTCAGCCTCCTGTTCTCCAAACTAGCCAATCCCAAAATCCTTAGCCGCTCCGCACAGGACATTCCTTCCAGCCCTGTCACCAGCTTGGTTGCCCTTCTCTGGACACCTCTGATTACCTTCACATCCTTCTTACATTGTGGGGCCCAGAACTGCGAAGGTTGTACGGTCCCAAAATGTATCACCCATCTGTTTGCCACACTCCACTCTTAATTTTCTGCATGTGAGCTCGAAACAGTTCTGAAGGAAGGGGAAGCATTTTCCAGAAAAAGAAATATTCTGACTTTGGGAAAATAGTGGCTGGGGAGAAGAAACTCAAGGTCCTGTCTTTGAGGGAGGCACGTGGTTTGACAGCAGCTTGCTGGGTAGTCAGCAGCCATAGGGGATGACTGGCTTTGGGGGGTCTGCCCCTGTGAAGGTGACTGAGGATGACGGAAACCTCTAAGAAAAGGCTTTACCAATGGCTCTTGGGACACCATGTTTTCCTAGGAAGGAAAGGAGTCACTGCCTCTGCTCCAGCACTTCACCCCCCAAAACAAGCAGCGTGGGCTAGCTTCATTGCTTTCAGCTAACACCACGCTGTCTCCTTTAAGGTCAGGGTAAACGTTCCTGTGCAGAAGCTACAAAAGACCTTTCTGTCTTTCCCCTCCCTGTGACAAAACCTTCCTGATGCCAGTATCACACACAGGTGAGCCTGAAGGTCACTGCGTTTGCCAGCAAAGTTCTTTCCTAACAAAGTAACTCAAGCATTTTCATTCATGACCTATGAACGTGCTGAAGGATACATGATACATGACCGAAGGATAACAGACTTTTCCCCTCCTTCCCCAGGCAGAGGTTTATGCTCCTGATGTTGACCAGATGCATGTAGTGGACCACGTGAAAGGACAGCCAACTCAGGAGAAGCGCAACGTGCTAGTTGAAAGTGCCAGGATAGCCAGAGGCAACATCAAGGATCTAGCTAAGCTGGATGTCAAGGGGCTGGATGCCCTAATCATACCAGGTAGGACGGTATGTGGGGTCTGCATGCCCAAAGTCTTGGGAGCAGCTTAGTATGCCGTAAGTCTTGAACGACATGAGAGTCATGGGCTGGACAGGAACTGGGCAGAGCCACTGCGGATGAAGACAGGCTGGAAGCAGGGATCGGAAGGACAGACATCTTCCATCCGTGCTGGCACTGGCATACTAGCTTGGACTTATATTAAAAGAGAACATGGCAATGCTGAAGCTTATCCCAAGAGGAGAGGGCAGGTAACTGCCAATTCAATTATCCTCTGTACCATCTACTGACCCTTTTTTTACTGGATGCAAAACTATCCCCTCCCTCACCAACATGCCTACCTCCTATCAGGAGAACAGGAGGCTGGTGACTCAAAAGTGGAAAGCTTGGTCAGTCTGGTAATGCATCTTTAGTGAAAGTATGACCATAGTGGGGATGGATTAGACCTGGAGCAAGGATTAAGAGACAAGTGAAAACTTGTCAGCATGTTCCACCATTATTCAGAAAAGAACTCACGGGTGAAACACAGTACCCAACAGAGCGTTGATACCTGTCTGCTCCATTTCTGTATGGAAGCAAGAAAGGTGCTTTGATGTCTCACCTCCTGGCGGTCAGCTCACAACAGTTCAGCTTGTCTGTTTTCAATTTTTCTATCAACACTGGACAAATGCTGCCATCCATCAAATCCATTTCAGCATTCTACCAGTAGTACATGTCTATTACTTGTAGAATGGTACATTCTACAAGTAATACCTGAAAAAAAACCCTGCCCTGGAGTACTAATGTTCCGCTCTAATCCATTTTTCTTTCCTCAGGTGGCTTTGGAGTGGCTAAAAACCTGAGTACTTGGGCTACCCAAGGCAAGAACTGCACCATCTCCAAAGAGGTGGAGGAGGTCCTGAGGGCATTCCACGCTGCCAAAAAGCCCATTGGCCTGTGCTGCATTTCCCCAGTGCTGGCAGCCAAAATCTTCCCAGGCTGTGAACTGACTGTGGGTCATGACACAGAGTGTGAGAAGTAAGTAACCTTGGAGTGCTGATATGAAAGCACACCACAAACCACACCGAATCAGCAATGCCTCCCCAGTGCATCTAGCACCCTGCCTCAGCTACCCTGCCTAGACACCTGAAGTCTTGTGAAAAGTTGAACATTATTTCCGAGAATGAACGATTTACGTCATGCATTTATGAACTTAACCTTGGCTGATAAATCATATAATAAGTTTCTGATGTACCACTTGTCACTTACATATTCCTCTACATGTGTTTCATGTTAAAATTAGAAATCACATTTTACTTTTTACAGTTTTCTGTAATGGGGGTATTTTACCATACAGGGGCACCAGAGACTGCAAGAATTGCAAAGAAGTAAATTAGATTTTGAGCCAGGACAATGTTCAGATTTGTGGAAAGGAGGAATCTGTCCTTCCCTTGCCTGAAAGGAGAGAGGGAGGATACCAGAGGGATTAGTGGAACAAAGAGAAGCAGCAGAAGGGCACAGGAGCTTGTTTCCTTCCAACAGGGGGCAAAAGGCATCCTTCAGTTACACTCTCACCTCAGACGGACACCACTGCAAAGAGAATCTGCTGTAGCTGCTGCCTCTGGGGTGAAGTATTTCATAATGGGGGCCCTTTTGAAGGCTTAAGAGTTAAAAGCTGAAACTTTTCAAGTACGTGGAAGAATTGTTTTATTATTTGTCAGCAGATCAGAGGGCACACTGTGCCAGTGGATTTGTTTGTATTTTTGTATACTGCTTTCCACAACTCTGACGGCTTAAAATAAGATGCTTTATTTTAAATACAATCTTATATCTGGCCTCGCCAACGTACACAGCACCCTGTCTCATGCACCTCTTAGTCCCGGGGTAGGAAAGACACCAGACCACTGACTCATAAAGTTAAGCAGATCCTAGCAAGGAACAGGATGGTTGCACAACACTTGGTAGTGTTAAGAGGGGGAGAGAGTTAAACTGTCCTTACTTATACAGGAAAGCTGTGACTGATTTTTCCCAATGGCAGGGAAGGAACTATGATTGCTCTTGCTAGGAGGGGCTAGGATGTCACTTGTAGAAAGCTGGTGAACCCCCAAACCTAAACAGAAAGTCTGGAATGGGCAGAGATAAGTAGTGGAACATCTACAGTGGAACATCAAGGTGTTATTTTGGCTTTACTTCAGATTTTTAACTCATTGTAATCTGGAGGTTATCCTGGTTCTGTAGTCCCGAATAAATTCCTCTGACAGGAAAAGATTTGGGTCCCATTAAGTGGGCTTTCTGTAGGGACCATCCATCTCTCTGCAATCAACAGAGTTTTCACTTCAGGCCTTCATCAAATCACTCCATGTAATGACAGCTTCCCCACACAGCATTTATTCTCTTTTCTTCTTGTAGATGGCCTTACGCAAAGACTGCTGAGACCGTGAAGGAACTTGGTTGCAAGCATGTGAACAAACACGTCACTGAAATTCATGTGGATGTGAAGAACAAGCTGGTGACCACCAGCGCCTTCATGTGCAATGCCCCCATTCATGAGATCTACGATGGCATTGGAAAAATGGTCAAAGAAGTGGTTAGACTCGCCTGAATGCCACAAAGCCACAGAATCCATCTCCTCTGCAGTGCAGGCACTGAGCCCAATAAGTTCTTCCCCATTATACACGTACTTGTCAACAGGCAAACTGCTACTTAAACGGAGTTCTTCCCCCCCACCAGGCCATTGGTGGCTGCTCAGGAGGGAGAACTCTGGAGCAATGTAAGCATTGTCATGTTCTGCCGAGGACACGCCACTTACTGCCAGCAAACTGTCAGTAACTGGAGTGCGGGCACACATCGAGCTGATGTGCAGAAGCCAGGTTTCCATGGGGCTCAGATACAGTCAGTCTTTAGTTCTGAGCGGCTGAGGAGTTGCCTGGGCCGTATCAGCCATGACTGGGCTGACCTGACATGCGCATACCATGTGTCAATAGGAACTGGTCCCTTTCTGAGATTCCTTACACATCCATCTTTGCCAGTACTCAAAAGCTCCCCACATACCTTCACCTCACAGAACAAATGAATTAGTGGCAAAAAGAAAGAACATGGTTCTGCTGCTGAATAAAACCTGACACTTTTCACATGGGCTGAATTTCAATTTCATTTTTGCCTTTTACTCTGGATTAGGACATGCTCTTAGTGCTACAGGTTGGTCAATGAGTGGGGAAAACAATACAGGAAGAACACACCAGCAGCAAACCCCACTTATTTTGCTAGGATTTGTCAAAACCCAGATGTGGGGATGAATATGACATTGGTGAAAGCAGAATCAAACCAATGTCAGCATCCAGGTCTACTGGGAAGAGGTTCTTCTCTTGTATTAACAGAACCATAGAATACCAGGTTGGAAGGGACCTCAAGGACCATCTGGTCCAACCTTTCTTGGCAAAAGCGCGGTTTAGACCAGATGGCCCAGCACCCTGTCCAGCTGAACCTTGGAAGTGTCCAATGTTGGGCAATCCACCACTTCCCTGGGGAGATTATTCCAATGGCTGATTGTTCTCCTTGTGAACAACTGTCCTCTTGTGTCCAATCAGAATCTCCCCAGGAGTAGCTTGTACCCACTACCCCTCACCTTTTCCATGTGACTCCTTGTGAAAAGGGAGTCTCCATCTTCTTTGTAGCCACCCTTTAGATACTGGTACATGGTGGTACGTTCTCCCCTAAGCCTTCTTTTCTCAAGGCTGAACAAACCCAGTTCTCAGCCTTTCCTCACATGGCAGGCTTCCCAGTCCTTTGCTCATCTTTGTGGCCTTTCTCTGGACCCTCTCCAGCCTGTCCACATCTTTTTTGTATAGCGCGGACCAACACTGAACACAGTATTCCAGGTGTGGCCTGACAAGCACTGAGTGGGATAATGACTTCTTTATCTCTGCTGGTGATGCCTTTGTTGATGCAGCCCAGCATCCTGCTGGCTTGCTTTGCAGCAGCAGCACACTGTTTGCTCATACTGAGCTGCTTGTCCACCAGGACCGCCAGGTCCCTTTCCACAGAGCTGCTCCCCAGCCAGGTGGATCGCAGCCTGTGCTGTGCTCCTGGATTATGTTTTCCCAGGTGCAAGACCTTGCATTTGTCTTTGTTGAACCTTATAAGGTTCTTGTTAGTCCACTCTTCCATACTTCCACAGAGGACCTGCTATGATAGCATGGAGTATTTTGGAAGCAGCCTCCATACTGCTACTAGGCAGAAAGAGTTCAGGGTGAGGTCTAGGCATCCCAGAGAAAGCGGTACAATTTCCAGTCCCTTCCAGTCTCTGGGAAAATTCCTAGAAACAACCTGGAAGCAACAATTCTGCAATGCAACAGGGACAGACAAGATACCCATCTACCTGAAACCTGAATGGCAAGCTGTAAACTGGTCAGGTCATAGCAAAGCAGAAGGGCACGGGAGCTTGTTTCCTTCCAACACAAGGCAAAAGCCATACTTCTTTCCACAACTCCAATGGATTAAAATAAGACACTTTATTTTAAATACAATCTTATATTTGCAGCCACTGAATATTCCTGCAAACATATAGAGCTTTCACCATCAGCACTGGTAATTTTCCTCTTCTTTTGCAGAGCGATTTCTTTAAACAGGTGAACTGAATAGCAGTAAGTTAAGTCGCAGCAGTTTACTTACTTACTTTTTTTCCCAGTTTAAAGAACATACTAAAAAAGGGGAGGGGATAATCACTGTAAGACAGAGTATAAAAAGTTGATCCCTGCAAATATGTCATATAAAGAGTTCACTATAGCTGGGCCCAAACAAAGTCGTTAAACCAAAAACAACCGCTGTGAAATAGAGATTTACACTATCTGGTTTTGAGTCCTCTCTTTACCAAACCACAATCATTTGACACACGGTTTTTAGTCAGAGAAGGATGTGAATACTGTTACTGAAAAATGTGATTTGTATATCGAAAACAAAGAGTGTAAACATCTTATGAGCACAAACAAGCAACCACGTTGCTACATGTAAACAGGTTAGCGGTTGGTAAGTATTCACAAACACAAGTTTAAGATCATCCACTTTAAAAAAAAATATTGACCTATATTTTCTGCTATCTCAAAAGAAATAAAACTGTAAAAAAGTGAGGCACCTACCAAACATATATACACATGTGCAAAAATAATTACAATCCTGTTTCAGTAAAGGCTGGTCTTCTTCATGATCCGCAAGAATTCTTGCTCGTTCACTTCTCCATCCCCATCTCTGTCTGCTTCATCGATCATTTCCTGAAAGATATTTGTATTCAGAAATCAGATGCAGATTACGCTAGGATTAGAATTATTAGATTAATTCAGAATTAGAACCACTTTTTAGTAAACCATATTGGAA